>BMAW01092240.1:5067-27950 GCA_019974015.1 Nephila pilipes | reverse complement strand
GTGTGTGAGTTTTTCCTTTAACAGCCAATCCCGTAAATTTACCAGTAGCATCAAATTGAGTAGCAATCTTCGTCAAAATGAGTTTTGAACATGGGTTTCCTTTCAATTTCTTACATTTTGTAACATAATTGTACCTTATTTAATAAAAATTTGAATAAATCATTAATATGTCAGTTAATATTTATTTATCTTGTCATGCAAATTATCCTCCATCAATATTAAAATACAAACTCAATTCAAACACAAAACTATCATATGTTTTCTCTGGTGTCAATTCACAAGCTGGGAACATTGCTGGTAAGAGTAAAAGGGAACTTTGAATCAAATTGAATTTATTCAATAATTAGTTTTAATAATTTATTGTATTATTTGACGTTTATTAAATTTATCATCTAAAATAAATACGTGTCAAAATTTTTAGCTCAATTACAAATTTCAAAAACTGTCGGCATTGATTTTTTTCTCTGGTGCTCCGTCTCTTTCCAAACGTACACGACATGACCTTAAATTAAAATATAAGAATGAAGACAAAACAAATACAGGCTTGATTGATAAGGCGCTGTTAAAATTGAATTCTTTTAATTTTGTAGAATTGCTGCGTGAATTTGATAAGGATTGCGACGGATTTGGCGACTTGGCAAGAAACTTAGCGTAAAATTTAATTCTTTAAATAATTAGTTTTACTCGAATAATTTGTGTTAATTATAATTAAATGAATGTGTTGTTATCCATAACAATTGTGAAAAGAAAATTTCAGCTCAAATGAGCACTTTAAAATATCAAAAAAAGCTTTTAAAGTTTTGATCCATTCAAAGTTACAATGTGAGTTAACGAAAACCCATTAATGAATGGGGCGAACAACGGAATTATTAATAAATTTGAAAGAATTTTACAAGTATTTTTTTAAATCCACAAATGAATCTAAGCTTTGTATTAAATAAATTCAGATAAATTTTGGATTTCCATGCTTCTTCAAATGTCTCCAACGTAAAAGTAAACAATAATAATAGTACAAAGGTATTAAAAGTACTAAACGTATCTACACTCGTATCTCTACTCTAGTTATAATGATTACCTGTATTGTTATAGAAAATTGGAAATAATTTGAAGTTTTATTTATTGAAATTTTCAGTAGTAAGCCATAAAGTTCAATAATAAAGTAAATTTTTAAATCCAATTTTATCATTTTGTTTGAAGATTTATTGTTTTAGTAAACCCAAAAATTTCGTACCTGACCTCTTTTCAAAAGTACGACAAAATAAATTTCTCCTGAATTTTTTATTCGATTGAAATAAAATATATGCAGTACATGTCTGATATCTGCTTTCATCACTAATAAAATCAATTTTTAAAAATATGTCGAGATAAATTTCTCCATTTTTTTTATTGGATTGAAGTGAAACAAATATAAATATTAAGTATTTCAGTTACATATCGATTTATGTATTAACTTAAATCATACGTAAACAGGAATCAAGATATTACTGAAAATAAATAACATTATTCAGATTATTAAGGCAACTGTGAGGCAGCCATTTTTTTAGCCACCTAAGGGGCTGTTGTTTTAGGTGGATTACTTTTGGCGTACCAGATCACTTTTCAATTTGTTATCGTTTGCTTCAGTTTTAATAACATTTTGCTTAAATATGTTCAGTTTAATAATTTATTGTTTGCTTTTATTTTAATTACATTTAGCTGATATAATGTTCAATTTAATAATTTACCGTTTGCTTTAATTTGAATTACATTTAGCCTAAATATATTCGATTTAATAATTTAATCTTTCCTTTAATTTTAATATTGGAAAAGTTTACTCTTGTCCATTTCTCGATATTTCATCCTTTACTTTAATTTTTATATTTAATTGAGTAATTTAATAATAATTTAAAAAAAGAAGCGCTTCTTGGATGGATAAACTTGTTATTTGCAAAACTTTGCATATAACTTTTAATTCTTTTTTATTTTAATCTCAATTAGTAAAATTTCATAAAAAGAATTATTTCTCTTCTTACAAACACACACTTTAAAGTAAGGGTTGCCAGCCTTTTGGATACCATGCGCCAATGTTTTCAAATTCAAATGCGCCTTGTAACTCAAACTCTGTTTATACCGTCTTAAGTTCATGGTCAGGGATTGGTAAATAGAGATAAGGAAAGAAAAATAAGAAGATAAAAAAGATTCTTCTTCGCTTAGGGAAGGAAAAGTAATAACATAATCACGCTGTTGAATTACTTAATTTACGCCAGTTTAATGAAACATCTGTCTACAATATTCAGGAATGATCTCCTGCACCAGAGCGGAGAATCTGGTTTTGTGAAAACTCTGGACACTTTCAAAAACTTTGCATCAAAACTCGACATCATGATACTTCACTCAGAACTTACTGAATCACTTACAATCATCCAATACGCCATATTTGGCCACCTCTGCTTTAACACATAATAAGCCGAAATAACACTGTTTTCCTTTCAATGTTTAATTGCTTCCATTTGCATTATTAATTTTATATTTCCAGCATTTATAAACACCATTGAAGCACCAAAGAGTTTTTGAGTATTAAATTTTTATTAATACTTTAAAAAATATAACTAATATTCAGAAAATTGGAAATGTAGTATTGAGGGGGAGAAGTGGTTTAAACTCCAATGATTTAAAAAGGAACAGCCAAAGCAATTTAGAAAATTGACCAGCATCATCTAGTAGGAGTTGTTAGTTAATTTTTTTGTAATAAAAATATAATTAAAAATTTTAAGGAAGTACATGAGATGAATAAAATTATTTTAAAGGCGAATGAATGATATCTGTAGTGTGTGTGAAATAAACGACTGCTTTTTATACTTTAAATTATTCAAACAGTTGGATGTTGAATATCTATAATATGCCAATGGAAGTTTAACTTTTAAATGACATTGAAAAAATATTTTTTTGAAAAAGCCCAGTTTAAAAATTTAATAACGGAATTTTTTTTATATCATTATTAATTATTAATGCTTATGACTTCACTATCTAGTTACTAAGTTTAGAAAAGCAAATAATAAATAATATTTTGAAACGCTATTTCGTCTTAGCTGAAATGAATTGTCTCACAAAACTTCCAAAAAAATTCATTATGGCAGAAAATATACAATTTTAAACTTTAGATTTATATAGAAAAGAGAAAAAAAATGATTAAAATTTTAATAAAATTACCATATTACCATCTGCACCCTACTTTGGGACCTAACACATATGAGCAATACATCGTACAATGAGTTTTAATGCCTTGAAAAAATTTCTCCTGTTCGTTAAGAATACTTCATAATGTTAAATATAAAAAAGAAGAAAAATATAAATATTATACACATTTATTATTATCAGTTATCTTAAGAAGTAATTTACTTTTTATAATACAGTTGCTAATATAGAATTTTTTTTCAGTGATGTAACTGTATACTTCTTTTTCTTATATATAAAATACACGGTCTACGAATTATGACTTTCTTTCTTGTTCCCTTTATTCCTTATTAATAAGTTTTCATATTATTATTTTTTTTATTAAAATTACACTGGAGAATCCCTCTTCCATTAAGGTTTCCGCGTATGAGTTATTTTAAAAGTATGTGAGTAATGTCATTCTTGTGGGATTTCCGTTATCCTCCTCAAATCTAAACTAACGTATTTTTAACGCAATTAGGTTTATCAAGAAAGAGCAAAAATAATTTTGTTTGTAGATCCATATTTTTCTGTAACTTTTTTGAAATATTTCTATACTTATTTCAATGATTCATCAGCGTATTTTCAGATTTTAAAAATATATTTAAAAATATTTTCAAACGTAGAGGGGGGAAATGCAATCCCGCAGAAATTATTATTATATTTTGTGTTTTTAGAATGTATTTCATTACACTGAAACACAAGTTGATTTTCTTAGTTTATTTTAGTTTTTATTAATGTCGCCACTGGAAGCAACACGAGGGCTATTGGCGACGGACCTCGTAATTTGAACCTCGGTCAAGTGAAGCGGACTACTCCTGAGCTAGAACCTTCTCTTCTAATTTCCACTCCACGACAACAAGAGGACTTTGGGCCTCGACAGATTTAACTTGCATCATCCCCGGCTACACGGCGGGTCTTAAGCGGCCAAGGATCGAACACGCGATTAAACGAAAACCGCCAGCCACGAATCTGAACCATGACCACTCGGCTGCCGCGATCACGAAATACAATTTGGAGGGGAAATTAGAAATTCTATAGAATTAATATTTTATTCTTTATGACTAATAAACGGGAATTTTAAAAAATAAACTTAAAGTTACGATTTTTCATATTTTCATTAAATATTATAATTTAAAGTGAAAAACTCCGATAACTTTCGTATAACAAGGCACATCTATAATACGGTATCGCTTTCACACGGTTAGAGCATTGGGTAAATCCCACCATACGACAGCATCCTAGAATACTGTTTCATTCTTACACAATTTGAAAATTTGATGAACCCACATGCAACGCCTTAAGTTTTTAAGAACAAAATCCGAAATTAAGGAAAACCCTATACAATACAGAATCGAAATTAAAGGCTTTATAGTTGCATAACATATCTCTGAGATTTTTTTTTCATTTACCGTGGGTGTTGTACCAGTGGATATCGGAGCATAGAATGTAATATACTCTATAACAAAAAAAAAAAAAAAGACGCACCACGAAGCAGTTGTCCGATGGAGACAAAAATTGGCGGATAGGAAAATTATGTACAGAATAGAAAATAATTAAAATTTTAGAAAAATTTAATGACTTATTTCAGAATTATATAGTTACAAAGTAACGAGTTCAATAAGGTGTTGACCAACCTCTCACCTGGATGCAAACTGCCACACGATGTGGCATAGAGTGATAAAGCTCCCTGATAGTCTCCTGCGGTATTTCTTGCCGAATTTGCTACAATTTTCGTCATCAATATTCACTGGTAGATGCAATCGTCTTCCCATCATTTCCCAGACATGCTCGATTGGAGAGATCACTCTGTCCTCCCGATCTGCTGTGACCCTAGGTCGAGCGCTACCATGATGATGCTGAAATCTGCCATTGTCCACCCATTCTTGAGAGCTTCTTCTAATCGCCGCATCGCTTCGACCCATATGACGAACTATTCTCCGATTTGTCCAATCTGCCTCTTTCAATCCAATGATACGACTTCTTTCAGACTCTGACAGTTGCTCGTAATGAGCTCGAATCCTGCGACGAGACATTTTGTCCTAAAGGTATCCTAAATCGTAATGCAACAGAAAATTTGACCATCAGATTGAGAATAGCTTCTTATAAACACCCGCTGAGTGCGCAGTTCGCAGCTCCAATGCCCTGTCGCTCCCGCTATTCATTCATTGAACACCAAATTTTAATCATTTGTATGTTCGGACTAAATGTCTTTGCATACGAAATTTCTTTACAATCGGACAACTCCTTCTAGGTGCGTCATTTTTCTTGTTATAAAGTGTATATTGCAGAAGAAAGTTCGAGGTATAAGGATAATTCGTAAAATGAAAACGCCATTAGAATATAGTATTTAATAGTGATGGCTTAGAAAACCTTATTTAATACATTTTAATGCGTAATACTTTTGATGAAGATTTCTTCAATAAATACATTTAACTAACCTTTTTTGCATGGGTGTTTGACATGAGACCCATGGAAGAACCGTAATGCACGAAAATGCATTTTTATTTTCACAAGCTTAACATTCTAAAGTGCAAAAACGTTGCCAATATTAACAACAAAAAGAACAAAAGCGGAAGATAAATTCAATAATTAATTTTAAATATTAAAATAAGAGCAAAGGATAAATTGTTAAAATATATAATCCTGTTTTGTTCAGATATTAAAATAAAAGCAGACGATAAAATATTGAATTAAATAAATCTTAGCAATATAAATATACCGTAAGCAAACTAAATTAATTTTTATAATCATAATATATTACAGTGTCAATTTTTTGATCTCCTAACACCATGTATCTTTTATTTTATGCTGATACATCCTTGTTGACGCCATTCTTTTAAGACAAAAAAAATTTAGCTCATTTATAAGAAAACCCGTCGTTTTGAAATTATGACGTGGAAAAACAATTAATGTGTGCACAAATGTTAAAAAAAAGTATAGAATAATAGTACTGTATATGTCTAAGCAAAATTAATTGTATAATTAATTCTGTTCTGTAAATGTGTAACATTACATCACACATATACAGAAAAAAACAAAGGTAATTTTACTAATAACACAAATCATACGATCAAACAGGACCATTTATTCGATTTAAAATTGTGTAAGTAATGCAATATCTTAAGATTGCTTGTAGACCACGCATAAAATCAAAAGTAATCACTCAAATTCCCTATTGTACGATCACGCATGCACTCTAAATTCGGGGCCGCGGTAGCCTAGTGGTCAAGGTCGTGGATAGCGGCTGGCGGTTTTCGTTCAGTCGCGGGTTCGATCCTTGGCCACCAAAGACCCGCCGTGTAGCCGGGGCTGATGCACGTTAAATCTGTTCGGGGCCCAAAGTCCTCCCGTTGGCGTGGTGTGGATGTTAGGAGAGGGGGGTGCCAGCTCAGGTGTCGTCCTCGTCACTTGACCGTGGTTCAAAATTACGAGGTCCGTCGCCAATAGCCCTCGTGTTGCTTCTAGTGCGACGTTAATAAAAACTAAACTAAGCACTCTAAATTCAATAAAATATAAAGCACATCATTATGTTCATTAATTCTATATGTTCATTAATTTTAATCATGAAAAATTTTCAAATTGCTTTCAAATTCTCCGAGTCATGTATCTCAAATCGTTGGTTTTGCTTAATATTGAAGAACGTATACTTTTTGTGAAAAAATGATAAAAAATAAACATTTTTGATTTCAACCTTCTCAAATTTTAAATTCGTGGAATGATTGTCTAAATTAAACATTTCAAAATTTAGGATAAAATCACAGGTTTGCCACGACAGGAAATATTTTTCTCTTCGGCAATATTTCTTCACAGTTCGTTGCCAAAACAATTAATTCTTCCATAAAATCATTTAGCACATTCATGGAAGTGGAGGCCAATCTGTAATTACAAGCCATGAAAATAATCTCAAAAAACCGCAATAAATCACACAAATAATTGTTCTTAAAGTCAACACTCGACTTAAATATATGTCATTAAAGTCATGGGAGAGATTATTTATTGTTTTGGACATATATACTGATATTTAACTTCCTAAAACATATCAAACCGAAACCTATCATTATTGTCCACCTGTTGATAGCTTTGGTGCGGTTAACCACAAAATGGTTCTAGCGAAAAAACTTTCCATAAACTAAATGTTTTATGTAATGCGGTGTGTTATGGATACTTGTGGTCTCATGTAGAGCAACTGTTGACAAGAGTGTACTGTACCTCCGTAGAGCAATGACATATTATTCAATTAAGATCCAATAGATTTAACGATAGTTTCGTTTTGTAAAGGTTCTAGGAAAATACTTGAAGATAATTTGGGTTGGAAAAAAACGAAATCTCGAATGGTGTATCGAGTTACTGCAAACGAACTTGGTAATTCGATGCGATTAATGAGACCTCATTGCCTCAAAACAATGGAGTACAGTTTCGTCCTTGTCATTACTCCGTAAAAAAGTACTGTAGGAAAGTTTTTGAACTCTTATCGGATTAGGATCATACTAGATCAACACAGTAAGCCATTGTCCACAAGCTTTTAACACAATCCACATCCACATTCGAAATAATAAGAGAGACATTAAAGAGAACAACACTTCAATCCCCGCTAGAATTTCCACTTAGAGCCATGTTGACGTGCCCGAAGTCAGGAGCTCAAAATTATCTATCATGAGAGAACGGTATTCTAATTTGTTCATTTAAGGTGTGTTGGTGATGACATTTAAAATTTTATCGTATTTTCTCTACATTTTCATACGACATTCAATCATGATCGTAGACTCGCGGCCGGCGATGTTCGTCGAGTCATGGGTTCGAGTCCTGATGCATTTAATGTCCCTCCGTTTAGCCGGAGTTGATGCCCATTAAATCTGACGAGGTTCAAAGTCCTCCCGTGGCATGGTGTGAAAACTTAGAGAAGGAAGTTCCAGCTTAGGTGTCATTTTCCTCACTTAACCGAGGTTCAAAATTACAAAATCCGTCGTCAATAGCCTTCGTGTTGCTTCTGGTGCGACGTTAATAAGCAATCGAATAATGACACACATCGGAAAAACATAGAATATTGAGAATTAATTTAAAGGTAATGCCTCCGTAATGCATTCATAACCATAACTTTTTTTATTTGATGCCCGATTTTCACAATTCTTGTTGCGCCTAAAAGCTACTTGTATCCCATAAGTAATGCATTATTTACTTTTTGACATAGTTCCCATACTTTTCCATATGCTTGTTCAAATGCGTGAATATCTCGGCAAACCCGTCGGAGAAGAATTCGGTGGTTGTTTTCGATACCATACTTTAATGGTAATGCTTACCTCGTCATTAGAGCTAACGTGGTGTCTTGAGGTAATAGTGCACCTTCGAAGAAAATGTTATGACAGAACGTAAATTTTGCCTTCAAATGCATATTTTATGACCTTTTGGGTCTTCAAAATTAGAAAAACACCCAAAAAAGTTTTGTTAGGGTATATTTTTAATGTCAAAAGGGCATTTTATAGAAATATAAGCAAAAATTAAGACTTTATGTAAAACATGGTAACTCAAAAGAAAATAAATATATTTACATTCTGTAAATTGAATAATAAATAATACACCGTACAGAAATTACAGTAATGAAAAATTGCGCTTTTAGAGCCTCTTCAGTCAGAGAAATTCATGATCAAATAAAATTAAAAGAGCTGTATTTCAGCTTCTAAATAAGATAGAAACAAGATAATTCAAACAAGTTTTTAAAGATAAAAGATTGAATCTTAATATGAGGCCAAAAAATTAAAAAAAAAATATCGATATTTTGACCAAAAATTGTCTAGAATTTGAATTGTCACTTTAGAATTCTCTTTCACCCTTGGGAAGAGGTGAAAGTCACGTTCAATCTGGTGTGACACTTCTCGATTTCTACTTCATCTCCACGTGGATCTCCCTCTTCTTCAGTTTTCACCACACCAATACCGCTTGCGAACAAAAGAAACAAGTGCTTTACAAATATTGTACCTAAAAGAACACATGTAGTTTTCAAGTTTAACGAAAGAATTGAAATTTGGGTTGCTAATAAAAGAACTAGGGCCTTGGAGACATTATTTTTAATCCAGATTAGTATAATTGTTGAGCCATCTGATGGAATATCAAGAAAAGGATTTCCCAACATTTTAGAATATAAATGTTGGGTGGGTGTGTTTTTTAGGGAACTTTATGGTACATATTGACTAGAATATAAAGACTAAGGGATTCGAATATTTATTTGAAAGAATTCAGCAGATATTTCTCATTTTCTTTTTAATTCATAGAAATTTTCATGTTATACTTAGTATTTTGTTTAGAAATAATTACTTTTACTAAGAAATATAACGATACTCCAGACACATAGAATAATCCCCATATATTATTAGAAAAATATATTTACTTCTTCTTAATTTAAATATACTGTCTTGCTTAGGAGGTAAACATTTTTTACAAATAATATTTTTTGCATTGATCATAAAAAACTAAATTTTAAAAAATATCAAGTATATGAAATACATGAAACCGTAAAAACACACAAAAATTCATTTCTGAAGAGTCCTTCAATTATTAACATGAAGGAAAATTAATAGGATAAGTTAATAAAATTTATAACAACTTTATTCAGATGTAAAAGAAAGTTTCAGGTCATTTTTCAGTAGGATTAACATTGAATAAGCTTAATTTCTCTGTAGATTGATTGAATGGTTTTATTAACTTCACTCTAAAGGCAACACGAGCGCTTTCGGCGAGGAATCTCATAATTTTGAGCCTCGGCCAAGTGACGCGGACGACACATGAGCTGCCATCTCCCTTTCCAAACGCCAACCTCAACAAACGCCAAACACGCCAACGGGAGGACTTTAGGCCCCGAATAGATTTAACGTGCATCAGCCCGGCTACACGGCGGGACTTTGGCGGCCAAGGATCGAACCCGCGACTGAACGAAAACCGCCGGCCGCTAGTCCACGACCTTGACCACTATGGACATGGGACCTAGACCAGGAGGACATGGGATCTATACCAGATTTAACGTGTTTTAGCCCCATTGCTACTGGATACTGAATTTCCAAAAGTATTAGGTGCGTTAGACAAACGATTTTTCTCATTTTAGCTGTCTTTTTTCTTCCTCCCTTCGTAAACGTTGAACAAGATGAAGGAACAATGAAGAAGGTTTACGAGATATAATCTATGTGCATATATATATATACATAGACCTATACGTGGTTTGTTCAATAAGTTCTTAGAAGAAAATAGAAAAACAAATTTTAGGTAAATATTTTTATTTTTCGGCAAAACGTCCTTTTAATCTATAAATTTTTCCGAACGTTTCTCTAATTTTTTAAAGCCAATTAAAAAGTAAGATTTAGAAAGGTCCTCAAATTAGGCATATTTTTAACGATGATTTTTTCATTCGACATGAACCAGTTTCCGTCGAGCCATTTTTTTTAAACTTGAAAGTAAGAAAAAAAAAAACCCGTTCCCGCGGGGGGGGGCCAAATACGGGTAATACGATGAATGTTGCAATAATTCAAATCTTAACTGTAAGATTTTGGCCATCAGAACTCCACAGGTGTGCACCCTTGCATTGTCTTGATGGAAGGGGATATTTTTCTTTTAAAAATGAGGATCGCTTTCTTGCTGCTTTCTTCACTCAACCTGTGAAATAACGCAGCATAACACCCTCTATTGTGTTTCCCTTTTTCAAGTAATCGGTGTAGATGTTTCTGCTTGCATCCCAAGTAAGCATGGACATCACCTTACCAGTCGATTTAACCGTCTTTGCTTTCTTCAGAGCCCATTTGCCTTCTAATACAACTGTTTGGACTGTTTCTTTGTCTCTAGAGTATATTAATGATCGAACATTTCGTCCACAATTATGTGTTGACGTAGAAACTCCTTAAAATTGCGACGAAAAAGCGCAGAAATAGCTTCAAAGTCGATCTTGCTGTTACGTTTATTTTCCACTGAGACCAAACGCTTCACCCATCTTGAAGGTATTTTTTTCGCACCCAGTTTTTCGTGCATAGTTGAAAACACTGTACCTTACGATATGTCAGTGGTCTCAACTGTTTCGCACACTTTGATTCGTCGACTATTGAAATCTATATCGTGGATTAATTTCTCTCTTATGTCTTGTTAGTGGCCTCAACGCGGCAAGGGGGTGATCCCAGGAGGAGAGGATGATGTACGTCGGGAGTGTATTCTACTGGTAGGTCCATCCAAGGCGTGAAGGCTATTCCATTATTTCCAACTAACACTAACAATCATAGAGGCACAGTCTTCTTCCCATGTGGTACCTCGTTTGAGATAGAAGCTGCTTTTTATCCGTAGTCATGCACCAGTCTGTACACATATCGTTGATTTTATAATTACATTCCTGGAATAGTCATTTCCATTAGATGTATCGAACGATGTTCATCTTTACTGGATGCACGGCCACGTTTATACTCATTTGCCCAATTCTAAGCAGTTGAAAACAAAGAAGCATATTTGCTACAAACTCAATCCAACTCGGCTTTGATCTGTTTAGGTGTTAAGCTCTTTAAATTAAGGTGACCAGACGTCCCACTTTTAGCGGGGCAATCCCGATTTTTAACAATTTATCCCGCTTCCCCCGGGGTTTTTTAGAAAGTTCCGATTTTTAGAAAGAATGCACAACAAGCAAGGGAACGGCTTGAGAACGGGAAAGGAATATACGGTTTTCGGCTTCCCTGTAGCTATTTCACCGGAATATGAGCTTTATATTATTTTTGTAAATTTTATAATGTTAAACTTTAATAATAAAAATAATTGTTGACAACTGATTATCGGGAACTGCTTATCAAAGTTCGCATTGATCAGTTGCTAGAATACGACCACCATTGTTTGGACTTAATGAACAGTGCCCTTTTTCTGCATTGGCAGCGACGAAAACATTTTGTAGATATAAAATGAAGAGAGAACACTTTGTACACTTGCACAGATTTTATTCTTATGACGACATGTTCCACTAGCGATATAGCATCATTTGGAAAATTGTTGCAAGGGAATTGCATCTTATACAAAAATTGGAAACGGAGGGGAATTTTAGAGAGGAGAAGGGTAAGGGTGTAAGGAGTTTGTTGGTCGTCCACGAAGTAACGTCTTCGCATATTGAGTTTTTTAATAGTCTTTCATACGATACACATCGTATTGCGTGCTACTGCTAGTTAAACAAGGGATGTCAACAAATAAGTTATTCGGATGATTTAGGTAAGTAATTTATTTAGGTATCTAAGTTAGGTATTTTTCAGGTACCAAATTTTTAATCAAGAGTCTCCACCTCCGTCAATGGTGTCCCGCTTTTCGAATGTTAAAATCTGGTCACCTTAATTTAAATGCAAGTGTTTTATCACTGCTTGAAACTAACTTTTCCATTTTTTAAAAAAAAAATAAACACAAGTTTCTTGCTTGAATCGGCAATAAAAGTGAAACCATGAGATGGAAATAACTGAGACTTAGACAGCTGTCTAGTGAGTCATGGCGCTTACTAAAAACAAACAATTTTCGATGCTACAAGTGCCATCTCTTGGAAGGAAACTGACCATACATAAGTCTCCTCTACATCTTTTCTTCCTGACATACTTTCGATAAATCACATAGGTCGATAAAACCAAGTCTCCGACAAATTATTTGTTTGATTTTGTTTGTCGAACCTGCTGATGATTTTATTAAAGAAATATTTATAAATACGAGCATTGTTGACTCTTTCCTAATACAATATTTATGGGTTTGGTGTTGACTATTTTTTCCCTTTTTAAATATTTTTTATATTAGATGCTGGAGATTTTTACTTTTGTCATCGAAAAGTTTAAAAATACAATTAGTAGTGGTATTTCAGTTGTTTTTATTTTTATCAATCTTCCAGTCTGATGAAAAATACACAAACTGGGAAGAATCGGAAAGGGAAAAAGTCAATGTTCTTTGGGTTAATTGAATGATTAGGAAAGAGATGCGGAAGGATTCGGTAGAATAGTGATGTGACAGGTAGAGAATGATTTAAATGATTCATTCACTCAGAAAAGGGGGTTTCTGGTTATTATGAACGTGAGGCGCATAGAGAAACCAAACATTTTGTTCAAAGTAACAATCAGATTTATCTCATTTTCAAAAGTAGGCTTCGTAACATTAATTCATATAGAGACGACTCCACACTTTAGATTTTCCCATCCTTTCAATGAGTTGATTTCAAACATTTATTTTGTAAATCTAATACAGATATTTTATAAAATTTAAAAAAGAAAATGTTGTTCAATAAAATTTTAGTTCCTCTTTTTAAAATTCAATTTAAATGTGAGAGGTAATAATTCGAGATAAAAACCAAGGTTTTTAAAAACAACGTTTTTATATGGTGCCAAAGTTTATTAACAAAATATTGAAATATTAATTAAAACTTGACGCAAATGTCTAAATATTGCATTGTTAGGCGAGTAAGAACGATTTCCAAGGTTTCAGAGCTCTTAGCTTTATGGGACGTTGGTTAAATTAACGATCGAAAATTTGATGACACACTGATACACACACAGATAGACACACACCAAGTGAAATACATAAAAACGTTAAAACTAACTAAAATTAATTAATTCATCCGGTAAATTAAATGGTTGGAATGCAGATTAACCCAACTAGCCTTAGCAACAGGAATTATTTGGCAGTATTTTGCCAAATGTAGCTACCCCGGTCCGCTTCGCGCACTTAAAGTTCAGCCAAAAAAATCGCCAAGTTTGGCAATTTTTGAAATCGTGCCAAGTGGTTGGGCTAAACTCCATTATTAAAAAAATTCATACAAATATTTGTTAAAACTGATCGCAAATGTTTAAATATTGCATTTTTAGGTGAGTAAGAACGATTCCCAAAGTTTCAGAGCTCTAGCTTTATGGGAAGTTGGTTAAATTAACGATCCAAAATTTGATGATGCACTGACACACTGATACACACACACCAAGTGAAATACATAAAAACGTTTTAATTAAAAATAAATATATTTAGTATCCTTTATTTTTGATAATAAAATAGAATCGGAATGATAATATTTTCAAAAGAATATTTGAGAGTAAAAAAAAAAATATTTCGTTCCGCAGATGCTGCAGAAAATACGTATGAGAAATACACAAAAATTCGATGCCATAAACCACCATTCGTAAGGATTATACTTATTAGATAAAATATAGTAACCCAAATATTGCATGCCAAATGTCAAAAATAAGTATATTTTTGAACATGATTTCGTTGCACAGATGGTGCAGATGACAAATATAAGAAATATACAAAATTACTAATGTCATAAGCCAACATTCTTGAAAATTATACGCATTGGATAAAAGATAGTAACCTGAATATAGCATGACAAATATCGAAAGTAACTATATTTATGCAGGTGATTTTTATTTTTGTCATTGAAAAGTTTAAAAATTCAAATAATAATGGAATTTCAGCGAGTTTTTTTTTTACATTTTATTAAGTCTCATAAGAAATACTCTAATTGGGAAGGAGTGAAAATGGAAAAAGCCAATAATCTTCGAGTTAATTGAATGATTAGCAAAAGACGCGGAAGCTAAAGAGCTCCTTTAAAAAGAAAAGCAGTCTTATGATATTATGTAGAAAATATGAAAACAAGTTAACCACTAAATTCGAAAATGTTCCGTTTGAATATAAAGTAGATTTGGAGAACCAATAAGGTTGTTGGCGAAATACCTCATAACTCTTGGCGAGCGCGACAATTGAATCAGTACCTCACTCAACTGACTTCCGCTCTAGACCACGCGAGGAATTTGTGCTCAGTTATCTTTAATGCGCTGACTCCACCCTCCTCCTCAATGTCTAAACAGAACCATATTTAATTAGTACTCGAGTTATTCCGTCCCTCTTAACCACAGGATTAACCCCGTTTCCTCCAATTTCAAACCTAAATCATAATGACAGTCAAACCTATATATATCAAATTCGAACGTCATAGGAAAAAAAATTTGGTATATAAAATTGTTATATTCATTCACAGAAAACGAAAATTTCCCCTCATTTTTTATTAAAAACGAATATGAACTGTTTATATAATTCAGAGTAAAATATGATTCATAAAACAGTAAATTATAAAATATTTTCTTTAAGGGGTCTTAGGACTCTTAACGCTTGTCCGTGTATCGAAAAAAATATCATTTTTCAAAACAATATAATTTGCCAATGAAACAAAACAGATTATAGAAATTTTTACAAAATAATATTGATATTTATTTACACTTTTTTCTCATATTTTCATAAGATTTAAAGAATTTTTTTTAAAGTTTTAGTGAAAAATGTACTGGACATTTTTCCAAAATTAAGAAAATCTATATTTTGTTGCGCGCAAGTATATTATTGATTAAAATTTACAAAAGTGATGTTATCTAGTAAAAAAAAAGTTCAATTTTAAAGTTATACACACTTTTTCAGAAATTTAGAGGAAAAAAAAATCTTTTTTAATACAGTTATTTAAAAAAATGAAATTTTAAGAAAAAATCCAATTAAAATTCATATAAAAGATTTTCTGTTAATAATTTGTATAAAATTTGATGTATAAGTCATAAAGAAACCTGTTTTGAACATGTTCATAAATTTTCACACTTATACATTAAATGGTTTCTGAGAAATCCTGCGCGGAAGTTAAAAATTTTTGTTCTGAGAAAATGTAGTTGAAAAATAACTATAAAAGAATTCAAATCAAAGTTTAGTTTTTTCTCGATAACTCTGAGAGTTTTCGGAATATCGTTATAATTTTGGTACCAAAATGTCCAAAACAGATGAGGCTCTAACATATATTTTTTTCAAAAAAATCAAAAAATTTTAGGTTTAAGGAACTTGAGACCACTTAAGAAAATATATTTGTGCAAATATACAGGTAATGTACAAAAGAAAGAAAGGAAAGAAAGAAAGGAAAGGAAAGAAAGAAATAAAGAAAAGAAAAGAAAAGAAAAGAAAAGAAATTAAGTTCTTATTTATTTTTAAACATAGTAGTTAAATTTTTTTAAAATTTAATTTAATTTAATTTTTTTTGCACATAACCTCTTGCTGAATCGTATACTTATATTCAGAGAGGTAAAAGTTTCTTCGGGAACATTCCAAGTTCTTTAAGGATCGGTAAAATAATTCTGTTCCTTTTTTTATCATTTACAGGCCTTCTTATGAACGAAATCCACTGATATACTTCTTACTTTAATAAATATTATTTTCAATGCGAAAATTTTTGATCGATATATAGCAATTTTGATCTATGTACAGAAACTGTCTTTACAATGAAAATTCAATATTTCTGAAAAATATCGATACATGGAAATTCAAAATATAGAAGTTGATCAAACTATAAAAGATATAGAATAACACAGACAATTATCCCTTCTAAATATAGAGGCTCCACAACCTATTGTTTAATTTTGAATCGTATTTTGAACGTCTGGATTGATTGATTGCTTATTAACTCCACACTTAGTAAAAAATTTGGGCTCTTGGCGACGAACTTCATAACATTGAGCCTCAGTCAAGGAACACAAGCAACACCTGAGCTGGCACTTCTCTATCCGAATCTCCAAACCCTTCCCACGTGAGAACTTTGAGCCTCTACACATCAAACGCTGATCAGATCCGTTACACGACAGATCTCAGTGGAATCAAGACTCGAACCCAAGACTTGACGGAAACTACGCCAGCCGCAGAGTCGGGACTTTGACCGCAATAACTGTTTGTTTTTTCTGTTTATGCAACCTCAACGACTTTAGTATACGTCGCAGGAATGTATGCAATTTCAATGTATTTAAGTGCTTTTGATGATTTTGTTTTTATTTTACGTACATATTTGAAAACTAGATTTTAAGATATAAATTGAAATTAAATCCTAAAAAGATTTATCTTCTTTAATATATATATATTGAAAAATATGATAGTTAATAAAACATTAGAAACAAAAACAAATTACTTTAAATCTATAACATTTTAATACCCTAAGGCCCCCAGCAACATGGTAAGTAGAATTTAGCTGTTTTATAAACACAAAATATTTTGAGGAAAATTACATACGGAAAGGATGAACCAAACTACCATAACAATAGGATAAAATAGTTGTAAAAATTAGAAAAAGTTCAATGCAAAGTTTTGAAAAGAACAGATTTCGCCTCCCAAGGTGTGCCTTTCTCTAATGGGTTTTCTTGAACTCAGATTACAACTGTGACAGGTTCAAAATTTTAAAAGCTTTTTCTCACATTTTAAGACTCTCAATTGAGTTGAAATTTCTATACATAATTATTTTGAATGATAATACAGTAATTTAATAAAATTAATAAAAATAAACTGATTGAAACTAATTATTTAAAGAATTAAAATTTTATACTAAGTTTCTAGCCAAGTCCAACGGTCGCCAAATCCATCGCTTAATAATTTATCGTTTGCTTTAATTTTAATTACATGTAGCTGATATAATATTCAATTTAATAATTTATCGTTTGATTTAATCTAATTACATTTAACTCAAATATATTCAATTTAATAACACACTTTACCATTTGCTTTAATTTAATTACATTTAACTGATCTATATTCAATTTAATACCATAATTTATCGTTAGCTTTAAATTTAATTGCATGCGACTTATATAGTATTCCTTTTAATAATTCATCGTCTATTTGTAATGCATTTTGAATTCCTTTACTTCTTTTGTAAGTCAATATTCGTTCACTTTACAATGCTTAATTGAGCTAAAAAATTTACACGTATTTATTTTAGATGTTAAATTTAATAAACGTCAAACAATAAAATAAATTATTAAAACTAGTTATTGAATAAATTCAGTCTGACTCAAAGTTCCTTTTTGCTCTTAAAATTTAAGGTATAAAAAATTATGTTACGCAAAGTGTGAAATTCGAAAGAAATGCCTTGTTAAAAATCTCATTTTTCACCGGTGTTATTTATAATTATTATTAAGTTACTCAGTGAAATATAAGAATTAAAATAAGCGGTGAAATGTCGAGAAATGGACAATAGTAAACTTTTCCGTTGTTAAAATTAAAGGAAACGATAAATTATTAAACTGAATATATTTAAGCTAAATGTAATTAAAATCGAAGCAAACGATAAAAAAATTGAAAAGTGATCTGGTAAGCCAAAAGTGATCCAACTAAAACAATAGCCCCTTGGCCGGCTAAAAAGAAAAGAAATGGTGAATCAAAGTGGAAAAGGGAGAAAATGGAACTCAGCAAATTAAAAAGCAATTTCAGACTGAGGTCCGAATAAGCGGAGAAAATTAATTCTATAATGCCAACCTTCCCAATTTGTGACCTTGTAATTTAAATTGGAAGTATCTAAAGTACAAAAGAGCACAATAATAAAAATAAAAGAATACAATTTTTCATTCACAAGAATTGTAAAAATTGTAAAAAAAAGAATCATCAAGTAATAAAAATAATGCAAATCATTATTTACGAAAAATTCAAAGAAATGAAGATTCAGTCAGGTGAGTTAATAAGTAAAACAGTTTTCAAAAAGCGAAGAGCTTAAATATAGATATTAAGTACTTAAAATGCACTACCATGAAGTCAAAAAAAAAAGAAGAGGAACTATTCATAATTGATTGATTATTTGTTTATGATATAAAATATTGAAGTCTATGAATGAGTAAAATAGTCTAAAGAATGGGTAAAAGAAAGTGTAAACTATGATAAAAGGAATTATAATTTTTACAGCAAAAACACTAACAAGTTGCCTTTGTGATCTAATGTTGTATGGTAGATTTGAAAATAAAACCGTACGCATTAGATCATTGATAGCTGCATTCTAATTTTTCAGTTATAAATAGCTGAACCATATTATTTAATTGAATTTAATTTATATGGTTATAAATTATACGAAATTCTCAAGTGATGCGCAAGATATACATATAGGTACGAAAATATGATTAAGAGAAAGAAAACGCACACAAATTTATTTAAAGAATAAGATAAGAAAATATAATAGAAATATATTGATAAAAAGCATTCAGAACTTTGGCCAAATCTTTGATATTTGGTGCAAAATTTGATAAATCTGTTCACAGCAATTTTGCCGGATAATGATGGGTTAATTATGAACAATATATGACTTCATTCGCTTCATTGTGTAATGCAAAGTTTCATAGTAATATGTTATATCAAATATTTGAATTAATCAGCAAAGCAGCATTCTTTAAGTGTGAGCTTTTATTCAGTGCAAAACATTCTGCAATAATAATAATAATAATAATAAAAATAAATAAATAAAAAACGAATTTAAATTTTTCGATGGAAATTGCACTTATTTTTAAAGAAATTAAGCGTTTTTGTGCACTCTTTGATATTATATATAAGAATAAAATTAAAATATCAATACAAGAAATGATATAGAACGAAAAAAATGTAATGATTATTTTGCAAAAATAATATTAATCACATTTGATACCACTCTTATTTCATAAATACTGGAGTTTCGCTAACGCTTTACATGCAGAATAATAAGCTCATTTCATTTAACTGATGAAAATGGCTCCACAAATAAATATTTTCTGTGAAACATTTAAAAGTATTTTTCTTCAAATAATAATAATAAAAAAAAAACTTATTATATTTTTTAAAAAGCAATATTCTTCGTTTTGGAATTTATACTTTGCAATCATTTCCTGGACATTTCAAAGCAAAAATCATCAGAACTCCAAATGAAACATCCTTCCCCGCTGCCTCCCATTTTAAACTTCTTTCCTTCGCATCTAATAATTACTCATTTAATTTTTTACGTCACGCAAAAGAACTTCCGCTCGTAGGCGTATACCCGTCTTATTAGCAAATAGCATGTTTGAACAATCCCTGCCTCTAAAACGCGCACGAGAATCTTCCATTCTTCAATTTTTTTCCCTTTTTTTCCCCCTTTTCTTGTTCGCTTGTATGCATCGATGACAGGCAATGATACTTTTCACCAAACACGACCGATTCGTAATATTGATCTTTATTACGCCGAAACTTTTACCTGGAGATGCGCGAAACGTTTATCTCGGAATGAGTTTCGCGCATCCTTTTCCAGGTAAAATGTAGAACAATCTTTATTTATTCATTTTTTCCCCTTCTTCTTTTCCCTTTTACTCTACCTTGCCTGTAACCGGGAATTCTTAGAAGGAGCTGGCCCCCGACTAATGGAGAGATAATATGACCTTATTATTCCCTTATTTTATGCCTCGTATTTTTATTTTTCATTTTTTTCTCCTCTTCTAGATGTATTTTATCAAGAGTGATCGTCAAGGGAGGGGGTGAGCACCTCGGAGACAGGTAAGTGTCACTTTTCGAAAAATTCCAGGTAAGATTCAGGCTCATTTGCATTCGAAACACATCTATTTAGTTGTTGTTTTTCAGTTGTTATTGTTGTTGTAGGTCCAGCCCTCTTAAATGCATGAATCGATTTAGCCTTTTTCTGGGCTTGATGTGGGTTAAATTCCATAACTCCTGGAAATGTTTTTCTTTGACATGTCGGGGGTAAGAAAGATCGGTTTTTATAACTTAACGTAATACCCTACATTAGGTGATATAATCCCCTGTATTCCGATGCTTGCTATTAATGTGAAAGTTAGGCAAATATATATATTTTTTGCAGAGTTTTCCTGGAAATTCTAAAGACAGCTCCGATTTCTAAGATGCATACATATGCAAAAAAAAAAAAGTTGTATTGAGATGACGGAACATTTTATGACATGTGTTAATATTTAAAAGGATTTGTAAAAGTTGTTTCTGGTAAACTAGTCAGTGGAACGATAAAATGAAATAGTTTTTTCGAAAGTTAAAAAAAAAATAGTTATGTATTAGCGAAGGAATGCATTTTTTTTTTTATTTTTAAAAATGTTTATTAAAAAGATACAAAGTACATGCATTTATACTTTTTATGAACGAGCAAGAATTTGTAGTGAAAAAAAAAGAAATAAAATCTTGATGTAATGGGGAACAAAAATATTGAGAGAAGAGAATGAAATGGAATTCGCGAAACCCTTTTAAAATTATTTAAATCCTTTTATTTTTTTACTAATATTCCATTATATCAACTTATAAGCTATAAAGAAAATAATGCGAAATTTAAAATCACGCTCAAATGCCGATGACGACAACAAATGCTGATGCTAAAGTTTCCTACCCTTTCCCCACCATATCACTTTATGAATTTTCAATTTTATTCTATAAATACTATTTAGTATTTTAAGGCTCCCTTCCATCGGTCATTTTGATTTCGTTAACGTAATGTGCAGAGAAATATCTACTACCGCCCAAAAATCTTTACAATTTTATCTATTTCTATGCAAAAAAAAGTGCACCTAAAAGAGCAAAAAAATAATGAAAACTTCTGTAGAATTCATTTTCCTCCGAAATTTAAGCCATTTTTACCTCTATTTTAATGATACGTGTGTGGGTTTTCTAGTCTTTAAAAATATTCTAAAATATTATCAAAAAATAGTATCTTAAAAATATATTATCTAAAATATTATCGTGAAGGAAACGCAATTCCGCAGAAACCTTCATTATTTTTTGCTCTTTCGTGCACTTCTTGCATTCAAATAGATAAAATAGTAAAGATTTAAGGACGGTAATAGAAATTCCATAGGATATTACGTCCACGAAATCAAAATGGCCGATAGACGGGAGCCTTAAAAGGCACTTACTTCTGAGTAAGCAAGAGTTATATGAACAATATTTGTCATTCTGACGTCTATTTTTTAATTAGAAAACTCTAGGCCTATTGAAGATGAATTTTAATGTTATTTGTGCACTGTTGTCGTATTTTGAAATTTTTACAAATGCGCATGTAAAAAAAAGCAGCGATAATATTTTAAATTAGCAAATATTTTAATTTCTATCTACGAACTTCGAAACCATTCCAATTTATCAGTAAATCTGTTTTTATATACTACCTTTCTAGGGCATTTTGTAATCAGGCTAAAAATTCTATGTAGCCATTTTAAGGCTATCGTCTACCGGCCATTTTGATTGCGTGAACGTAATGCTAATTCTATGATATTTCTACTACTATCCTCAAATCTGTATTATTGTATCTATTTGAATGCCAAAAAAGTGTATTCGAAAATGCAAAAAATAACGAAGGTGTTTGTGGATTTTTCTCCACCGATTTTTAAAAATATTTTAACCCTGTATTAATGATTTATTTGTGAGTTTTCTGATTTTTAAGAAATCTCTTAAGATATTTTCAAAAAAATTTTGCTCTTTTTGTTACTTTTTTTTTTTTTTTTTTGCATTCAAATAGATAAAATTGCAAAGATTTGAGGACGGTAGTTGAAACTCCAAAGTATTAACATTACGTTTACGAAATCAAAAGGGCTAGTAGACTAAATCCTGAGCCAAATAAAATGTAATTGTTATGTTCATTATGCATTATAATGTCAATATTTTGGACCTATTACCATGACACCTTTACTTTATGACCACGCATTTTCGTTGACACCATTTTTTGAAAACAACTATATGTTAGCACCAGTTAGAAAAAGCAAATTTATTCTTACCATTGGTGAAGCAAAAATTTACTTAAATATGTACTTATGAATATGTACTTAGGGGAAATGTAAATATTACTTGCACTACTTGCACTATTGCAATAAAATTGCACTATTTGCACTATTTCAATAAAATTGCACTATTTGCACTATTGCAATAAAATTGCACTATTT
>BMAW01092234.1:1543-20760 GCA_019974015.1 Nephila pilipes | reverse complement strand
ATGTATATAATGTGGCTCGCCGGAATAAAATGCGTTTCCATAGAGGTCCGTAAAGTATTTTGGGCTGTATAGGCCTGCTCTTAAGTAATGTCGTATTATCTAGAGGGGATCTGTGCCAAAAATTCAACGATTAACGTGGTCAGGTTTGGTGACAAAACCTATGATTTTAACCTATTTATTCAAACTTTGATGAATCAATATCCAAATAAATTAATCACGCGGAACGGTTAACTAATCGCGTTCTTGCCCTAATATTCTTACGAAGAATTCTACTTATTTCGATAACTCTAAACAGTGAACTTAAATTAACTGGATCCGTTTTCTAGTAAGCGGGAACCGAGTCAAGTACATCCGCTTAATATATAGCCCCACAGCTGCTCGAAACAACATAGTGTGCCTCCTAATTCCTCTATTTAATGCTCAGTCCTGTTCAATACACTTGTTATGATTTCTCTTCATTACTCTGCTCGTGCGCTATATCTTAATCGAATATATTACGCAAAAATCACTGTACTCCAATTGAGAAAACGTAAGAATAAACTAAAACACTTTATTGAGAACACGAAAGAATAAACTAAAACACTTTATTAACAATCAGTAGAGATAACTAATGTCGCTCCATCTCATACCTCAACTTAACTCTAAAATCCTAAATTGTGATTCAAATATGAAGTCTTAGCTTACCAATTCACTCTTTCGGAATTCGACTATTCTCACTAACGGATCATCGTTGCTTAATTTAACAAGAATTCTTTCAATAACAAAACTAATTAAGTTACTTCATTCCAAATTATAAATCTTTATCTGTAAGGTGTTATCCTCTGCCTCCTTTCAACTTCCTTTTTAATTCTATTTCATTTATATATCCTTATCTCAATTCACTTCATTGTCATCATCATCTAATTACTTAATCACGTTTCATTTCGGTTGGGAAGAAATTTAATTTTATACAACTGAATTTATCAAAAAGTCCTCGAGATTATTGAAGAGAAATTCTTGAAAGGCCCAATATCACACAATTCTTATGTAGAAAAGTCAGTTTACATATGTCACAGTTCTTTCACAAGATGAGGTTATGACTTGAAACATTATAGTAAAGTAGTCCCAGGTGTTGGTTAGAAAGAAATGTTTTCCAGAACTTGTTAAAGAGTACTTGAAGTAATTTGGTAAATTAAAAGAAGAATCATTTTAATTTCTTTAATTTACTTGCATTCATCTAAAATTCTAAGAACTTTAGTTTTACTATATAAGAATAACTGTCATAAATAAGAAATAAACTCGATTAAGTATTCAGATATTAGTGGAATATATTTTTACCCCGTGGTGGGAAGGATTTGAACCTTTGATCTGTTTATCCGAAATGTTATCTCCCGTGCTTAACGCTCGCCTGTGCAGGGTGGTTTTTTTTTTTTTTTATCAAGGGGTAAATAGGGGAGTCTTACGATCTACTCAGAGCAGAGCAGAGTATTCTCCGAACAGAGCGGAATGAGTTGATATTCGAGAAAGTTGTGAATCGTAAGGTGATTGAGTGCTAACTGTAAACTGCACTGATCACCAAGGTAACGCAACAGGAACTGTATTGGATGCATAAACGAAGTTGATAATGTTGTTAAAAAGTAAGTCTGATCTCATATGAAATTTAAGGGAAAGTAAATAGCTAAGTAAGATAGAGTAAGTTAATAATAAGTTAATGGCTAAGTAAGCTACAGTAAAGAATGAGAGTTTGTAAGAAACAAAATGACATGATTTAGGAGTTCTAAAGTAATAATAAGATTCTATATTGTGAAGAGTGATAAGGAAAAGCAGTTTAGCAAAAAGGTTCAGAATAAAGAGAACTTTAAGTAAATGTTAAAGAATTAGAGAAAAAGTTAAAGTAGTTAGTTGATGTTACTTTTTGTGGGGGGGGATAAGATTTTTAATAGAAGTAAACCTGTCCAGTCATTTTTAGCAGTTCTCTTAGAAACTAAGTTATAAGGAATTCCTTCTCGGGTCGTCGTCGAAGAAAGCGTACTGAAAGAATAAATTTTTATAAAGGCTATCCAATAGTTCGATCCTTTCCTTGTTCGAATCCATCAATTGCTCAAAGAAAGGATAGATCAATTTAATGCGACTTGACTAAAAGATTTACAAATCTTTTCGAATAAGCTCAAGCATCCGTTAAGAGAACCCATAAAAGACAAGAGAGATCACACTTTTACTACAGAAATGGGTCAAGATTTACGATTGCGCCTTCCTGGTCGTAAAAGATGAAAATAGAATCTATGCTGTCAGTCAACATAAAAGTAAAATTATAGCGATGTTTTCATGGAAAACATATTAATGTGTTTCTTCCGTACCCGTTTTTCGGATCGATTTACAAAATTTGGGGGAAAGATGTAATGACAAAGTCACGGCGTGGACGCAATTGTGTAACTTTTTAATTTTCCGTACCCTCTCTTTAATTCGGACCCATCGAGACAAGGCTACGTCGTATACGCAATTTTGACGTCATATCGAACGTGAATATATAGATTTATTCAAAGTGAAACATACGATTTCAAAATTCTATATTTTAAAAAAGGAGCCAAAAAGAATGATAAGTATTACATAAATACCATGGAATTATATAGAAGTGTTTTTACAAGTGTTCTATATAACTTCCTTTAGTTACACGTATAATGTCAATTCGACTTGTAAACTTATGACGTTGGGTTATTCGTGGTTTCTCTTCACTAACCTTGGGGACTTTTAATTAAGATTGATTGCTTTTGATAAACAACCTTTGCCCAACCAAAAATGAAATGTGATTATGTAAAACAAGTAGAAATGAAGTGAAGCAGGAGAGTTAGGAAATATATAAACTCAGACTGAGAGTCGCGATAGTGAGATTGAAAGAGGTTGAAGTAGGAGGTTGGAGTAGAGTTTGAGTGATTCGAGAGATTGAGTTATTCCAGTGTTCAGCAATTGTTTCAGAGGTGGAGTTGCAGTCGAGGAAGGCTTAGTGGTAAGAGTTAGTTAGATCATTACTGGTAGATTGGGTTAAGTGAGTAAGGTCCTTGTCCGGGAGAGCATTTATAATTGTTGTTATATTAACAAGCAGTTAATAAATTGTGTAATTATTGTTCTAACGTCTCTTTGATCGACTTATTGATTCTTAGTGTTTAAATATTGAGTTTAGCTATGGCACAAGAGGCAACCCGGAATGGGCAGCCGTCACAAACTTATGCTAAACACATTGTATAGTGCCGGTGATAATCGATTGTATAACAGCAGAAATCCATTGTTTAACTTCAAATGAAGTTTTGGGTAATGGAGGCGCATACACTTTATCACTTACAATCCTCTAAAGGAAAAATTCACATGGGACCATATCAGGTAACTTAGGTGACCAACTATGTAGCTTCAAGTCACTGGTCCATTACGACTAATCCAATGGTGAGATATCTCCGTTAAACGCTTTAAAACAGCTTTCGCGAAATAGCTTCGCGAAGAACGCACGAAGGTCATCTATTGTTCACAATATAAAATATCCACATTTTCCCTTTGTATTCATGTATTACTTATCATTCTGTATCGTTTATTTTTGAAAATATGGAATTTTGAAATCAGATTATTCGTTTTGAATAACCCTGTACACTATCCTCTGTTTAATTCTGCTCAATCAGAACCACGGTCGAGTTGTATTAGCAATTTTGCTGGATTATCGAGCTCCAATACAGTTTTAATAGGGGCACCAAACATAAAGCACTCCAGATAAGTATTTAAGCAAATAAACCATGTATTTAATGTGCTTACACATATTCTTAATCTTTGTAGAAGATATAAATATACAACAAAGTATTTCATTTGATTCTAGCAACTACAAAACTAAATTTATACATTGAAATTTGATTGAATTGAATATTTATGTACTGATAAATAAAACATCACTGTATAATGATAGTTAAAACAAGTTGCGATAAGTTACTATACTCATGTGCTTAAGATGTTATTTTTTATTAACACTTGAAGAACTCCAGTTGGACTTAGAGATCATTTTACTGTGCAATACACTGCATGTGTAGTAAAATGCTCCGTGCACTGTATGTATTTCACAATGCAATACGTTGTATATATTGAGCAGTAATGTTCTCTAAAGACAGTTGCAATATTTAACATATATGATATGTAATTTATCGCATTGTACTGTGATATACAACAAATATTTATCAATGGTGATATAATTCGTAGAAAATTTCTCAAAATAAGCAAAAGTATCAAGCAGACTAATCCGTGGTATCCAAAAGTTTGACTTTCAAGAGTCAGAATTAGCGTGGTTCCATCACAATTTAAAAGTTTTATCACTAATTTCTTAAATAAATAACAAATTTTCTTAATTCTTTAACAAGTTTCTTCAAAAATAAATACAAGCAAGTCACAAATTCAAAACATCAAGCAACACTACTCCTTATTATAATTTAATATACCTTAAGTTGTTATTTATCCTTATCTAAAGGCAGCAGTAGCCTAGTGGAAATGGTCGTGAAATCTTGGCCACTGTCTTTTCCGTCGAGCCATGGGTTCAAGCCTGGATGACACTAAAAGCCCATTGTGTAGTGTGGTTAATGTACGTTAAATCTGGTGGAGGTCCCAAGTCTACCTGTTGATGTGGTTAGAGTGATTGGAAGAGAAGTGTCAGCTCAGGTATCATTCTCGCTACTTGGTTGAAATCAAACGGACGAGGGCCTTCACCAATAGCTCTCGTATTCCTTTAAGTGCGACGTTAATTAAACAATTGAGCACATTTTTCAAAATCTACTTTGTCAACAGTTCTAATATTTTAAACATTAAGTAATCAGGTTATTGATGATACAGTGAACATATTTGTCTTATAAACAATTGCAAATTTTATCTGTTACATAATATTTACATAAAATTTAGAGAAATTTCAATAATAAAGCTACAAAATTTTTAGGTTTTATTCAATAAGATTTGAGAAATTATAATTATGTTCAGTGTAAAGATTATTAAATTTTTTAATTCTCTGCTAATTGTTAGAGTTATAAATGCAGTAGATTTTATACAAGGTGTACTTAAGCGCATGACTCACAAATATAAATACAGTTATTGATTATTAAATGCTCTAACATAATTATTTATATTTAAAAAGGAGGTTTTATTTTATTTTTTGTGCATAAACAGATACGTAAGTGTACAGATTTCTCCATCTACAACTACGTAAGTATAAATTATGACTTGCATTCCTTTAATATTTTTTAAAAGAAAAAAGTGGCGACTATTCAAACGTGAAATTATCTGAATTTTTCTTGTTAAAAACGTTTAGTATCCAAAAACTTTTTTTTTTTTTAAATTCGAGCTCCTGAATGAAGAAGAAAAACCTGTTCGATGCAACAAACACAACTAAACTGCAGAAACAATTCGAGGTTATTCAGATAATTTGATACAGCCCCAAGAAAGCGAGGGTAACTCTTTAATTGACTTGGTGTTTCTCACAAGAGAGAATTCCCACGGTAAAGTCCTTTCCACTTTGTGGCTGCCAAGACACCTAATTAATCTATTTAGTTAATGGACTGACAATCTCTCTCAAGAGAGCTGAAATCTGCAGAAAATATTCAGTGGGGAGTGTTTTTAATCCTGAATGAAATTTAGTGTGGAATTCCTTGAGAAATATTATCATTTTGATTTATTTTATTAACTTTGTCATCGATCATCACATATTTATGAAACGTTTGGCTAAGCATTAATACTAGAGTTTATTCTGTCAAGGTTGAATTTTTTGACCTAATGTCAATAAACCTGGTCGAAATTTTGAGTTTCAAACAAATTGATGACGTTGTAACGCATACGTGTGTTTATGACGCAGTGTTCTTAAGATTTAGGAACATTTCAAAAAGATGCTATTTTTTACAAGAATACGTAAAGTTCAAAATGCACGTAGCATATCAATACAGGAGACGAATCATAAAATACATTTTACACCTTAAAAAATGAGATTGATTCGTATAGAAATGAGTAATATTATAAAATAATCGGCTCTCTGAAAAGATAACGAAGTCAGAATATTAAGTTAATATTAAAATGTTCTTTTATCGAAAAAAGTTTTTCCATATTTTAGGTCCTATTCTTTAAAATTACTGAAACACTCTCCTGTGAATAAATAAAATATATTATTTTAATTCAGCTTATACTATAAAATCATCAAATGTGAATTTCTCATTCAATCAATTTATAGTCGTTAGGAGCTCTACTTCCCTTCAACTGTCTTTATGATAATTTTAAAGACATGGATTGATTTCAAAAACTCAATTTATAAACTATGCAAATCACACTTACTATACCTTATTGTAACGACTACCTTTTATTACTCTGCGCTTGAACTATATCTTAATCGAATATATTAAGCAATAATTACAAAGTTCTAACTAAAGGCACGTAAGAAAAAAAGAAACAAAAAATTATCAATAATTACTGGAGAATAGATAAAGTTGCTTTCTTCCTAATCCTATCTTAACAACTCTAAATTTTTATTTAAATATAAAGCTTACCAAATCACTCGTTCCGAATTCAACAGTTCTCACTAACAGTAACTTCGGAGCTTAATGTTTTAACTAGAATTCTCTACTGTCCACAAAACTAATTAAGTTGATTCAACCTCCAAATTATAAATATCTATTATCAAGGCGTTATCCCCTCTATCTTCCTTCATTTCTGTTTCGTTTGAATACTATTATCACCAACTCATTTCACTTTATTTCTATCTTTAATCTAATTTACCTAATCACCTTTTATTTTTGGATGGGAAAAAATTGTAATTTTATGCAATTCAAATTATCATTTTGTCCCCGAGGTTAATGAAGAGAAAACCGAGAATAGCCCAACATCAGTGTTTGTTCCACACAAGTACATATATTCAAGTTTACGTTTCCGTATAATGGGCATCTATAATTTCAAATTACATCTTTTAATTTCGAGGTATACTCACCGAAAAATGCTCACCCCTTTTTTTCACGAAAAAATCTGAAATGTAAATGTGTGATGATCTTATGTTTTGAAGTCATCCATTCGAAAAACATTTCCCAGGCTCTCGAAAAAACCCTGGTCAAGAGATAAAAAAATTGAAAAATTAAAAATGTTATCAAATTTGTATTTAGTAACTTTTTTTCATGTATCATGCTATAAAATAAAATCTAATCATCCCACTAACAAAATTGAGATTCACAGAATAAAGTTCTACAAGTACAACACTCATGTAAAATTTTAAAGCTCTACATGCAAAAATATTTTTTTTAATCCTGTGGGAAAGTGTGTAAATAAGAAACTGAGAAAAAGAGGTTTCTTTAAATAGCATTGCGAAAAACAAGCCGCTTTAGGCACTTACATTTTTTGCTGCACAGGGCGTAATAATCGTCGGATTTTGACACAGTTTGCTTTAAAATGCTCCTAACATTTCACACTATTTTTTTGAAAACAAATCTGAAATATCAAATTTTTGAAGATGCAAAGGTACTAAGTCCCCTTAAGTTCCCCAAGGATAGTGAAGAGAAAGTCCGCAACGTCACAGTGTGATTGAGAACGCATCTCAACTAATACTCCATGTAAGTAAATTATTTTGATTTTACTCATTCTAGATCTTAGAATAAAGTGGTTGAAAATTTTCTTGACTAATCAGTTATAGCATCACTAGGACTCATATGAATAACGACGCCAGTTCGTCACAACTCCAAAACGTATTGATTCCTAAATGCTAATTTACATTTTATTATATTCAGAAGTTTCCCCATTTTTTTTTGTATAAAAGAAACCATCTCTCTCTCTCTTTCAAAAAGTCTTAAAAATATAAATGAAAAAACTTTATAAAAAGTATGTAATAAAAGCGTATTTCCTTTCTCGGAAGATTATTTAAAATCTAATGTCTTACACATAGTTTAGAATGACTTTCAAAAACTCAAAAATGGGAGAGGGAGAGTTTAATAAAAGTTTTTGGAAGTCATTTTATTCATGCAAAAAAAAAGAAAAGAAACTATATCAAGACTCTTTGGAATAAAAAAAAGCTATCACAAGAATAAAAGAGAGCACACAAATTATTATTCAAACCAATATCGTATATTTCCTGCACTTTTACTTCCAGTGCATAAAAACGCCCGCTAGTTCAATTTCCTGAAAAGTCTTGTTTTTCGTGACAAAAAATGAATAAAACATCAGATACAAAAGAGCAGCTTGTGGTAAGTTTTATTAAATTTCACAGCACGACAGAATTCTATAATTTCAGACTTCATTTTTTTTATTAAAATATTATTTGATGTTACTCTGACATAATAACAGAATCGATAGTCAGATTGCATTATATAAACTTTGACAAGCTCTTAAGAGGAGAAGAAATAAATAAATCCTTCATATACAGATAGATAAAAATATGAAAAATAATTTTAAAATGCACTTTTAAATGTATATTTTTTTAGTCTGGACAAAGAATAATTTTAAATAAGCTATTAATTTTTGAAAGACAGCTGGTCTTTATTTTCAAAAGAAAGCGAACTTGTATATTTATTGCATGATTCTCTGTTGCAAAGGGCTGGCTATTTTAAGCAAAATGTTCTGAAAATTTAAGTAAAATATTAATATCGATTCTCAAATCAAAATATTAAAATATAACAGATTGTATCATGATACTATAGTATAAATTTTAGTAGCTTCCTTGAATAAAATAAAGGGAAAATGTAAATGGATCGATGCTTTATTGATGTTTATTTTTATTTGCTTAATGGCAACTGTAGCTTTGAGGTCAGTCTCGTGAGCTAGCGTCTAACATTGTTTCCGCCGAGACATGAGTTCGAGTCCTGATGTTACTTAAGACCCACCATGTAGAGGCATATATGTACGTTAAATCTGTCGAGGTTTTAAGTCCTCTCATTGGATGAAAGTAGAAGTTTGAAAAGGAGCGTGCCCGCGCTAAGGTGTTGTTCTATACACTTGACTAAGGTTCTAAGTATAAGGCCAGTCGCCAATAGCATTCGTTTTGTTTCCAAGTGACGTTAATTAAACAATTAGTCTTATTTGCTTAATTTTATTTTTAGTTCTTTGGTATTCAATGAAGAGGAATTTAGAACATTAACTACGATATATAAGATGCTTAAAAACTAAACACTAAGAATCAAAATTTGAGAAAATTAATATTTGTAATTCATTGGTATTTAAATGTTAGACTTATTAATTTGATCATAATATTGTAAAGTCTTTTTCCAATGGGTAGCCTCTGCATCAAGGCAAAATACGTGTAGGTTTTGCAAACAGAAACATAAGTATCTATAAGGACAATGAAAGCATCTTAAAAACTTTAGGGCTTACTATTTTTTGGCAGCAGAAAAAGATTATAATAGCATTTTTTTCATAAGTCTTATATTTATATTATCTCTTACCAAACAACATCTTCCTAGTTATTCAAATTCAAATTTCAATCTCAAAGAAAATCTGTATCCTTAATCTTTAAGTTCAGTAAAATTCGTGTTTCATGAGATATATATACTTTAATAAATTCATCGTGGTGTTTTTTTTTTTTTTTTTTTTTTTTTTTTTTTTTTGCTTTTGAAGTTGTTCTACTTTAGGTCACAATAATGGTTGATTTATATTTTAAAAGAGTTGTTTTTCATGTCACTTACTAAGTATCAATCTCATCAGAATTGTACTTGAGTTTAATGCTCCTTGGTTTGGACCTTTCGTGTTTTGTATTGTTACCCAGTGGGGGTGATAACAGGGGTGAGAAAGATACCCCTCATCCTTTTTTCGGGGGAAAAAATTTATTCCAATTAGCTGCCTGAAACTAGGAATTGCAAACCAGCCTGTACAGACTCTGTTGTTTTGTTACTTAATTATATTTTTTTTTGTTTCCTAATTATTAAAAATTCTACATGGCTGAAATGTGTACTAAATGCAATACCATCCATTGCGAAAAACCGTTGTTTATTTCGTGCTCCGTAGCTAAGCATTTCGCAAAACAACTCAGAGTTTAACTGTTTGAATCTTGGCAAATTACCTTTTTTTGTATTCATTTTAGACAAAGTATGATGTTTAAATTATATTATCACAGAACATTTTGGATTTCTCGAAATTCATCTATTTCATTTTAATGCGTCTGTAATAATGTTCCTTTAAAAAACGTTTTATTGTGTAGTATTAATCAAAATATACTAAAGCGTAACCAATTACACCCTACTATTAAAACTAAACCACAAAAGAATTGATAGAAACTGTCAACTGTTACTTCTCTGTCCAAATTCACTCATAAATCTTCAAAAACTTACCATTTTAGAGTTTTTTTTTCTGCTTCCTCCTTCCCATTATTTTTGTTGTCAACAAATACCCCCCTTCTTTTAATTCCCAATCGTCGCCATTGGTTTCATCAACAGTTACAGTCATGATGAATTTGCTGTTTTTCAGTGGTATCAACACGTATCAAGAAAAAGAAGAAAAACTTATATTTTTTTATTTCATTGCTTATATAAAAAGAATTGAAAAAAGTGGACATATATTCACGATTGTATCTGAAATTATGATACAATACTTTCAGAGTTAATAAAAAGAATGACTTTTGGATATACAAAAAAGTGCAGCAACACTAGTATATCCTTCAATAACTAAAAGAATTATTACTTATTTCATTAAAATTTACAGAACTGAAAAGTCATTTTTAAATGTACTTACGCCATATTGGCTTCATAGAGTTAATGTAACTCAAAACCTAAATTGTTTCCTATTTTGCATTTTTTAGATTGGCGCCTTGTCGGCCTTCATTCATTATATAACTCAACTGCCATCTTAAAATTTAATTTAATAATCAAAATTTCAAACTTCCGACTGAAGATACTTAACAAATAGACAACACACACACACGTTATTATCTATTAAAGAATGTGCAAATTCTCTCTCTGGTATCCCTCTCAACTCAGTTAATCTTAGTTTATGTTCAAATACAAAGTTTTAGCTTAACATATCTCTCGCTCCAATTCAAGCACTTCCCGATTATCGCATATTCAACTCCTATTATTCTGATCAGGGGTCACATCTACTTACTTTCAATATAAACGATTGAGTATGATGATTCCCTCCAATCTATAGCATATATCAGCTTGACATTATCCTCTATCTCTCTTCTTTAGACTTATAAACCTGTTTTTCAAAAGTTTATATCACAATTATGACTTGTTTAGCACAGAATAGTCATACTTGACTCTTGCGTTATAAAAACTCCCTCACATTCCTTACAATTCTATTTCACTTATATATCACTATATTTTATTCAAATTATTACACTTCTTATCTTCATATAATTTACCAAATTATGTTTCATTTTGTTTAAAAGGAGCTATAATTATTAGTAATTTAAATTAGAAAAATTTCTGAGGATAGTGAAGAGAAAATCGATAGATTGGCAGCTAGAGCAATTTTGTGCATGAAGAGCACATAAATTCTAGCATACATAGCAATGAAAGCGATGATAATATGCATCAAAACATTCCAATGAATGAAAGTGAATTTGATGCATGGTTCGGATCCTCAGATTCTGACACGGATTTTAACGTATTCGTAAAATTTGTTTTTTTCTTTTGGCATAAGGATTGCTTTCAAATCATCCGAAATATAAATCATAAGATTGAAGTAATATTCATCTTCCATACAGTTAGTTTTATATGGCATTATCTACAATATCCTTTTTTTTTTCTGGTATACGTTTTGGTACCTTTCTATTAGTCGGGTAGAAATTTTGCCAATATCAGATATTTCATTTTGACTACGACTCGACTCCACAAATTAATAATATAAACAACTTTCGAAAATAAAATTATTTACTTTCACAAAAATAGTGATCATTTCATTTTTTTATTTTTCACGCAAGCTTGAAATATATGAACTAAATTGATAAAAATTTGCTCTATTTGGTGATTTATCGCTTGCGGACTGCTACAGGAAAAGTAACTACGTTTATTGAGAATTAAATTAACCGTGCATACAGGAATCCCCATAATTTTGTTTAGGAAAAGTTTCAAATTTATCGGCTTATGCACGGAAATTTTATGTATTAAGTTTACCTGAGTTCGAAATTTGGAATGTACATATTTACAAATATTCAAAGATGTCTTTCTATGAGGATATTTAAAAACCAAAATTTACGAAGAAAATCCCTAAACAGTAGCATATGTGAAAACTGCCGCATACAAAATTGTAAAAAGTTCAAGAAGTCCTTACCAGTTTCTTGAAACGTGTTTATCAAACTATACACAAATGAGTTTGGTTTTACCCACTAAAAAGAGCAGCACATTTTGAACATTCGTTGTAAATGTCGGCTCATAATTCTCTTTCTTAGTTATATTAGAAGCGTAATTCCCCCCTAGCATAAAAATAATTGTTTTTAAAGTTCTATGTGTGTGTATAACTAACACTTAAAAGGTATCGTAATAAAGCCTGCGTGCCAAAGATGTATGCCGGCTGAGCGTTACTAATCCCTATTCAGCATGTATGCCCACGCTCGGTTTTAGAGAAGGAGCAACCAGTGCGGTAGCATACACATGACGGTGGCATCTCGCCGGTAGCTGCCGCAGCTATGGACTACCCCTTACCGCCCTCTTTTATTATAAAATAATCTTGTATGATTGATTAGTGAATAAATTCACTAACTTTTTATATAATTGCTTAAAGATTATTCAGTACATGAGATTTTAAGTCACCCTATAATTTCGCTTTTTATTACGTTTGGGACATTAAAAAAAATTAATGAAACTAAACTCACTGATATTTTCTTCGAGCTTCTCTACAAGCACTGTCAATAAAATATACTTTCATTTATATGCAAATGAAATCGACTTTCAAAAAAATTTACATTTATCTGCTGTTCGCGAATTTTCCATCACCAGTCTGGGGAATTTTATAGTGAGTTGAATTGCATAAAATTATAATTTCTTATCAACTAAAATAAAACATGATTACGTACAGCTGAATATTGAAGCGAAGTAAATTAAATTAGAAATAATGATACTTAAATGAAATAGAATTGAGGGATGATAAAGAGAAATTAGAAGATAATGACAGGCTGATATATAATTGTGATTGATATTAAAGAATCGCAGTATATCTTTACGATTGAAGTTAACCTTATTTAAAATATTAAGATAAGAATCGGCTGTTGGTGTGAAGTGATTCAATCGGAACAAGTGAATTGGAAAGCTAAGAATTTATAACTTGATTTGATGAGTTAAATGGGATTCGAGAGAGACAGTGACCTTATCTATCCTTCATTGAAAAGTAAAATATTTTTCTTTGATCTTACGTATTTTCAATCGGAGTCTCGTATTTATTAACTGTTGAATTAATGGAGCATTGATAGTAGAATTAAATAATTAATAACAGGCGTAACAACTTACTCCTGTTATTAAATAATTAATAACAGGCGTAACAATTTACTCCTGTTATTAAATAATAATAACAGGAGTAAATTATTCACTAATATACTCTTCAAACTTTACGTTTGTTCCATTAGATTTCTATTCATTAAGCTGAATTATTAAGAAAGTAAAAAGAAAATCTTAAAACATGTTAATAACAATACATCAGGGGGATAGTTTTTGATGCATCTTTAATAATATATTTTTAGTTCTTCTTATGAATTTGTTGTAAATAAGTAAATCTTTAAATGTTCTTATTAAAAATAAACAACTTCGCTGTACAAGAATAAAATCCTCTTGATAACATTCTTTTGTAGAAAAAAATCAATATCGACGGCGCAGAACCGTAAATTCTAGGTTGTTGACGCAAGATAAGTGCATTTTTCCATTACATTCATAAGATGAAAAAAATAACAAAGTTTTTTTCGAAACTTATGAGGTGAGTTGAGTAAAAACAAACAGGCATACCTGTACCTACTCCAATAGAATTTCTGAAAGGTATCAAAATTTCTTTTCATAAGTCTGTTATGGAGTTGATAGAAGGAAAAGAGTTTTTGAAATAGAATTATTAGGAAACTATATATATATATATATATATATATATATATATATATATATATATAAGACGGGAAAAGGAAATCTTAGATTCGAAAACCCAGAGCACTAAAACAGGGTATTCGAACATGTTTAATAAAAAATTTATACAAGCATTTTTTCTATTATTAAATACTCCTTTCAAGAATCTTTGCAAGTTTAATTATTTTTTACCTATAACTAAGAATAATATTTTATTCTTTTTATAAAATTATTCCATTAAAGAGGAATTTCCCTTCCTCCCCCCAGTTGTAACGGCTCTTCGTTATTTTACTCTACTGACAGTATAATTAAATAGTCAATTAGCTCAAACTCCATTCAAAGATTCCTAAAAGAAGTATAACACGTTTTATTAACCATTAAAGAACATACAAGATCATTCTTTCTCCAATCCCTCTTAACTCGGATAATCTTAGTTTATACTCAAATAATAATTTCTTATCCTACCAAATCACTCTTTTCGATTCAAGTACTTCTGGATTATATCACTCTATTCTTATTATTGAGGAATCACTTCCAACTAAATACATTCCAACCGATTAATTACAATAATTCACTCTAAGTTACAAACATCTATCAGCTGGTCGTTATCAACTATCTCCCTTCTCCTTCCTTACAATTATATTCCGGTATATATCACTATTTATATATCAATTCACTACATTTTTTATCTTCATCTAACTTACTTAATCATATTTCACTTGGTTGGGAAGGAGTTGTAATTGTATTCAATTCAAATTACAAAATGCCTCCGTGTTTACTGAAGTTAAAACCATGGACAGACCAATGTTACAATTTGTTATCTGTCAAAGAATCGATAGAATCTTTTGTTTTTAAAATTATATTTAAATAGATAGAAATTTAGAATTTTAAATATTTTAAAGGAAATTTTTATAAGCAATAAATAAATGCTTAATTTAATTTTTAATATATTAGCTGAATATTGTGGATTTTATTTTGAATTCTTTAAATTAAATATACTACTTCTGCAAATATACTGAGACAGATATTCATTGCACCAGCAAAATATCCATGTGAAATACATAGGATTTTTCACACTAATAGAATATATATGAAAAATATATGTTTATTTACGATACAATGTGCTTGTGAATAGAATGAAAATATTATAAAAAGATTCAGAAAACTGTGCGTAAAATTTTCTGAATAGGTTATAAAAAGTTTGATTTTCAATAAAAACTGATTTTATTATAACATTCCAAAAAATGAAATTTTTGCAGCAACTTTATTTAAATTTTCTAAAATAATTACATACAAAACTGCGTAAAATATTTACCATGGTTTTATATCTTTTTTCAAAAACATTTGCCATCGAATTTGTGAAATGGAAATTTCTTGCATCGTTCCGTACCGTCGAAAAATTTAATTTATCCTGCGCACATTAAAAATTATTTTGCTAACAAATGTTTTATATAAAAAGAAAAATTAAAAATGTGAATCGTAAGTCGTGATGAAGATTCTTAGCAAAAGACTATTAGCTTAATGCAAAAAATATTTTTAATTGTCAATCCCTAAATATAAAAAAGAAGAAATAATAGTAGAATGTGGTTAAAAACGTCTTAGATTTAGGGGGAGGAGGAAGCGGTCTTAAAAATCCTCCTCTCTTTTTCAAACGATTAACTGGAAATATTGATTTACTGGAGTATTACAGCTCTGCGTTATATATCATAGGTTTAAAACCAAACTCATTTTTAGAAATTCTTATCTTAAAATCTCAAAATTATGCATTCCATTTCCGATACAGTTGAAGAATGTATAAAAGAACACTTTAAAATAATAATTAAACAGTGTTTCGACTTAACTATTTTAATTGAAATATATATTTGCGTGTGTAAAAAGAGAAAATCTTCCAACAAAAATTATATGACTTAGAAAAAAAAAATTCGATAGAACACAAATGGCCATAAAAATTGTTACAAAAGAAATAAATGCTGATAACAAAATAATATTTATTGAATAAATATATTGTACTAGAAAAATAAAGAGTGACTAGTTTTCAAGAAATTTGGAAGCATAGATCCTGAGAAATCAGTACCCAGAATATTCCCCGCTGGCAACAATAACAGGTCTTACACGCCTGGGCATTGAGTCAAACAGAAATTGGATGACATGTACAGGTACAGTTGTCCACGCAGCTTCAACACGATGCCACAATTCATCGACTGTACTGACTGGCGTATGATGACCTGCCAGTCGCTCGACAGCCATTGACCAGACGTCTTCAATTGGTGAGAGATCTGGAGACCTAACTAGCTAGGACAGTATCGAAGGTTTGGTACAGAACCGGCAACATGCGGTCACGTATTATACTGCTGGAACATAGCGTTTGGCAATACTTGAAAAAAGGGTAGACCCAAAGGCCGTTAACGCACTAGAAATATAACGGCCACAGTTCAAAGTACCACCATTAAGAAAAAGAGTTGACTGTGACGTGTATCCAATAGCCATGACGTGGCCCATTTCCATCACTCTAGGAAAGGGGCCATTATGTCATTGTCGAATGCACGCTGATAATGCGCGTTCGCCAAGAAATGCCACCATCCTGAGAACATCGATTCCGTATTCTAAACACAGTCATGTGATCTTGGCCGACTCGAGCAGCAATAATGAGATACGATAACCAGCAGTCCCATTAAACTACAATCGACATTTATCAAAATCAAAAACGTACAGGTAAGTATTTCTTCTTAATACACAAGACAGGACAATAACTTTTCTCCAGGCAACAACATTCAAATGTAATATGTATATAAGAAACATGCTGTACTTCTTCTTTTAAACACATTTTAGGTGTTTCTACAAGCTCCTACATTTCATTAATGGTTGAATATGTAATTATTTACATATCACAATTTCTTCCTGTCGTGTTTATTTCAAGTGTAGTGTATTGTCTTCTTGGCGCTGTAATTTTAATGGCCAGTAGTGTATTCAGGGAATAGAAACAAAGTAGTTATGATTAAAAACCATTATTTGAATATCTAATGTCTCTGTAATTGTTCATTAACATCGCAATGAGAAGCAGCACGAGGTCTGTTGCTGATGGAGCTCATAATTTCGAGCCTCAAACAAATGACAATACTTAAGCCGACACTTCAAACTTCAAACGTCCACACCAATTAAACTTCGAGTTTTCCCTTAAGGCAACTCGACAGTTTCGAGAATGAAAAATAAGCCTATTTTATGCAAAATATATCTATAAATAATCCTCACTTTATTCATTTAAAAACAATAAAAATCATATTATGCCATTACGATATCATTATCTTATGCATCTGTTTATGAAAAGAAAATCATATTTATATTCATAAATAATTATATATGAGGAATTAAAAGAAAATATTTGCAATTGTGAACATGTGCTTAAGTGTAGGAACTTCTTGCATTAGTTCCACTGCATTTAACGTTTTAAGAAGATCGCATTGCAGAGTACTTATAAATGTATCATTCTGTATAATGAAGATTTAATTAAATTTAAAATTTAAAAAACTTTATGATTCAAATTTACTATAATTTTTATACAATTATTGTATTATGTTTGAAATTTGTGAATGTTTATTAGAAAAAGTTTATGTTCACTGTAGAGAATTGATTGCTTACTGTTTATTAACGTCACACTTAGAAGCTACACGAAGCTATTGGCAATGGACCTCGTGATTTTGAACTGTGGTCAAGTGACAACTCACTGTAGAGGAAACAATGTTTCAATACGGTTACAACGTAGGCATTGCGGGTAAAGAAGAGTTTGAGGAAAGTGTACCAGAATCCGAAAGAAACACATCACATTTTAAGAAAAAACACAAATAGATATTTTTCACTGCGATGTGGCACTTTGTATACAGTTTCGAAATTTGATTTTCGAAAGTTCTATTTAACAAATTCTCATTTTTGAATCAGCAAAGCGCCCTCTGTTTTTAACAGAAAAATTAAAAAATGAAAAAACAAATGAAACGTTTCAGTTTTTCAGTTTCATTAAGGCTCCCATCTACCGGCCATTTTGATTTCATGAACATAGTGTTAATCCAGTGGTATTTCTACTACCGTACTCAAATTTTTATTATTTTATCTATTTGAAAGCAGAAATGTGTATCTGAAAGAGCAAAAAATAATGAAGATTGCTACAGAATTGCATTTTTCCAATGAATTTTATTATTATTTATGAGAGAATATTTTTAAAGACTGAATAAACCCCAAACGGATCATTAAAATAGAGTTACAAATATTTTTATAAATCAGAGAGAAAATATAATTCCGCAGAAATCTCCATTATTTTTTGCTCTTTCGGATGTACTTTTTTTCATTCAAATAGATAAAATAATAAATATTTGAGGACAGTGGTAGAAGTACCACATGATTAACATTACATTCACGAAATCAAAATATGGGCTAGTCGGGATCCTTGACTCTCCTAATGCATATAGAGAGCAAGAAAAACACAGTCAACAAAAGGAACAAATCAAACAAAAATTCAGGCTCATTGGGGATTTTTGTTTCCTCCAAATAATTCGAGGAGAGTTCTATTTATTGACCTGTGACCGTGGTAGAAACAAATTATCACGTTAAAGCCGTTTCTCACTCATTTTTTTTCTTTCGACTTCCCTGAAACTTAATCAATCAGTTAGGTAGAGGACCTCTATCTTAGGCCTATGGTCGATGTCGTAGAATCTGCAGATTTCGATCGGATTGCAAGTATAGTTTACATCTTTATGGGAGCTTTTGGTCAATTATTTCTATATCAAAAATAAGTAGGACCAATCAAATTCAATTTCCGTGAGTAGTGTAGAAAAAACTTTAAATAATTCTTAGATAAAGTATAGGAAAATAGATTAATTTTACTCAAAAAAAGTACGTAGAATTTTGTGTATTTGATAGTAAATAGAGTAAGAGAGTTTCAACTATTTTTTCATTCCTGATGCCTTTGTTCTTTTTCACAAACTTTTATTTAACTTGCTATGTTCACATGTATGGATTGTCTTTCTAGCTCAAGAACTTCCTCAAATTTTAAATCACTTCCTGTCATCCTATCGAATAAAAATTTCTAATCACATATAACTTCTATGCCAATGCAAAACAATAGTATACTATGGCAGTTATGAACTTGGAATGGAATGGATATCAGATTCATACACATCGTACTCGAATATATATAACACACACACACACACACACACACACACACACACACACACACAC
>BMAW01092226.1:249813-309813 GCA_019974015.1 Nephila pilipes | reverse complement strand
GAGTTACGAATAATATTTGTTCTCCGGATCCAAGCCAAATAACAACTTTCAATCAATCAAGTAAATTTTTTGTGTCAATGTCGTCTGAAGTATATTCACGCAAACTTTCAAACTTCTCGCAGAATTTTAACATGTCCAATCTCTCTATCATCATCTCTTTTTCAAACGCGAAGCTCTGAAAAAAAAAAAAAAAAAAAAAACCCGTAAAGTAACTCAAAACATTAATTTAAGAGGGAAACACACGAGAACTAAAAAAAAGCATGGTGATCAATGTTATTCACGTTAAAGCTTTGGAGATGACGTATTTAAGAGTTGTTGTCCAAGTAGTAGTCTTAATGTAATTGACATTTAGGTCGACAAGAAGTAGAAAAACGGGATTGATCAATTTTTTTACAAAACAATTCGGCTGTAATTATTGATCTAATCCCTTCGAAGAACTTACTTCTATCATAAGAAGAAAATTTTGAAAAAATTAAATAGCAATATATAATTGCTGATAACCTAATTCATAAATTATAGTAATGTTGCTATGAGAGATTTGTTGTTTTTATTTTTTGGAGCATAAAAAGTCTTGTGTTACTGATTTGTAAATTTTTATAAAGGATGAAGGTTTGATGTATGCATAATTTCGTGATCAATAAGGTCACTTATACTTTTAAAAGTAGTTTATATTGCAATATATGAAAAGCAGAAAGAAGGAATTTCACATCAACACATTTTTACAAAATTCTTAACATTTGGTGAGTTACGTAATTTAATTCGCAAAATAAACAAAAAATAGAATGCAAGAGCTTTTTATCTTTAAAGTTTTTGCAATTTGGTGATCCAATTGTTCATTTTTGATGACTTTAAAAACGATCTTTGCAGAATTCTAAATATTTGGTAAATTACGTGATTTGATTCGCAATATAAAAAGCAGAAAGCAATAATTTTCCATTATCAATTTTTGAAAACGTGGTAAAATATGACAAATTGATCATTTTTAATGGTTTTAAATATATCCATGTAATAACATATATAATGCTCTTTGGTTAAATTTGAACAACTAAATCACGAGACAGAATTTATGGACATCTTTAAAAATACTATCTTTTTTAATTTAATCGATATAACTAACTACTTTGTCAATTGAAGAGAACTTTTATATATTAAATATCGTCAAAATTTCAAACCTATAAAAATGTATGTTATTAAAAATATGCATTCAATATATTTTCACCAACTCTTTTCAAATGAAGACCTATAAATTTATATATAGAGCTTTAATTTATATACCAGTATATATCCTACACGGCAATGCAAGCGTTTTTATTAAGATAAATTTTAAATTTTTTTTCGAAACTAAATTTCAAGGTTATTCAACAACTTGAAAGAAAATGACGAAAATGGGCAAAATTCTTTGAATATATCTAAGAGATACCCACTTACTTTAATACTTTTCTCAAAATAAGTAAAACAAAAATTCATGAATCTTGATCCAGATGAAAAACTATTTGTTAAGTTTCTAATAACGAATCTTCGTTTACATTCCAGAAGCCATATACAATAGTTTAACTACCTTTTTCTTTTCATAGGGCAGCATATTAATAAGACTTTGGTATTCAATATGCCTGAGGAATAGCATGGGCATAGAAGAATATTTTAATTAAAATATCTATCTCAAGCTCTTTTATCCTAAAAATAACCTCTTTCAATGCCAGTTGTATAGATTATTTTCCTAAAAGTGTAATTCATGCTCCACAGCACTTAAATAGAAATTTTTCACCGCGGTGAGTGTCATTGGTATGGTTTAGAACTATCTTTAACCAGTTATGATGTTTGAAAATGGAACAGAACTCGAGGTAAGAATGTGTAATCAGGTAATTCTTTTTAGTTTGCGATGTTGAACTATTCACAATTTTCACTTCACTAACTCGGGAGTTTTTTAGTAATTTGTGAATTGCATAAAATTACAATTTCTTCCAACCCAAATGAAACGTGATTAAGTATATTAGTTTAAGATAAAAGAAGCGTAGTGAATTGAATTTAGAGATAATGAGAGATACAAGTGAAAAAGAAATGCAAGAAACGAAAGGGCAGATAGTGGATTACAACAAGTTGATTGATGTAGAGATTCAAGCGAAACATTCTAATAAATCGTTTATGTTAGAAGTGAATCTACTGTAATTGAGGAGTCCTTGGTTTGGAATAAGTTATTTGATAATCTAAAACATTATTATTAAATTATAAACGATGATTAAAGCTGAGTTAAAAAGGGTTCTAGAGAGAGAAAGAGTGAGCCTAGATATTCCAAATAAACAGTCTTATCTTTAATTGGAGTCTTGAACTTATGGACTATTTAATTAGACATTTAAGATGGCTGCAGAGTTAAATAATGAAGAAAATATGTCTCAAGTTTAGTGAAAATATCACGATACTTATTATCACGTTACTTATTATCACGTTACTTATTTAGAATTACTTACTATTTATCGGTTCTAAATCTATTTTGGAAACATGTTTCTGACGAAGAAATTCGTAATTTTAGTTTGAAATACAAACACTTTTATAAAATTAGTAGCATATTGTTTCAAAAGGCATATCACATCCGGTAACCTAAAGATTTGATTTTCGGATCTACCAGTAAGAATATTGGATCTCTAAGAAGTTAGAATATGTGAAGACGAATGTTCTATGCCTTTGAATGAATTGGTTGGATATTGGTAGTTTCAGTTCAATGAGTGAATTTTGAACGGTCTCTGTATGTGGTACCCGAAATTTATTTTTTAAAGCATTTTTTAAAACAAACGATTAAAATAGAGATTTCTAGCGAATTATAATTTGCAAAGATAACTTTACTTTTGTGTTTCAGAGACTTAAGAAATTTCAGCTTGACTTCATTGTGTTGCAGTGGCTACTTTATTAAGAACCGTATATTTACAAAAGTGAAGAAATTACTCAGTACAAAATACAGATATTTTTAAGCCTTTGAAGAACTAAAAAGGTTTTCTCACTGCTTTTTAGATATATTTTGTATGCTTAAGTCTCCTTAAAATTAAAACTGTAACATAAGCTAATTCGGAAATCTTCCTTGAACTAACATCTGGGGTTCCTTTCTGACTTTTATTGAAGTTTTCAGCTCCTTTCCACCTTAATGAAACGTGTTTTGCGTGCCAGTGAGATTTATTGGAACCCGGACCCGACGTTGTCTGGTTAAAGTTTTCTCCATAGTGGATTAATTCACAAAGGATCTGAATGTCCAGGTAATAATAAATTTTGATATTGATGAAGTTATTAGTATTCGCGTTGGTGGGGGGCAGTGAACTAGTGGTGAGCATTCATCCTTTTAGAGAAATAATAAATAAGGCTTTGAAAAGTAATTGACTACATTCTTGAACTGTTTTAATTACTTTATCTGTGCTTGTAATTAAGTTAAATTTTAGTTTTGCGTTTAGGTTAATACTTAAAATGACAGATGAGTTGGTGATAAGAATACGTTACAAAATAACAAGTAAATTATTAAAGGATGATTGGTTGTTTATTAACATCTCATTTAGAAGCAGCATTAGGGTTATTGGAGTAGGCCACTTAATTCTGAACTTTGATCAAGTGAAGAGGATGACATCTGAGCTTGTCGCTCCCTTTTCAAACTTCTATATCATGCCAAAGGAAGGACTTGGAATCCCGATAGATTTAACTTACATCAGCCCCTCTACACTTGAGTCTTTAATTGTAGCTCGCTCAAATCTACGATTAGACTGAAAAAACGTTGGCCACGAGTTCACGACCATGACTCCTAGGATACCGTGGTCATGAATTATGTAAGAAATGAAAATAAGGCTTTTTACACTTCTACCAAAATTGGTTTTAATTAATCAAAACTATTTCTTAAGTATTGATATCTCCATTAAAATACTTTTCAGATATTGCTATTATTCTTGAACACAGGATTTGTAGAAAAAGAATAGAGACGAATTTCTTTTTCAGCTAATGGGAAGTAGTGGTGGGCAATCTCTTTAAGTGGAATAGGTGTCGGGGTGTGTGATGTAAGCCCGTGGAAATTCAACCATTTATACTTTAGGAAACCCTTTGAACCAAGAGCAGAAAAAATAGGTTACCAAAACTTTATCCTACTCAAATTTACAAAATTATTATTGCACCTTTATTTTATCACAAAACAAACATCTTAATAAGATAACGAATATAAAGGTAGCTAATGGGGTTTTCGTTATCTAAAATACATTCAATGAATAATAAACAAAAGCAACAATAATTTAAATTGTAACAAATTAATAAAAAGAATATTTTTAATTACCTGGTTGTGATTGCTTTTTTTTTTTATTGCAAAGCATTTTTACGTCTGGAATAATTGTAGAAATCTAAAACCAAATATCCTCTTCAGCATCTAATCTGTTTCTATATTTTGTTTTTGTCGCAGCATACAAAGAAAACGATTTTTTCGCACACATATGTTGAAACAAATGACATTAGACGTTTCACAGCTCTTTTGGTAATTTCAGGATATCCTTTTCTAATGTCTATCCTAAGATATATAATATCAACTTGACTAAATTTTAGTTTTAACTGAGTATCGGGTGATGTATTAATTTGAGATATAGCGACTGAGCCAAAGAACGGAAACTAATATGCGACCCAATGTGCCTCGATTATTGTATTTGAAGCACGTGGCCTTTATGAAATTTCAGTTTTCATTTTATCCGTAAAATATTTATTTTTACAAACAAACTGCCTTTAAGAATTCGATCTTTTATAAAAACTAACATTTTACTAAACTTTTTGCGCTTTGATTAAGCCAACAGTGATCGCTTGCTGAACCCCTGTCAAAGCTTCAAGGAACCAAATGGCTTCTCTGAAATCAAGTTGAAGACCTTTGATATAAGCTAAAAGAACCATTTCAATTGCTTCCTAACAATTGTAGTGCACAAATCTCGCCCTAAGTGAAAGTCTGTTTAACATTTCTATTCAGAATGATAATGCACCTAGGCATGGAGCAGAGTTCTAGTATCAAAGGTGTATTAAGCTGAACAAATTCACTATGAAGATCTTTCATATGACCCGAAAATTTACAAAGATGAAGTTATGTAAAGGATTCTTCTGTTTGAGGGCACAAACAATTCAAAGATGGCAGGGAAGACATCGAAGACGAACAATGCGATGGAAGTCCGTCACTGATATGAACCGATGAACACGTGACCAAAATTTGAGACCTTTTGAACCTGTGGTCTTCGATTAAGTATTCTTGATATGGCAAAGAAGGTATATTTAATGAAATCTGCTGCGCATTTAGTTGTGTCCGATGATTTGTAAATGCTGAAAAAGTGCGCGAATTTTGTGTCGAAAATAGAACACAAGGAACACCAAATGAAAATTGTTCGTAGTTTCATAGAACTTTTGGAGACATATCCAAATCTTTACAACGATATGTTAACCGGTAACGAAACGGGAATTTTCCAGTACTATCCGGAGACCAAAAAACAAATGGATGAGTGGACAATCTTTGCCTCTACTAGACCAAAAATGGCCTGCATAAGCAAATAAAGAGTCAGAATAAGTAAACAAAGAAAAATTGCGCTAATTGTTATCTTTGAGGTGATAAGTTTGGTCCACAGGGAGTTAATGGATGCTAGACATACAATGAATTGTAAGTTCTACGCAAAAATGTTTGAATCCCTGGCAAATTTAAGCAATTGGAATCTGCCATGTCCAAAGAGAAATCGCCAGTACCTGGAAGCTCCAACACGACAATACGCCCTACCACACGATGCTAATTTGAGGGAAGTACTTGGCCATATATAACACCTCAACGTTCCCCCAACCTCCCTATAGTCAAGACCTGGCCCCATTAACTTCTTTTTGTTCCCTGGGATTAAAAAAAGTATGAAATGACCTCATCTTCTGGCGATAGATGTCATTGAAGTGTCTTCGGTAGGGTACCCGAATACCTTACAGTCTCATTTTCCAGGGTATGTATGAAGAGTAGAAAATACATTTTCAACTATGTATTGAAGCATGAGGGTTACATTTCGATAATTCTTAACGCACCGTACATATATCGTCAACAAATTTCTTTTTTATGATTTCAGTCTCAATACTTATTGGACAAACCCTGTACATATTGAACAAATAGTAATAATAAATTCTTGTGCATTTGTTTTAAATAATATGTAAACTCTCAGTAAGGATAAACCTATTTTTCGTGATTATTACTTCGTTTTTTTTGCTTAGGGTAGAAAGATAAGAATTTCTCATAAAAATGCTCTCTTAATTTTCTTATCTTGTTGAAAAAATAATGCGTTTTTGCAGTACAATTAATAACAGATCTTGAGCTTTTAGACCTAGTTTGAGTAATATTTATTATAACCATAACAAGCATTTTTATGTAGTTTTATCTAATTTATTTTTATGTTTAGTAATAGAGAAAGACCGTTTTATATCTTTTATAACTCGCTCCCTCGTCTTTTTTCCATTTCCATATCATTCCAACCATTTAATATGAGCATTTTTATAATTCTAAAGCATTTATAAAATTAATGTAATTTACTTTATTTTGTAAAAATATTTTAAAAATACCCTTTTATTTGTTTTTCATTACTAACTCAGAGCCTTTCAATAAAATACAGTAATGCTTCTATTTCATTTTTCGAATATTTTTTATTATATTCAAAATTTTCCTTATCCCCATTTCCAGACACGATCGAAATGTTCTATCGCGAGTGTTTATTCTAGCTTGCTTCCTCACATAAGTTTTAAATCCTTATTTTTATTCGAACTATGGCATCCTTGAGGTACTTATGTTAGAGTTGTGTCTATTTCAAATATGTTAACTGTATAAAAGTGACATTCAACACAATGCTTCGTTGAATCGGTGTTATTTGTCATTGAAGAAACTGTCGTCCTAAACATTAATGGACATCGTAGCGAGAAGATTTCACTATAATATTACTGTGAAAAACAATGGGTGACAAATTCTAGTGTTAAACTGCTGCGGGAATAAATAAGCAACCAGATAAATAAAAACAGTGCACAAACAGAGATATAGTTTACAGAGAAAACTACTTGTGCTACCTCTTTTGAGATAAAATGACTAAATTAAGTACAGGAATTAACAGTGTGTTTCAGACTTACGGGGACATCGCACCCTATGTGCAATCTATATTAGATACTGATAAGAAAAAAAAATATATTCACCATATTTTAAGTGACAAAAAATTTCAAAATATTTTAATATTTTAAAATTCCTACTATTTCATCAAATTTTAATACGTTTAAGTAGATTTTTTAAAAAGTTCTTAGAATTATTTCACCCAATTATTTGCATGAATGGGATTGTACTAAGGTTATTTATAGTTTTACAAAAAAAAAAAAAAAAAAATCCGTCAGACACTACGAAAAATAAAATAGTTTGCAATTTTTTTAAAAAAATCTCTTTTTCTAAACCCATGCTCAGAATTATCTAACATATTATACAAAACAACTAGAAAAAGGTTCAAAACTTTATATTAACTGCAACAAAATCTTTGCATTTTAAATAAGTGAGCATAGTGAGAAATAAAAACCCGAGGAAAAAATAAGTTTTTTTTAAAGTTTTGAAAGTCAATGAAATGATTTAGCACACTGTTAAATAACATGCTAAATAATATTGCTAGAGTTATAAAATTTGGTAGGTATTGTTACATGATTACTGGACTTCATAATGCATTAAATGTCCACGTATTTAATAAAAGATCTTTTGGAACAAATCTTAATTTTATTCAAAGACTCTCAAGAAAATACTTTTACATTTTCTTTCAACAGGAAGCAATCAGCACTAAGACATATGAATACACTGTAGCATCAATTCGAAATTCGCACAATCGCCGAACACAACAATACGTAATCACAATATCACATTTACACATATACTATAAACACGTTACCTAATACACACAGGGTTTTACCGTCGATGACTTGGTATTGTATTTTGAAAGTAGAAGTATTTGTGTATCATTCAGTTATTTTATTTCAAAGCTGAGGGTACCTTCTTTATACAGGTAACACATCTTTTACATTAGCCAGACATCACGAAAGCTCTCAGAACAATACATATTATATTGCAAGAAACAAAGCAAAAATCTGAGCGACCAACGGCCAGTGTCAACTTTATGAACGGGAAAATAGGCAAGCCCAGAAATTTCGCTTACGTAACAATTAATAAGAGTTCGAGAAACTAGCGTTATTACACGATTTTACGAAACGAAGATTTTAGAGTTAGAGGGATAGTTACAACTAATAGGCATGGCCGTTGGATGGTAAGGTTTGTTTAGGCGTTAACCCGTTCGCTCCCAGCGTATCACAGGCGATACGCTCGTGTTGGCACTCCTGTGAACAGCGTATCACGCGCGATACCCTCCGTGAGTGTTTTCTACGCCCAGCGTATCAATAGAGATACGCTCGATGAGAACGTTTTGTTTTGATTTTCTTAATGTTACTATATGGCGTTACAATACCGCGAAATCTATATAGATAGGTTATTTGGAGTGTTGACCTTTGTGATGTTGATTTGGATTCCAGGGAGGGGGAGTAATTGTTAAAAGCACGTGTTGCGGCGCGGATCTTTAAATGTAATGACATGATTTAAAGGGTGCACTTGCTATCGGTTTACTTTTTTTTCTTTCTTGTTTACTTCTTAGAAGTTCGAAGGAGAATTTATGACACTTTATGGGGGTTAGGGCTTTCGGTAGCAGATGTTCTCAGCTGTTCGTTTCATTGGGTTGGTTTTTATTTGTAGCGACAGTCATGACGAAAAGAAAGTATTTATCTGATACTGAGATAGACATTAAAGTAAAAAAAAGAAGACTAAGATGTGCCCTTTGCTCAAAATCTTGCGTGAAGCATTAAAATATGTGTGCAAGACATGTGACGTTGTACTATGCATTGATTTTTTTTATACATATACCATGCAGCAAAATAAGATTTATCTTTTATATTTATATATTCCATATAATGGTACATCATTACACCATGAAATTTATGTAACATATGTAAATATATTTTGTATTTTCTTAAAAGTATGATTTTTTATGTAATTTTATGTATAAAACATACAATTTTTGATTAAAACTTTTTTCCTTTTGTATATATTAAGTTTTATGCATTTTAAATAATATATGTAAATGCCAAAATATTTTAATAGATAGCCGATTTTAGAGGAATTTTTTTCATGAATTAGGCTTAATATCTAAAATCGTCTGGGCATAGCGTAACACTCCACGGTAAGAAGCTGCGGGCCCAGAGAAGCACTCCTTTTTTCTCCCTCCGGTAGCGAAAGGGTTAAGAATAGAAAGTATGCCCAAAATTAGAGAGAGTTAAAAAGAAGAAAAGAAGGGGACATCGTGTATTTTTTTCATCATCATATTTTTCCCCTTCGAAGATTATTCTAGAGATTTCTACATTTCTCAAGGAGTATCTGGATTTGTTGCTGGATGTAGAGTTTAGTGATCCCACCTCTCGAAAAGTCAAAGGTCACCTCTATTTATTCAGCAGCACTGTATAGCATCCTTTCTTTTTGACTGTAAAACATCTTTCCAGCCACAGTAGTTATTTTTCAGAGAAAAAAACATAAGGCCACATTTTCTGTTGAACAATATATTTATTAAAGTCATACGGTTCAAATAATGAAATGCATCGGATGTTCTTGTCGTTTTATGGATACTGCGTCACCTAATTAAACATCAAATCACCATTAACAAGTCGTCCCTGAATGCATTCTTAATCTGCAAATCCAATAAAAAAAAGGGGTGCCAGGCAATTTATGTGTTTGAAATTAACGCCATTGTTGTAGTTATACTTAGTGAATTTATTCCTTAGTTTAAAATGGATGTCAAGTAAGGAGAAAAACATTCGAGTTGCTCCGTTTTCAAAATCTTCAGTACCACTGTACGAGAGGAATTTGATATAAATTACATTTAAAATAAAGCATTCTTATCCGGGAGACATTTTTGGTGGAATCATAACTCAAAGCAATGACTTAACTCTAATGTTGATGCACCAAAAAGGGTTGGCTTAATCATAGGTCTATCTAGTTCAAATGAAACGTGGTCATTTACTTAAATTGATTATTACAAAGATTGGCCAATGTAATATTTATAATACTACAGTTAATAAAATATCTTGAATTAAAATGAAATGATATTTAAATATAACTTTGAAGTGTGTAATCGATTCCCATATTAATAAGAATGAACCGCAAATTAAATTTGACTGAAAAAGTGAATTATAAAATATTATAATTAGTCCATTATTCTCATCGAAACTCAGAAAGATTGTTTGGGAGATTTATTAATTAACAAATAGGTATAAATGTTATTTTACACTAAGTATGCTCTATGATTATTTCATACAAGAATGCATTATATATTTTTTAAAAAGTTGAAATAAGTCGTTCAGAATTTGACTCGTAAATAGTGCTTGCAAAATGTGTGGGAAAATGTGGGAAAATTCAAAATTAATTCCTCAAATTTTAATTGCTTCTAAATGGAAATATTTTAGATAGTAGAAGGAGAGCATTGGATTTTCGTGGAAAATTTGGTAACATTTAAATGTTTAATGATGATAATAGATTTAAATACTAATAAATATCTCGGTGTGAAATATGTTTTGTTAATACTTATTTCTAATCTCCACAGTATTTTTTCTCAGAGTATTATTTTAAATTGATATGAAAAGTTATGTAAATTTGTTTTGATTTAAATATTTTAATTAAAAGAATGCTTTTAGCATAAACGCGAAGAAAAGAATTCACAATCATATTATTTCAAAATTTACATATGCTTATATATTTTCTCAATTATTTGTATTTCGTCCACATGCTGATTTCAGAAAGTGGTTCACTGCCTATACGTTGAGTTTAATAGTAATAAATTGTATCTAAATTTGTTGATTTATTGATATGTGGTAACTCTTAACAATGTTTCATCTTCATTTCTTTACTTTTCCACCAGTCCACCCTCAACCTGAACAACTGATATGCATTAGTTTGAGTTCATAGGAAAGACCAATTGGTCGTCACTTAACTAACCCGAGATATGCCAGAAGGGAGAAGATCAATAACTGGACATTTCATGAAACAGCAATAATTTACTAACATTAAAACCACTTAAAATAAATTAAAGTTAACGCAGAAATATCAGCTGACGACATGATCAACTAACTGAAAGAAGTCATAACCGGCGTCAGAATCTGATGATGGATGGAGGTGGAAGCTTTTCATTATATAGTTGATGTAGAAGGATAAAGCACTTCTGTGTATTTAATTTTCTACACTTGACCGATTCGTATATCCATAACTGCCGGCTCACATTCTGGTGGTCAGCGTGCAAGTTGGTTCAAGTCTATTACAGGAAAGTGTTGAGTTATTTTTCCGCAAAGGGGTTGAAGTATCAATCTGAACACATGGTATTCTCATAGCGTGTCCGACTCATCTAAAACCTGTACTAAAGTGTTAGAATAAACTTTGTATTATTTACATTATTTGCTATGTAATGATACGTACTACTAGCAATTCCAGAGGTCACACACATCGCCTTTTCAAACTGACCCAATTTCCAAAGGCGCAACATCTGTATGCTAATCGCTTCGATATGTTGTATATTGAATTGAGATCCGCTTTGTTAATTACACATGGTAAAGCATATTTCTTTATATTAAGCTTGCAGCTATTTCACCTAAAGCACAATCTTGGCATTGAGGGCATTTATACTGAGAGACAGAACATGTGATTTCCTTCTTGATCTTTTTTCCTTTATTCTTTTATTTTAAAACAATTCAATAATATTCCTATTGTACGTTAGATTAACTCTATTATACTATTTAAAGAAAAACCGAGAATGCTCTTTAATGTAAAAAAAAAACCCTGTTCGAGAATAAAATCATCTTATTATCATTGAAAATAAATAAAATTAAAAATATAAAATTTGAACTTCTTAATACTATACTTGCTCATAATAAATATTCAAATTAGATTAAAGTTTAATCTAGGGTGAGCCAAAAGTCCCTGACACATTTGAAGGTTTATTATAAAACCAGCTATTTGTCTAACAACATGATGGCTTAGACCACAATGCTTCCCACACTCAAAAGTATATCAAAGTCAACACTCTGTTAACTCTTTAAGTATACGTTATTCAACAGTAAGTAACGTGACTAAGGAGAATATTGATTAATGAAGATAGAGCAGTGACAAACACAATTATTAAGACATCTCATGTAGACATCTCATTTTGATGTATGAAGATGGAACTATACGTATTGGCTGTAGAAATACGCTAAATACTGAACTATAAACAAGTCACATTTTTAAATTTCCGGCATTTCATGAATGAATAATCAGATCAAAAGTTTCATCCTGAAAAAACTTTGCTGATAGCTAAGACTATTCTTTTATCCCATGGTTTTACATAACGTATGGAAACGAGAAAAAATCCATCAAATTTCATTATTTATACATCTTCGAGTACATTCCCAATCAATCTATTTCCTTATATTTTTTCAAGTAGCTAAAAGCTATAATTACAATAACGCGTAAATAAATATCACTGTAGAGATGAAATAAAAGCCAAAATAATGTTTTGCTGTTAAAGTCACAACAGGAAAGCCATAAGGCACAATGTTTCATTTATATTTGCGTTCCTTTTACATCAGAGGGGAAGTCATAAACATTACTTTGCGTTCATTTAGATCAAAACAAAATTCAATACTTCACGTTAAGTGTATTACAGTCTGATAAGACATTAATTTATGTGGAAATAATGTCGTTTTGTTGACGTTTGATAATTGGAGTTATAATATGAAAATTTAAAGTTTTGAAATCAATCCATGTTATGCCATTTTGTTGTTGTCTTTCTTTAAGGCCTTAGAAAAACTTTGAATTGACGAACTACTTAGTTATTACTTATTTTAAGAAGTTTCGAAAGAAAAATTGGGTTTTCCAATGTTTAATAAAAACAATTTTTTGAGGGTTTCTGAGTCATAAATTGTTATTTAGGAGAAAATTTCAGATAGGCAATATTGCAGATAAGTATACAAATTAATTTCTCTTTAATGTTTTTATATGTATCAGCAATAAATACTACGAGGACTTTTTTGATTTCACATACAGAATTAATCAGTTCACTCTTGAAAATTATTCCCTTTCTTCTAATAATACAGTCCTTTTTTTATTTCTTCGCCTTTATATCCAGTTGGATAGCTGTAAAACCACATTAGAAATATATCTGAAGAAATGCCGTTTTGCTGCAAATTCTGTACTGAGTACTAATTTTCACATCAGAGCTTTTAATTAAATTGAAATTTTAGTAGAGAGTCGTTTTATAGTAAATAAGTGACATTTTATAAATATACTTTAGAAAATGATTGTTCTACAGTTTATTATATTGCTTGAGTTAAAATCGCTAACTGCCAAGATTCATTTCTGGGAGTGCTGACACCGACTTCGTACTATAACATATGCCCATTTCATTAATGGTTGAGATTACATCCACCAGCATAATTTGTAAGTTTAAATGTATTTAAATATATAAATAAAAAATCACAATACACCCTCTATATCACTAACGACACGGTTCACGGGACATGGTGGGAAAATTCTGGAATAATCTGGTTAAAGCTCGAAATAAATTGTCAATAGTCCTTCGGTTGTCCTGTCACTGTATTAATTTAAAATAAGAAACTGCGAAATTAATTTAAGCAATTTCAGTTACATTGATAATCACAAAAAACTTTTCTTGTGAAATTCTAACAAATTAAGAAATTTAGGTAAACATATCTTTGCCAATTAAAAAAAATATTCATGAAAATAGTGAAATATGCTCTCATTTTTGAGACATTTCTGTTTCAAAATATAGCGAGATAATTTTTCTTACCTTTTAAAGTGCTTTGTTTCTACAAAAAAAAAAAGACTCTAGGGAAATAGTGAGTGACATACATGGTGTTTCAAAATTCATGGACAAAAAATTAAGGGGTGATAAAAAGCAATTTTTACCACCCAATGTTTTGAAGGAGAACAAGCGTTGAACCACGAGGCAGCTTTGTAACGGAAAGCATAAAGTGCGAGTTTTCTTACACATCATAATTTCTACCATGGATTTCAGGAGGCAAGCAGACGTACAGTAATCAGAAAAAGGCGAACAAGAATTCCATGTATGGTCTTGCGAATAAGAATATTCTAGAAGCCGAAAGACTGTACAGGTAGAGTTTCCCGAGGATACATGTGCCAGATCGAAAAATGTTTGACCGTTTGCATCGGTGCCTGTGTGAAACAGGATACTTTATAACCGACATGCATGGTATAGGGTGTGGCAGGAGCGTATAGATGCCACAAGTTAAAGGAGACATTCCGTAAGGATTTGAAGGTCGTCTGGATATTAGTACTCGAGAGGTTTCCCATGCCATAAATTTGCCCCACTCGATTGTTTGGTAAGTATTACGGGACGAAGGATTACACCACTACCGTGCAGGAATGTGAAAGATTTGATACCAATAGCTTTTGCACCACATGTCGAGTTTGCATGCAAAATTTTGCAACAACTATCAGCGCAGCCTGATTTTAGTTTACATGTGTTATTCACGGATGAATGTACCTTTACCCATGAAGGCATTTCGAATGCGCACAATCTTCATCTGTGAACATCTAGCAATCCGTACGATCCTCATGCATATCAATAGTGTTTCAATGTAAATGTTTGGGCTGGAATTGTGGGTGACCATTTGATCAGCCCATACCTTTTGCCGTTCTGATTGGACGGCAGAATATATATCTCACATTTTTACAAGAGATATTGCCAGAGTTACTTGATCTTCTTGCAGCCAATATACGAGTATGTATATCGTTCCAGAGCAACGGAGCACAACCCCATTTCAGCTTGGATAAGAGGAGCGTTTTAGATGATAAATTCCAAAGAAGCCATATTGGTCAGGGTGGGCCCACACCTTGTTCGGCAAGCTCACCTTACCTCTTGTCTGGACTTTTCCTGTGCGGCCATTTGAAATCTAAGAAAGACCTATCGACTCCGACTAGGAATCAGTTGCCAGAATTTCTGTTGCTGCCGGAGATGTGCGAGAAATACCGGGTGTGTTTGAGAAAGTACACCTCTGGATAAGATAGAAATAATTTAGAGGACTGCTAGTTTTGTCTGATGTTTAGTATCCCAACATCGATTCTGCAATACCACCGGCACCTCTCAGAGATGTTTTCCCTATATCACAGTCACCTATTAATTATAATTTAGTTGAAAAAAAGTGTCAGGCCTCTGGGCAATTTTAGATCTATATCCTAAATCACAGGAATGTCTACTTTTTGTTTATGATTCTGAGGTGAATTTAAAAGCAGTACTCCTTCGCAATGGGAATAAAATAAATATAAATCCATTCTTATAAGATATGCTTCAGGGAGGATAGAAAGTTATGATATCTGGAAGAAGCTAATAATGTATTGTAATACTGTCATTTTAAGTGGAAATTTTGTGGTTTGAAAATCCTTTCTGTTCTTCTAGGAATGCAAAATATTTCTTCAAAAAATTCATGCCTTATGAGTGAATGGGACCTGTAGCGTTCTCCTCCCCTCCGAGCAATGATTCAGAAGCCTCCACTATGTGGTGAGGGAAGTACCGCCCACTAAGGGGTAGAAAAATAGTTTTGTGAAGTGAGCTGAAGGTTTTCGTAGCATGGAAACAGTTAAGTCTCTGGGAGTGCTACAAACCTACTTTAATCTTTAAATAAAGTTTTTGTTAAGTTTTTATAATTTCGTAACTCATTTCAGTATTTCTTCGAACAACAACCAAATATTACAGGACCGATTTGCAAAAGAAAAATATTATCGTGAATAAAAGTAGTTTTCTCGAAGTTTTTTGGAACTCAGGATAAAAACATGGTTAACCGACCTCTAGTAGCTAAAGTAGACATACTTTTCACACCATATCACGCCACATCAATCTGGAATAAATCAAATTTCCGTAAAAGCCCCTCATTCATGACTGTAAGGCATTTGCGTTTCTGCGAGACTTATTCTTGTCGATATTGGATACTAAAATAAAAATATTAATAAATCTAAACATTCGGAAATTTTTGAAAACTGACCGGATTAAAATTATTTTTACGAAGTTAAAAGGAGTCCCCAGCTTTCATTGTGAATGTTGTTGCGTAAAATGTTTTACGTAATAACAAAGCTGAAAACTACAAGGGTATAGTTAAAAATGTGGTGGAAAATTTTAAAAATTTAGATTACCACAAGCGGTTAAAACTTTATTTCTCACGTTCTCATCTGTATATTTTTCCAGATAATATGGGAGCAATTAGCGAAGAGTACGGTGAACGGTTTCACCAACAGATAACTACTATGGATATTAGTTATCAAACACAATATAATGCAATAACTGTTGACTATTGGTGGTTCATCAAGAGAGAAAATACCGAACATCAATATAAACACAAAATCAGGTACTATTGTACTTAAATTAAAACACCTGAAGTTTGGGAAGTATACTGAACTAATTGTTAGAAAGTATACTGCTGGTAAATTTAAAATTTTATCATACAATCTCCTAAACTGAAACTGTAATAACCTATAAATACATATTTTACTAAGCAAAAATACTAACCAATTTTAAACCAAATGTAAATTTCTATTATCATTTTATGTACTCAATGTGTATTCAATGAAAATATTATACTTAAAGTAAAAAAAAAAAAGAATGAAAAAAGGAAATCATTTTATTTAAATCTCCAATTAATTTACTTGCAATACGAAACTTAAGCGAGAATTTTTTTTCAAAATTTTATATTTAGATTTGACATCGTGTTTCTTTTATAAGATAGTGTATTTCATTTCTTTAACAAGTTTTAAACATTTTTATAAAAAGAATTTCGCTTCTTCAATGTAGTTTTTAATAAAAAAAAGGGATTTTGGAGAAGTTTCTAATGTTCGGACCTTTTTTTTTTTTTTACTAAATATTTTAATTACTTTGAAAATTGCAAGAATTTCAAAAGATTACTTCGGTAAGAGATTTAAACATGTTTAATATCACACATCAGAAACATGATTTTTTTACTATCGAGGATTTCGAGAATTTAATTGGAGAAACCTTTTTTTCATACATTTAATTGAATAACCGAAAGAAGTCAATTTTTATCAGCAATCCACTTTTGGTAAGTTTCACCCATTTTAAGAAACATTCAAGATTTATTTTTTTAAGAAAGTTATTTCTTAGGGGATCATTTTGATTCAGTATGACTTGCCAGACTTTGCTCACAATTTTTCGTCATATTAGATTCTGAAAAACATTTTAGAAACCAAATTCCGTATTTCATTAAAAATATATTTCAATTAAATTTTACAAGCATCAAATGGTTTTTTTTCCAAATTTTTCTTTTTCTTCCTACTTTAAATCTGGTAACAGAATTAAAATTATGCTCCTTTCTGGTCGATTTATTGATTTTCTTCGAATTATGAGTTGTACGAAAATATTTTTTAATTCAAAGTGTTGAAAAACGAGAACAAAAAAAAAATCTCAAATTATACGCTGAATTGTCATTATTTCTTTGAAGCAAATCAGGGTAGTCTAGGTAAGAATAGATACTGCAAGTAACTTGAAATACAAATTTGTATATTCATAATTTTCTGAAAAATGTTAGAATTTTAAGAAATGGAGTTAAAATTTCACTTTTAAACTATTTTTGTGAAATTAATGATAAGAGTAATACTTTATATATATATATAGGTACTTAATAATATATTCATAATTTAATATTTCATTATACTCAAAGTATTTAAAACTTGTAAGAGTGATGTTGCATACGAATGTGTTTAATTAGTTATGAAATTTATAATAACATTGTTTATAGGATGTTAGTGAAATAAGGAAAGAGTTGAATTATTGCAAAAACGACACGAAAAATTGCAAAATAAACATATTTTAAATAAAATAAACATATTATAAACAAAATAAACATAGAAAATATTTAAGTTTGATTTTAGACGAATTATTTTTTGTGTATTTTGAATCAAAAAATTTGAAATTTCTTGAAAGCCTGTGGCTTATTTATGTTATCTGACTCGTACTTTATAATGTAATCATAAATCTGAGGTCTTCAATTTAATTCTAAGTGGAGATAAAGTAGGTAAAATAGTCACACTAAAGAGTTCAAGAATAAAGTCAATTACTTTTAAAAACCTTACTTATTGTTTCTCTAAAAAAAAAGAAAGAAATGCTCTCCACTAGTTTACTTTCCCTCAATACGGATAACTTTTATGAAACATCAAAGATTACTCTTACTTGGATACGATGCAAGTTGATCTATAGTGGAGAAACTTTGAAATCAGAGATTCGGGTCCTAGTCCCTATAAATCCCATAGACACTAATGTAACTTCCACTCACTCATCAAAGTCATCGTACTCTTGCAATTTTTCTATTACCACTATCTTTCTATCTTCTCAAATTCAATTCATCGTCACTTTTATATTAAATAACTTTCATTTATTCACTATACTTTTAATTCTACTCTTTCTTACATTTATTCACTACACTTTTAACTCTACTCTTTCTTACATTTATTCACTTCACTTTACATAATTTGCTTAATCGTGTTTCATTTGTTTGGAAAGGAGCTGGAAACTTGAATATAGTCAGAAAGAAACCACAGATGTCAGCTAAAAGAAGTTTCGTAAATAGCCCATGATACAAGCTGGACATTATGGGCTGGGTGGGACTAGCATGGAATATTTGTATCATTAATTAAAAAAAATAGAAATTTTCAATACAAATAAATTAAATAAATGTCATTATTTCAATTCATTTGGTACGCATATTTTTTATTAAATTATTTTCAAATAATCTTTTAAAGCGAAGTTAGTACGAACAAAATTTAATAATTGCATTGAATTAAGTAAAGAAAAATATTTCACAGACAGAGGAATACTGACTAATGCGGCAAATACATGATATGAATCTTTATTAGAATAAAGGAGCACACAAACCCATATAATTGAAATAAAAACTCATATAGCGCATCTCTATGGTTAAAAGAAAACTATGTTTTCAATTTAAAAACTCAAAATTTAAAAAAAAAAAAAAATTAAAGAAAGTATTTGGTGCAAAGGCGTCTTGAAATAAGAAGTTACGAGAGAATATTAAGCATCATTTTGGCACAAACTTTTTGCATGTTAAAATTGTTTTGTACAATTAGCCTTCCAGATACTTTGTCAATCCCCACAGCCTCAGTAATCGCAAGAATACTTAATCGGCAGTCAGATCGAAACAGATTATCAATGTTTTTATTTTGTTTTCCATTTATGAAGCAGAAGGGCGACTCAGGTTTCATTTATCTTCAACGTCTTCGCAACCATCTTTAACCTCTCAAAAACACGTGCTCTCGATGAGCATTAATTGCCATACACTTCTTTCAATAAATTATAAGTTTTTGTAGGGAGTTTCCCAAGTTGCATGTGAAATTTTGCTACAATTCGTTGCTCCCTTGTAATTTTTCCGGTGAAACAAAAAATAACTCTAATGCGAGCGAAGACTACGGCTATATGAATTGTTTACAGAAACGAGAGGTACTGCATTCGAAAGAGAAAGCTTCACACAATACAGCTGTCGGTCACTGGCGTTTGGCAAAGGGGTACTTCTTCTGTAGTAACGTCAGTCTCTTTATTTAATGTCTAAACCTCGTATTATTTATGAGGATGTGATAAATGAAGCGCAAGAGAATTATTGAATAGTAAAATTGTGAACAAAATTGGCACGCCGTCAAGAGAATTTTGTTTATTTATGTTTTCTTTATTTTTTTTGGATTCTGAGACATTTTACTCAACTTCTATTATAATGTAATTGTTGATATTTTCCGCGTTATAAAATTAGGTAATTTCCCATATAGCGAACGCAATATTTTGTACAATTCAGTATCAAAAACTTAAGTGTGGGAAAATACTTGTTTAAAAATTAAGAAAAAAAAACTGAATAAAAAAATTCTCAAGATTAAAAACTTAATTAAGTTTAACTTTTGAAGATTAAGTTATACATAGTGTATAAAAAATAAAATTTATAAGTTATCTAAAAAATTTTAAACTAATAAATCATTTTACAAATAGGATTTTCTTTACAGAAACAGATACAAAAGTATACAGATATCTCAATATTAAAATATGATTTCTAGTGTTTTAAATTTTAAAAAGAGAAAGTTACTTAAACTTTGCGCATACTAAGTTTATTTTTTTGTTGAAGATGTCTCAGTTACCATAAATATTATTATTATTAAATAATTTTTTCATAGACTTCTAATATTAAAGTTCATTGTATATAGTTCCTAATGATTCAGAAAAACAATTCAGAAATTCTCATTTTTAATTTTCTGCTTAAATTATATGCAAATGCAAATTCATTGAGAAAAACACAAATCTTATTATCGATTCGACTCGCACTTTTAAGTTCCAAAACATCTTCGTAAACAGAAAAAGTATTTTTTTAACAGCCACCATGCTTTGAAAAATAATAGTTCACTGTTACAAACTGAAAATGGATAAAAACAGTCTACTTATTTATACACATTCGAAAAACTTAACATTATTTACATTGAATGAAATAAAGATTTTAACATAAGAAAATTGTTTCTTTTACTTTGCTGTCTCACAGCACTTTTATTTGATGTAACACAGTTTAAAAAGGCGAAAGCCATTTCTTTTGGAAAGCATATAACATTAAATGTATAAAAGAGGCTTTTGAAATAAAGGATTTAGTTATATATTTTCTCAGAGTTAAACTACTTTTAGAGTATAAGGATAAATATTGTGAAAGAGAACAAATTATTTTCTATATAAATTTATTCTAGTAAAAAATACTATTTTTTTACTACGGCGAGTGCAACAAAATCTTTTGCACAAACTTTCTATTTATTTGTACATTAGTTTAGAAATGTTTATTTCTACCTTTGCTATATTTCGCTTCTTGCTATATTTCGCTTCTTGCTATATTTCGCTTACAACTATTTTGAAATCTTACAGTCAGGTAATGAGTAGGATTTTATGAGTATATATAAGATAGAAATAGAATGATTGAGTTACAAAGAAATCCATTTTTAAATATTTCCATACATAAATGGTGCAATACCGTACACCATTTTATCATTTTACCAATAAATTTAGAATTTCATCCTCAAATGTTACTGGTAATCCTACACTGTTTTTACCGAAATTCGGTATATTATACTTCTTGTATCTATTCGCTGTTCCTAGATATTACTTATTTTAATAAAGTAGGTTAAGAAAACTTTCTGAAATAAAATTGTGGAACAGACAGAAAACATATAACCGGTGCTATGAAAATGATACACACACAATGTTCGACCAGGTTGAAAAAGAAATAATAAATGCTGCTGATTCAGAAAATTAGAATGCATAATTACTCAGACATCTATAATGGCACTGTCTATGAAAGAAAAAATTAACTTATTCATCAAAAGAAAAAAAAAATGCATGATAATTGCATACTGGCACATATTAAAAATATGTATAATATCATTAAAAAACTGTAGTATTTTCAACAAGGAAATATAAGGAAAAAATATATTAAAGCAGAGTACGAATTTTTAATAAATATCAAATCAACCAAGTCTGAAATCCGAAAGAGCTTCTAAGGCGGGATTATTTTGTATAAAAATTAGATCAAAATTAAGAGACAAGAGCGTTGATTAGTTATGTATCTTACGAATTTAATTTTAGAACATGTTGATAAAATAAATGGTATATATTAAATTACATATTTTAGCCGCCCGAGGAGCTATTGTTTTATTCAATGACAAAATTGTCTCCTGAGCCCTTTTCAAAATTAAGTGTATTCTAAATATCTATTCAAATGAATAAAAAAAAAATGAGAATGAATGAGTGAGTGAATGAGTGAAGAAATGCCTGAGTGAGTGAGTGAATGGGTGAATGAATGACTGCTCGAGTGAATGAGGGAATTAGTGAGTACACGAATGAGTGGGTGAGTGATAGAAGGAGTAGAGTTATAAATGAGTTAATTAAAATCAATGGCTGATCGAACGAGAGAGTGAGTGAATGAATGAGTGTGTGGATAAGGGAATGCATAAATATATGGGTGAATGAATGAGTAAAAGAATGCATGTGTGAGTAAATTAGTGTGTGAGTGAAGAAATGAATTAACGAATGAAGTAATAAGTGAGTGAGTGAATGAATGATTTAATCAAATTTCCATTCTATTGTCATATTATAGTTTGTTTTTAATTCTAATATTTAGTTGAAAAATAATTTAATAATCATCGAAAAAATATTTAACATCGGTGGTGGCTAAATCTGTTCTTTACAAAATTTTGCATAGAACAATTTTTCAAAATTGTTTCAATTGTACAATAATGCTCTATGTTTGTTGTAATTATTTTCGGTGTGAAAAATTAATCATACATACGTACTACTTATTCGTTATTTGAATTTGTTGAATTTTATTTATTTATTTGTTCAGAATTCAAATTAGTTTCATATACAATTGTCTCAGTATACAGGAACAAAGTAAAGCATCTTATTATTATGAATTCTTTTTTGTTATAGCCATGACTTAAAAATTCCTGATTGCTTACCTGTTTCGTTTGAAAATTTTACCAAATTACCAGAAATAGAGAGAAGTTTTTAAATCTATTATCAGTAAATATATACGTTGTATATACGTTAAAATAGAGAAAATGTTATTACAAAAAGCTGATATTTTACAAACATTATAAATCACATCATTTTTTTTGACAAAATTTAATTGAACTGAATCTCGATTTCAGAAATTTATAGTTATTATGTCGAAGCATTCTAAGTCATTTCGAAAACTTTCTTTAACTGGTTAAATAACCTTTAATTGGGTTCTATTAATTAAAACAATTCAGTTGTTAAATTGATGAAATTTCATTGTTTAGTGTATAAAATTACATACTTACAAGATGGCTCCTCATCTTGTGTCACATGTACATTAATAAGCAGCTTTTGAGCTTAATTTTAAATATTATTTAAACAGTTTACAATGATTGTGGGTAAATTCATTTGGATTTCTTCATGTATTGCTACAATTTGACCAAATTATAAACTAAAGATAAACATGTTTTTCTAGATTTATTCAAGAGTGCAAAATTTTTTAAGGAAAGGAACTGGTGCATAATATTTAAGGGAAGTAAAACTCATAAGCTGCCGAATTTACGAAAGAAATATTTTGATTGAAAACAAAATTCTTTATTTATGATTTAATTTTAAAACCTATGTGTGAGTGTTAAATTTTGTATTATTATTGGAAATGTTAGTGAAATATTAGCTTGTGAGTTTTAAATTCTAAGGATCTATTGAAATACCTATGAAAGAAATAGAACAGAGTTACAAGCATTCGAAAGTTATAAATATGTTTCAAAACATTTTGTATGCAGTGTAAGTTCATATTGTGACTTAAATATTGAACCACGCTGAATTGAGCACACAATAGAAAAGTGAATAAGCGGATTTATTACTTGACCAAGAACAGCTACACTTGGTTGAGAATTCATGAGAATATTCCAGAACTTTGCTCTGGAAACATGAAGAATATTCTGGTACGTTCCGGAGGGAGATTATAGAAGATAACTGAGAACAATTAAACTAAACATTAGCGTTAATTGCTAATGTTGTTAGCACTTGGTTTGAACCCAGGAGCTCTCGTTTCGTAGACGAACGCTTTACATCTGCGCCATTGATGGTCGTACAGTATTTGTCAATAAAATGAAGATAATTTTTATGGAATATCATAAAGATCCAACTAAAACGAGAGTTTTAATATTTTGAGATTTTTGTACTGTCCTAATATAAATATAATAACAATTCTTCCTGATGTGTCATTTGTAAATACCTTTTTACTTTTTCAAATTTCATAGATTTTACAACTTCAAATGTTAATTTTCTAAACATTACTAGTAAACACTACTTTTGAATTAAACAGTTTTCATCCTAATACGTGAACACTTTTGTAACTATTCCAAAAATATCTATAGCGTTGTGTTTTATATTTTTTCGCTAAAATGTTAGAGACTGTTCATTTCCGAGTAATGATCCACAAGTAATTTATTTTTTTAAACAGTTTTCTCATTTCAGTTCTTCAAAATGTGTTTATTTTTTTTTTACTTTACGACTTCAAACTCAATTTCAACCAAGAGCAATGACCTGCGAAACTGTATGCCGACATAAGTAAAGTACACTTTGTTTCCTTCTATTACCACACCATGGTATATATTCTTTGTATCACCTTTCACTAAGTCATTGAACCCTATAAAGGTATAAAATTGTCTACTCAAAATGTACTAACCCTAATGTAGGTGATTAAGGCCTAATCTGCTGCAGAAAAAAATATTTCGGATACACTTCTACGTGCACAACTGCTCCCATGAGATGATATAAGACTCTACAAGTCTAGATTGCGAAAATTTCTAAGACCAAAAGGTTAACGTCTAGACGTAAAAAACGTTTCCAGATAAACGAGATTTTGTGTTTTAGTTGAAATTTCTCTCTCTCTCTCTCTTTTTTTGTAAAAGTATAACTATATCACTTTATTTAAAAGTAACACAGATGAATTCTGAATTTATTCAAAACTGTAATATGTTATTGATTAGTTTAGTTCTTATTAACGTCGTTATAGAAACAACACGAGGGCTATTGGCGACGGACCTCGTAATTTTGAACCTCGGTCAAGTGAGGAGGGCGACACCTGAGCTGGCACCCTCTCTCCTAACTTCCACACCACGTCAACGGAAGCACTTTGGCCCCCGACAAATTGAAAGTGCATCAGCCCCGGTTACACGCGGGTCTTTAGCGACCAAGAATCGAACCCGCGACTGAAAGAAAACCGCTGGCCACGAATCCAAAGCCTTGACCGCTAGGCTACCGTGGCCACGATATGTTATTGGAACAGAAATAAAAACTGTGTGCTAAAAGCATGAATTACTCTGTAAGTGGTTTTAATTTTAAAAACGTAATTCATTTGCGTATCCTGAAGCTTTCAACAGTTCTTTATAATAAATAACAATTTAATATTGATAATATAATAAATTTAAAATTGTAATTCAGCTGTATAATCTTAAGTTATGAAAAGTAATTTATGATAAATAACTGTTAAGTATTGATAATGTAATAAATTTAGAAACGTAATTCAGCTTCGAAATCTCAAGTTATCTAAAGTCTTTATGATAAATAATCGTTAAGTATGGGTAATAAAATGCATTTACTTTCAATTAGACGGTTTGCTTTTATCGATCGAACCTTGCTTATTTCATAACTGTAAGAAAGAAAGTATAATTAGAAGATTTAAATATGAGATGAAAAATGCTTCAGAATTTTAACAATATAAATAATTATAATCACAATAAATACATTTATGTTTATTAATATAACCAGTACATATATACTTACATACTTACATACATACAGACAAACACACACACACACATGAAATATACTAAACGTTTGTTCTAACATTAATTAAACATTACGAATACATGGCCGAAATGAACAGTCATTTTTTCATGATGAGATTATTTATTAATTCTAGCAGAGAGAGCGTTACGTTCTGATGAACTTAGCCCGGCTTCGGCCACCAAGGCCCGAAACGAGAGACCATATGAAGATTACTGATGTATAATATAAAAGAGCATAAGAGTAAGAGAGCAAGCGAGAGAATTTTTTCTTGCTTTGATTTTTATATCAGAGATTTTCCATAATAAACGTAATAGAACACATGGTACATGATTAGGAATTATAGGAAATTCCAACTATTGACAATGAGTTTAATAGGGGTTATTCTGACAGATTTACGACCATAGGAAAGCGGATTAAACAAATTTTATGAGTGAGGGATCTAATAAATGAAAGGATAATTTGGAATCGGATCAGGAAATAAAATGAACTCTTTACTTTAGAATTATTAGGGAATAGGATAAAATAGAAAATTAAATTATTATAAGAGAAATTATTATATCATTATCCTTAGTTAAATCATTATATATATATATATAATGATTTAACTAATGATAATGATATATAGTTATATATATATATATATATATATATATATATATATATATACACCCACCCACATCCCCATATATATATCATAAATTTGAAGGATTATTTTAGAGATCTCCTTTACTAGAAATTTAAACAACTATTTATCTGTATTAAATGAATATATCTAGCGTAATATTTTATTTCGAATTTTAAAAAAGGAAATGCTATTAGCATTTTTGATAACTTTTTAAAAGTCTGATTTTTATAGACTTTCCTTCAAAAGTAACTTAAGTAACTTATTAAGAAAAGTTTTCTCTTAAATGTATAAATACCTTTCCAGGTAGAATTTTAGGGTGAAAAATTAAGTTCTAATATAACGCTTGCATTTTTAAACCAAAAATACCAAATATTTGATCTAGAAAAGAGACATCGCTAAATACAAAATTACTTTCTTTTTTTCAATACATTATTGTTATGAAAAATAAGTTACAATATAATAAAATGAAAACATTCGTAAATATTAGTGTTCGCTCATTTTTTCAAAATATTTCCTACGTGAAACGTTCTTTTATTGATTTATAGAAGAGCTTATTTTTCACATGAATTAAACTCTTTCATTCGCTTTGTTTTATTAAATACATTATCACAACTTCCTTTTCACAAATATATATCCTTCTTTTTTCTTTGTAAACTTAACTAAATTCCTCATTGAAGATTTAAATTTTAGTGTAATCAAAAGTAACTTAATATTATTGTTGTTCATCTGTTTTATTGATTATTATAAAAAGAGGAAAGTGGCACTGCTTGAATATCAGCTAGAATGAACAAATAATGAAATAACTGGTTGAAACCTTTTGATCAAGGTACGAATTTCAATGCTTTAAAATACATGTTGTGCTTAGAAACTTGACCATAAATATTTTTGTCACTAACTGTATACTTGTAACTTATACAAACATTTTTATTAGTATTCATGTCATTTGTTTCAGACGATGAACGTTCAAGGCGGTTTTTCTAAATTGTTTGAAAAAACCATATCTAAGCATTTGAATCTACCTAAAGAAACGATGAACACATTGTTCAGCTTAAAATAACAATAAGTTTGAAAATGTATTAAGAGGGTCCCTTCAAGCTGATATTTCCCTATCTCCACAATGTTAAAAATGATCAAGTTTAACGACCGTTTTTGAGCAATCGACACAGTCTCCAATATTTTTGTATTTATTTAATGTATTGTTATTATTATTTTAATGTAAGATTATAAATAAAAGGTTATTAAAAATCAACGTTTAAAATATACATTAATGCTCATCCTTTTGAAATTTTTTGCATGTTACTCTATATCTGAATTTTAAAAGAAAGGTCTCATTAAAATAATAACAATGCTATAAGTATTCATTTAAAAGAAGGTAGCAATACAACCAGTCAAAATTTCAAATATGTTCCTTTAAACTTGATCAATTACAGAGATAATGGTCCATTAACTATATATTTTTTCATAAGATACTGGACACGAAAGGAAGATTTTATTGTGATCAACTTAGTTTATTGTTTACTCAATAATTTATATCCAAAGTAAACTTTGTTAGTAAAGCGAAATTTCGTCTAACCTGAAAAGGATCCTGATAATCCGTATGAGCTTTGTGCTTCTATACTCATAATTTAATTTTTTGTCATATGCCTTCTTATTAAGGGAAATGTTAATAAGGTATTTTATATTTTTTTTTGTTTTATGTTAGTATCACACTGTATGGTTTAGAAAGAGCAACACACTAAGTAAAATCAAGTGATGAGCTCCTCACATGTGAAATGCTACTTTATTTATATAAACTTCTACACCTCATCACTACAGATTTCGAAGCTCAACTCGACTTTAAAAAGCATCCTTTCATTCAGCATGATTATCTTTGTGTGGGTCAGAAAATATAAAATTTGTCATTTTATATACTTTGAAAAAAAAATAATTAAACAAATAAATATTCAAAATAATAAAATCAGTCGAGGAAATAAATACCAAATGCAATAATATTCTTTGATATATTTGATAATTTAATGTTAAAGCAGCTAATTGGCTCACAAGAGGGCTATTTGTTCCAAAAAATCTACCAGAAATAAAATTTTTGTTTTCCATGAAGTTTTGTTTGTGCAAATTTAGGTTCAAATTTCGCACATATAAGGCGTTGTATCGTAATAGCTTGGTTTGGTTTTATTAACGACTAACTCGAGGGCTATTGGGACGGACCTCGTAATTTTGAACCTCGGTTAAGTGACGAGAATGGCAACTGAACTGGCACCCCACTCTCCTAATTTCTACACCACGTCAACGGGAGGACTTGGGACATCAACCAGATCTTTTGAGCATCATTTATGCTGTTTGAATCTTTAGTAGTATTAGGGCTCGAAGCCACGTCTCGACAAGAAACAACATAGAGCGCGAGTCCGCGAAATCTCGTTGGCTACCTCGGTCATATCTCGCTCATTGAAAGTATAAATAAAAATTCAGCTGAAATTAAGGATTAGTTAATTAATTAGAAACATTAGAACATTAAAATAAAAATAATTTTTTTTTTGTTTGAACGAGATGTAAGTGTGATTGACCGATTATTAACAACTCTCTAAGAAGCAACACGAGGGCTAGTGGTGACGAACCTCAAAATTCTGAATCCCCAGTAAGTGACGAGTATGATACCCTAACTGTCACCTCCCTCTTCTAATTTCAATCCCATGCCAACGAGAGAACTTAAGGCCTCGACCACATTCAGCCTGCATCAGCCCCGGCTACACGGCGTTCTTTAGTGGCATCAAGGCCCGAACCCGCAACTCGACGAAAACCGCAGACCGCGAGTCCACGACCATGGCCACTAAGCCATGTAATAGTAAAAACAAACTTCACCCAATTTATTTTGTAGAAGCGCATACTTTGTATTTAAGTAGATAGACTCCAGTTATATGCTTATCCCTTGTAGGGCCCGTTGTAGGTCAAATCTCGAGTCGTCATTTCTGATTTACAGCATGAAATCTTCCCCTATTCTTTTAAAGTAAAGCACAGATATAAATTAAATTAAGGTTAAACAACATCATCTAAAGGTGTAATTCAAAAGTATTTTCTTAAATTTTTAGTAACAGAGCTTTTCAGCACGGGGATCATTTTGGTCCCAACCACGTATTTGTAAGCCAATTAGTTGACTTTATATTAAATTTTAAAGTGCTTCAGACTCTGTTGGTCCATTCTATAGTAATTTTGCTAGAGTATTAAGTCAAATATTATTCATGGTGGGAAAATGTATTGGACACACTAAATGAAATGATAAGAATAAAAAAAAAAAATGAAGCTCAGTAGAAAGTGATTTTTTCGTTGTTTACAACTTTATTTGGTTTATGCTGAGCGAATGATGAATAATTTTTTTCGTGGTAACAGGACTGCTAATAAAATATCACGAGACTTCACTGAAAATATTATAATGTTGATTCGAATCAATCATTATTGAGACTTTCTTTTTTAACTACAAAAATACTTGTGTCATACATCTTTTTCTTCTGTGAAACTTCCTTAGATGAGTGAATTTTGAAACGAGAAAAAGTGATAGTAAATATAAAAATGGTTATGATTATAAATTAACGAAATTCTACATAAATAAATTCAAAGTAAAATTTAATTTGTTCTAGTTGTCAGGTTGTATTAAATAAATAGATATCAAATTTCTATTTACAATAATATATTTGCTTAATTATATTAGATTACATTTACAGTAGAATATTAAAGCTTGTTGGTGTCATATTTGATATGCAAAGTAAGATATTTTTAAGGACCTAGTTTCACACTAGGATGGTTATTAACAATTGTTAACAATGTCCTTGGATACGTCCGTTCTTATGAATGCTTAGGATATCTCTGCTGTTTCCTTCTACCTTAGAATTTGGTGTGGAATACAATTGGCTAAGCTACTTCAAAATCACGGAACCCAATCTTTTCTGTTTATTGGATAGCTGAAATTAATATTGCAGCTATCGGCCAATCGCTACCCCCTCCGCAAAATGAAATAACACCAGCAAGGAATCTAGATTACAGAACGGATTTGTTTTGGGATCTCAGGAGATCTTATTTCCGTGAGTTTAAGTTTTTAAATCTCATTGGTCACATAAAGCAAAAATGTTGCCTGAACGTTTACAAGGGTCACACCAACATTTTAGTCAGAAGTTTCTCAGAATCTAAGGAGCATCCCAAACGAACTGCTTGGTCAGAATACAAACTCCTTTAACTTCACATGTTTGGAATATAGAAAACAAGATTGCGGAAGTATATGGTGCGTGAAATTTAATATTTAAAAAATTGCTCAAAAATTTTAAAATAGCTTCCCCCCTCGGTATCTTCAAAACGATGATAATCATCTGGTATGTGCATAAAGTATTCGAAAAGTTAAAATTTCAACGCATCGATTACGTCCAATTCAAGTTTATATCTTTATATCTTTCTATTTATCTCTTTATTTTTATTTATATATCTTTTCCTTCAACAACAAGCAAAAAGTATTAGCAACGCTTATTGTAATTCCAATATAAAACAGATTATCGGATTAATTGGTGCGGATGAAAAACTTCAACTCCGTTATTACATAAATAAATATAACCTAAGAACGGAGCAAAACCTAATACCATTAGAACAGTTTGGTATTTAATATAATAACACGAGAGACAGAGAGAGAGACAGTAGGCAATACATTTTTATTCAATTATACACACCCACCCACCCACTCACTCACTCACTCACTCTCTCTCTCTCTCTCTCTCTCTCTCTCTCTCTCACACACACACACACACACATATATATATATATATGTTTTTACAACGTCATTATTTCTCTTTTGTAAGACGTGTCATGAAACATGGCCTATCATTCAACTTAGACAGACTGGATTTCTATAATTTACGTTAAGTGTTCCACTGCAATTAGTGAGTCTGCATTAGTTAGCTTGAGTAATCTAATTTTGCAGCATCTATTATTACAAATTATACAGGTAATGATATATAATTACTGGTATATTCTATACAACTATAACTATACGTTGTGATCTACTCTGTAGATGAGTTTGTTAATTGTAATGCTAACATTGAAATGTTAAAATGATCGATTTTTGGGAATTCTTATATATGTTTCAAATATGAGAAGACTTGATGTTTTATTTTAAAAATTAAATTCGATTTTTCCAGTTCTACAAAGTTTTTTTTTTTTTTTTTTATCAAAAACAAATATTTTTTTACAGTTTTTTTCATACGCTATCGACTTTAATACGCAATACGAAAATGTTTTTGAAATTGGTGTATAAAATACTGACTTAGTACTGTATTACTTTAAATTGCTCATACGTGCGGGTGATTACTTAGATATTAAGAAAGTATTAAAACGAAAATTAATCTGGGCAAGTATACATCGTTGTTGAAGCTATTATTCACGCTGAATAAATACTTTCCGTTTTTTGACTTTTCTAAATATAAATAAAGTAAAACCTAGTTAAATAAACATTGAATAAACTTTTAAAAGAATATTCGTAGTCACTCGGAAATTTTGTACGGAATATAGCAAATATTATTCTGTAAACGAGTTTTGAATTATTCTCCGCTATTAATTATTAATATTAATCTCCTAGCATATTTAGATTGTTGTTTCCTTATCATTAAATTCTACCTATTTGAATAATAGAAGAGTCTACTATTTCTATTCGGCTACATATTAATCTACTTCATACACGTAGTATGGTCGATAAAGCTGCCTGGATGGTTGCTTACTCTCAGGCAAATAATTATAGGAGAGACAATTTCTCTTTCTGATAATGGCAGAACTACACGGGATGGGACTGAACCACATGAAAAATATTTACGCTTAGTCGGCAAAAACTACGGGCTATTTTTGACGAAGCAGTATTTTTATTCGTCGAATTTTGTGGTGACGTCTTGAGAACAAGGTGCAATCGTCAAATTTTGCGCTTTACTGAAGAAACATCACCCGGGAACTGCACTACATCATCCGAAAACTTGGAGATGCTGAAGAAAGCATACATAAACGACACGATGAAAATATTTGTAAATAACCTTGTAACATAATTGTGTTTGTAAAGATCGGTCAAGTACTGCAGATGACCTTCTAAGAGGACGCTCTTCTATTCCTTCCCGCGTAGAAAGAATGTTGAGCGTATTCAATAAATTACGAACTCGTACAGACGAACAACTGTCCATAAGAATTGTACGATGAGATCCGTAGACAGCAAGGAGATGTTATCAGATGAAATCGACCAGAAAAAGTATGCTGGAAGCAATTTAATTTTGTTGCATTCAATGTACCGTAAATAGTTCTCTGATAATCAGAGATTACCTTGCCAAGTAAGCGAAACATCCACCCTATTCTGGGAAATTAGCAACACTGGGCTTTTAAACTGATTCAGATGCGGTGATGGACGATGGGACAAAGCAGCTAAAGACAATTTCCAAAAATAGTTTCTGGAAGTGGTTTGGACATTTATATGAACAATGGAACAAGTGTGTTAAAGCACTTGTCACGGACTGTGCTTTGAAAGAACATAAAGTAAAAGTAGTACACATATTTTCAATAAATTATCCTTGACCATTTTAGAGATCTCTCTGATACTACATTGCAGCATTGGGAAAAGCTATTGCTCATAATATATTTACATAAAATTATATAACCACCAGAACTAAAAAGGTATTTTAATTATTTTCATTAATTAGTCACATATTCTTCCTTTTAATCATTGAGGTCTGTTATTGAAAAAGCTATAATTATGAACTTATACAAAATGTTATCGTTATGGAATGTGAAACGTATTACAAAATAGGATTTTGCATTAAGATTTCTTTAAGAGAAAAAAGATTGTAAAAAATTGCCCGTAGTTGTTCCGTATCTTAATTAGATTTCATTTAAAAAATACTGCTTTATTTGTGCTGATTTAGATACGTATGATAGAATTTCATCTGCCCGAATCGTTAACATACATCATTGGAATCACATAGTTTACTATCCATGTATGAATAGCGCCGAAAAGAAAAAAGGAATGCAAAAAAGTCGTTGCCTTTCAGTTTCAGGATATTAAAAACATTTTGTATTTTGAAAAATAAAATAGAAGATTGCTTCGTTACATATATATGCAAACGATAAATAAAAGAACTTCGGAAGAATCTATAACAGAAGTCAACAAGAATGTTGTACTTTCTTTCATTAGATTGCATGTATTGCCATTGTTTGCAGAGATCGCAAAAAACGAATGGAGCTGTATGTGTACAAGAGCTAAGTGTCAAAATCTTAGCTGAAGGAATTCTAATATCTAGTTGTAAATTCTGATTTTTTCATGTAACGTAAGTAATGCATGGCTGTAAACAGTTTACCTTTAAAAATTTAATTTTAAAAACGAATAAAATTTATTTTAAGTAAAAAAGAAATCTTGCAATTTAGCTCCAGACGAATAAAAAATACATTAACCCATTTATGTATAAAAATATGTTTTAGCGGGGCAAATATATATATATATATATATATAATTACGATATATTTTAAAGATAAATAATAGTTACTTTTAATTTCAAATTTAAAATCAGAGTTATTTAAATTTATTTTATTTATTTGTAATAAATCTATTGTTTAACAAAATGTTTTTAAAATTAATTTTATAAATGTTTGAAAACTAAATGGATAATCTACTAATTTATAACATTTAATAAGCAAAAAATAAATGAACAAAACTCGAGTATTCTTTGAAAAAGAATCATTTCTTAAAATTAACCGAAACGGTAAAGCTCGAGAATAATATAGGATGTGACAACAAACACAAAGGATCTCTCCTGCACAGAAGTTTACGTATTAAAATCAACGAAAAGCTCTTCACTAAATTACATTTAAATTGCTGTTGAAAAGATAAAAGTGTTTCTAAAGTTTTCTGTAGAAGACATTTCATCCAATCGCATTAAGGAACTTGAAGTTCCAAAAGTGCATTTTATAAAAAATATCTGCGTATTTTAAATTGAAGATGACAAAATGTTTTCGTGGAGTTTATTTCAAAATTTAAAGTTTTCTCATGTTACGGTTGAGGAATTAACGACATTGAAAGCGAATATATATATATAAGTAAAATTTAATATATTTTTGGACACTAAGCAATTTCAATGTTGATTAAATTTCGTATGAATTATTTTTTATTCACTTTTCTTACCTTTTGTATCATTTTTCTATTCCTTTGCTTCAATGCAGTGCACAATCAGGTATTTTGATTTTCTACGAATGCTTTTATAAATATATGGGTTTCTTTTTTCTGATTCTGCTCACGTTGATTCTTACTCTTTAAAGCTCTTGAATTTAGGATTTTACCTCTTTTTATAAAGTTATTCTGTGCAAGAAGTTTTGATCGTTAATGCATGTATAAGCATGCTCCAATATCCTAAGCCAGTGGCAAACACTTATAACAAGGGATAAGTATTAATTAGCTTTATTTCCGTTTTATTTTTTACTTTTAAAAAAGTTTTATTTTTTCAATTTTCTCTTTTTGCCTTATTATGTTGCTTTATTCTCTTGTTACCTTATTATGCTGCCTTATTCTCTTGTTGCCTTATGTGCCCTTTTCATAATTAATTTTCTGTAATTGTTATCTATTATTTCTTAAATTACTAGGTTTAAATAGTCTTAATTTAAAACTATGAATTAATTTTTACTGTGGCTTTACATGTTTATTATTTAAACATTTATAATATAACTTCATAATTTTAAGAATTGAAACCACTAAAAAACCTTCTAATAGCCGGTAATGACGCACCTTAAATCTGTCGTAACAGTGGCTTATTTGTTACATCGTTTTTACAGTTGACATGATATTGGAAAGGAAGACTTATTTTAAATTAGCGAAATGTTCTACAACAAGTACTCTTTTCCGATGAATCCTGCATTAATCCGAATAGATTTGTAACGCTCCTGCTTCAGTGCTAAGGTCCTGAGCCACTTAGGAGCAATAAATGATCAATCAAGTAATAGTCAATGAAGTAAATAAAAAAAATTAATTTATAGAATGATCAAAACTTGACTAGTTTTATGATTAGGGAGAGTTTACTAAATCGTGTCCTTAGTCATAATTATGATTGAGAATTCTATTTATCTTAATACAGAAAATATTTATTCAACTCAGGATTAAATACCTGTGAACTGAGCCCGAGTCAAGTATCCCCTCTTAGAAGATCACTTCTCCCTTTTGACACTAATATCGTGTTCTTAACAAATTTACTATTTCCTCTTATCGGTAATCACTATCAATTCATTCTATCTCAGTATGATAATTTCCTAATCACTATATCTTTTATAGAAATTCTAATTTACATGAGCTCGGTCATTTTACAACGTTTGTTTCTCTGTTAAAATAACGTAATAAAATATCCTAAAATACTAGTTGAGGAAAGAAACATGCGAGAACCCTTTACAAAGTGGTGGCCACATCCATCTTTGTCAGTACACCGGACAACACCATCTTCGGGAAGCTTTATCCAATGTCATATAGGACGAAAGCCAAGCACTATTATATGTTATGCCGATGATATGTTATACATTAAAACTCATGAAAGTTGATATCATTGACGATATCAGCAACTATGAATTTTAGCAAATTTCAAATTCAACCGGTCCATTCAGGAATTCCTGCGTCAAATGTCGTGCCTTATCTTCAACGTAAAGCTGGAGCAGTATTTCAGCAAGAAAATGCTCGTCAATTTATTCATAGAAATTTTCAAAAATTTCCTTCAGCTTTGCGATTGAGCATTTTCTTAATCATGTCTTTTCATTGGTAAGTCCATCTATTAAGCGTTGGCAGGATTTCGTCAATCGGCGTCTTGTTCGTGAATCTCGTAGCATAACTGATACTCATTAACTTTGTATTTAGATAAAGTGATCTGGTAAGCTTTTCCACAAGTATAGATTCAAAATCAATTTGACTCGACCCCTCTTGGTATAGAAGCCCTTATTGCAGTGGATACTGGATTCACCAAATACTGCTAGGTGGTCAACGAGTGGTCATAGTTCCAAGCTCGTTTACTTTGTTCTTTTCTGTGAGTCACATGTTTCAGTATTGATTCTGCTAAAGAATCATCATGAAGCGGGAATGATTCATGTAACACTTGTCGAGGCTCCGAATTTTCACGTTGGTGTGGTATAGAAGTTTAAAGAATGAGTTGCCAACTCAGGTGTGTTCTTTGTCACTTGACAGAGATTTTCATCTGTGTTCGTCAATAGCACTCGTGTTACTGTTAATTGCGAGTTAATAAACAATCTCCAAATACTAAGTTTCCCATATTATTATTTTTTGATATTGTAATTCTTATTGTTTAAATGTATCAATACGCAGATTATTAATTGAATTAATTTCATTCCATTATTATTATTCCTTCACAGTGATATTATATACATATAGTGAGGGGTTACAGGCATACATATGAACTGTGTATGATTTACTTGTTTGTAATATTTTGGTTATAGTAATGCCTGTCATTTATTTGCATTTTGTAAAATTGCTTTATATGGTTATATAATTAATTATTTTCACCTAAATGTTGTTGTCCTTAAATAGTTTTTACACTATTTATGATGATATGTCATTGGTATCTTTTACATTTTATTTTGGCATGCTAATTTTTTTATCCAATTAATAAGTTTTAAAATTGATTTGTTGAATTAATTTGTGTTTTAGATATATAATTGATTTTATAATTTTTTTTAATTACTTATTTATGTAATTTTTTTTTGCTGTTCGCAGTTTAGTTGAAAATGTTTGATATTTGCACTCCATTTAATTTCCCCCCCCCCATGGTTGGTTTCCTAAATCTGATAATTTGCTTGGTTTGTTACCTTATTTTATTATAATGTAACTCACAGAAGTGTGATGGTTTGATCATTAATAATATTATAAACACACATTATTCCATTCGAAATTATGGGATATTATTAATTACCTTATTTCCATTATTCAAATTTTTGCTTTTCATTCACTGGGATATCTCTTATAAGTTTTCAGTTACTCAATAGATTTTTATTTTTATTTTTAAGTTTAAAATGTAGATGAATTAATTATAATAACTATTTTATATGATATATTAATTTATTAATTCTACTTTGTTTTTTATGATTTTTTTCATTACGTAGTTTTTTATATATATATACCTATGTCCCATTTGCTTTAATTTTTATTTGCCACTTTTTCTCTTGAAATCGAAATATTCTTAACTGTATCATGTAATGGGAATAACAAGTTTTGAAAATTGGATCAGATGTTGAGCTCTACAAATATTTTAATTATTGAAAAATATTAAAGAGTCTTATAAGTTCACTAATTCTTTCTTTTTTTTTGAATAAATAATACATTTTTTTAAAATTTTCTATGATATGTTCGAATTTTTGTACAACCATGTTTCTCTTTTCTATTATATCGAATCTATTTACCCCAGATAGTGTAAAATAATTTTGTTTCCAAATGTGTTAGACTAGGAATGGAAATGAATTGCATTTAATATGTACAAACATTCTTGAAATCCGTCAGGAGGAAGCATTTTGATTTGAATCGTATTCTGTTTTCTATATAAAAAGTTAATGCTAATAGCTGCGCAACGAGTATAGACACACAGAATATATATATATATATATATATTTTAATTTCCCGAATCACATAATATAATCGCATCATTTTACTATTTATTTTTGTAATTATTTTATTTACCGCAATTTAAACATAAGTATTACTTTTCCTCTCATGTTGAGATATTTGTGAACCTATTTAGTTAAGTAAAATGACTTTTTAAAAATTCTAGCATTCATATCGGGTGATTTTCGGGATTCTGTAAATATTCTTTATGTACATAATACTTTATTCTATGACATTAGTTTCTATACTTAAGATTTCTAAAATTTATTTGTTATAGCTTTATGAAAGGTTCATACTATCTTTCTTTTGTGTGCTTTTCTTTTTTCTGCTGCTGATATTTTTCTGCTTTAGTGAGTATTTTTATAATACTCCTAAATAGTTTCTAAATATAGCCATTTATATAGAATGGTTCCAAACATTTAAAATGAAAAGTATAAAAAAAAATGAAATGGGTTCAAATTGGTTAATTGGAATGGATATTAAATATTCTTAAAATGTTTCAAGTAAACCTTAATTGTTATTAGGACTTCTTAATGCTTAGTATTTCACATAATGTAAATAAATAAACTCAGATATTTTCAAAAAAATGTAAATTTTTCTTCAAAACTTAATGAATATTTTTAAGGAATCTAGTGTAATACGAATAGTTATACTATTATTTTACCATGCATCGCAGGAAAATTTTTATAATTCAGTTTCCCTATCAAAATCATAGAAGAAAATGATAGTTTTATATTAACTATAAATTTTTCCTCAGGAAGGCGTCAATTTATATTTAAATGATATTAAAAACTTTGGAGAGAAAAGTTTGACACAGTTAGCTTATCTAATAATATGTTTCACTTCCTCATAATCATTAATCATAAGTAATTCGCTTAATCCGAACACAGTTATCAAGTTGAAGAGGAGGGTAACTAAATATTTATTATACATTTTTTTACGGAAAATATTCCATAATATTTTTTACAGAAATAGTTTTAAAATTCTAACACTACTTAAACAAGTTGTTTAATAATTTTAAAAAAGATTAGATCGTGCCCTATTAATTAAAGTGATATTCATTAACATAATTTTTTTATATGTACGTAGTCATCAGTCTGATTTTTAAAAAAATAAATATTTGAATAACTAAAACCTTATATATATTTCTAATTACAAAATTTCAATATAAAATAAAATTTTCTGATTTGTTTAATTTTTTAAAAAACTGTTTTTGTTTATTTTAAATATTTTAAATATTTAAATAAATATATTTTTATTAAATTATATAAAATTTTGTTTATTTTATATAGTTTGGAGACTAGTAATTCCAATTAATTTAAAAGTACATTCTGGAACCAAATTCTTTCCTTGAAAGACCTATTATTTACTGGTTGGCTCAATAAATGCTTTTGAAATTTAGGAAAATAATTCTACAAATCTGCTGTAAGATTAAGCTGAAAATTTTCATTTGAAAAATTATAAATATCTATTCGCTTATATTGAAATTCAGAATTTGTATCTTGCATTTCGAAACCAAACACATTTTTGGCAGTAAGTGAACATGGAATTAAATTAATTCTCAGCCAAAAATAAATCAAAGAAAACATTTTTTTTTGTTTTTCTGAAATAGCTAACATTTCTAACCGACTAAAAGAAGAAATATTTTTCGTTTGAAAGGAAAAGAATTCCATCAGATGAAAGAAACAATTAAACTTTCCTAAAGTGGTGTGAGAGTAAATGTGGCAACAATATTGAATTGAACCCTGTATTGACTTCCTTATTTTAAAAGCTACTTTTTTTTCCTTTCCTTCAGTCTTTTTGGAAGGGGAGAAAAAAGGGAGAGAGCAAAAACACCGAGAAGGTTTTAGATGCTTAATAGATTGAATGTCTGAAAAATTCTTTTATTTTTTCGTTACTCTTGACATTTTTCCCTGAGACAGATAAAAAAAAAGTTAGAGTTTTAACAACTTTCTTACCAAAATGGATAAAACCAAATAACTTCATAAACAGATAATTTATCTGTCTCTATAAAGTACGAAGGCGGATCAATTATAAACGAGAAATTTTTAATACGAGCAAATAATTTTTATATATTTTGCCGTAGCAACCTTGATAAGTTACTTAAAGTTTAAATAATCATTTGACATCCTCTTATTAGTTATATATCCTTTTATTTAGTCATTTGTCCTTAAAACAAAGAGGTTAAACATAGAAAAAGGCACAAAAAGGGAAACTGCTCCATTTTGAGGGAAAACTCTGTTACATGAGGAGTGAAAAATCTAGCAACTATTTTTGGAGATTCACAGGGTATTGTGTACTCTCCAAATATTTAATAAGTTCGAAAAAGCACTCCAAGAAAAACGTTTTCAAATGGACATTGAAGACAAATAGAATGTATATCCTTCAAAGAATTGTATTTAAATTTAAAATGAGCGAATTAAGGGTAGGTTTGTGTGAATTATGCAAGATAAAATTAAAATTTTTGGTTAAAAGTATTAAAAACGTTTTAGATCAAACATTTGATTTAATATAAACCAAAACGACTACAAATAAATAACTATAATTTAATGCGGTTACTAAAATTTTCTTGAAGAATTACAGGTAATTATGTTGAACTATATTCTTACAAAATTTAACGGCATAAAAAAATGTATGCTGAGTTCGTGTAAACATTGAAGGAACATTTACATTAAAACCTATTTTACAGTCAGTGAAGAGGAAAGTGAAATATTTATAAATTGTTTTGCTAAATATCCCGATGCTGTTACAAATATTTAAGAAACAACACTTTTATTCAGAATAATTCAGAGAATTCCTTTGGGAAATAAATAATGCATAAGCCTTAAAATGCCTCTATTTAATCCTTTTATATGCATAATCTTACTACAAAAAAATTTAATACAAACTTTCGATATTTAAATTTACTGCATCATAAAACATTTTATTTTCTGTTAAGGTATTAAAATTCGCTAGATTTACGTAACAGCTTGGAAAATACTGAAAAATAAAGCAGTTTCAAATTTAAATGTATTTTCAAATTTTGCTTTTGATTGAACACACAATTATTACATATTATATTTACGAAACTTAGATTAAACAAATATTTTGCAGCTAAATTATAAGAAAATAATTTGTATTGTCTTATTATGTAGTTTTTAAAATAATTTAAGAATTTTGAAACAATTAAAAGAATGCGAAAGTATCAGGAATTTTTTGTTTGTTATATTTAATTGTATAAAAACTTTAATGAGATTCATTAGATTAGTATATGATAGGTTGTGTATGAATTCATAAAACTCCAGCATATAGAGAATATAGTGACTAAAAAAATTTTTTTAGTGAAATCAGTAACAGTTTTATCATAAAAATTGAATATTAGAAAGTGTGAAAAAATAATAATCAGTTAAATATCTTTAAGTAAATAAATATTTGAGTAAATTTTTGATGAATACCACTATTATTTCAGTAACATAAAGTTACTGAACGTTTTAAAGTTTTATGTATATATATATATAAGAAAATTTTTAATTATGGGTAATTTTCAACAAATATATCAATTTTTATTATGTTAGGGGTTCTCTTTTCCACAGAATATCTCGAACTGTAATAAATTAAAAAAATGTTTGTATTAATTTAAGAGAATTCAAATTCTAAGTTGACATTTTTAAATACTGAATTCCATCATTTTTAAGATTTAAAAAAAATTGGAGGATATTGTACCCGGCCAGCAATTGTTTTTAAATGAGATATTAAAAAGAAAAAAAAAATTACACAATATTTCAACACACATAAGATATGCCTTACAGGGGAAAAAAATTCATTTTCAAACAAACAATTACTTAACATTAAAATGCTTAGTCAAAATAGTTAAATATCTTAAAATTCTTACTTCTTCCAAAAATTGTATCACTTTTAAGCATTTCGTTTTTGAATTTCTTAAAAGCGTTTTACCAACTCCTTGAATTGGTTCAATTATACTAGTGTTATTCACAGTTTTATAAACAGTTTTTTTTATATCTGACACAATGAAAAACAGTAAATTTTTGTAACAGTTTTGTGGACATTTTTTTTTAAAAAAAATAACCATTTATCCAAATTTTTATTCCAATTATTTATCTAAATTTTTACTCTACGTACTTATCTAAAGTTTTATTCTAAGAAATAAAACATACAGAAATAACCAGAAAACGTCTCAAAACGTTCTATTGATTACAAAAAATGCCTCATTTTAAGTATATGACTATCATGATGCAGTTTAAAATTTTGAATGTTAAGTTACATGAATGGACATATTTGTTAAAGAAGATTTAAAAATTATAAAAAGAAATATTTAAAAAATTTTTAATTGGCTTTGCTGATTTCATTTTATTTTTTGCAAGAGTTCTTTTGTTTTCCTATTAAGTTGTCTCTTGACCCAGGTTCAAAATTACATGTTCCGTTGCCAATAGCACTCGTGTTGCTTCTAGAGCTACGCTAATAGTTCAATACCAAAACAATCCTGTTAAGCTCTCAAACAGTACAATTTCTCAAAATGAATATTAATTAGTGTAGAGTAACTATACTTCCTCGCCTCAATAACTATCAAGAAAAGAAAATACATTTTCCAAATTCCTAACAACTTTTTTTTTCAAAAGAGGAGCATTCTAAGTTACAAAGACGGTGCCAATGTTAACAACAAGGAGAATAAAAACAGTTGATTATGACATAAAAAACTATCGTGGAATTAAATTTTAAAATAAGAACAAACGATAAATTATTAAAGTAGACAATATTCTGTCCGGATACTGTAATAACAGAAGAATATAAGGTATTAAATAAAATACACCTTAACAATGGAAATATACCTTAAATAAACTAAAAATAATTATCATAATAGTATTATAATATAATGACAGTATTTTGAACCTAACATTTTTGTTATGCCCACGCATTTTTGTTGACTCTTTTTCATTCAAACAACAATGCTAATAATTTTATATATTTATAAAATACAACTAAAATTAAGAAATTTTTTTTGGACATTTTGGTCATTTTTATGGTATTGTCTTTGTTTAACATGAGGAGAAAAACCCATCTGGGGTAATACTCAGAACTACTCATAATAACGCTTTAGAGTTGAATTATTAATTCTGATTCCCAAACAAGTTTAGTCAAAATAAAAATTGATATATGTAAGAAATAAAAGAAAGCTAATGAAACCTTTCAAAAAATCAATTTTATTGAGAATATTAAATTCACAGAAAAAGACTGGATTGTCAGGTAAAATCGATTTCAGACTCACGCTTTATTGGTAATCAATGGAAAGAGCTAAATAAAAAATGATAATTAGATATGCACGCAATATAGTTCATGAATATCTTAGGCAATAAATGAAAACGGGAAGCATACACCAAAAAAAAATGCATTCCTTTTAGATTATTAAATAAAGTTTACGAGCGTAAATCGAATAACTAAAAGCCCTGTTTATTTTATGGGCATAAAAAAAATTCTGAATAACTTACTGAAAATAAAACACACGTTTTTTATGATCATATTGATTGTGTTCCTCTTTTTGGGATGCTTTTATGTTTTTATTCCAATTCATAGTTTCATAACATGAATTTTAATGGGGAATAAAAAATAAATTTTATTTATTTTTATGAATAAGTATTTGTAAGATTTCTTAAAAAGTCACTTTTAAAACTTAAGATTAAATGTTGAAATTATAAAGATCTTAAATATTATTTTGAATCTTATTGAACATATTCTTAAAAAATGCAAATATATTAGACTTTGAATAAAGTTTGCCAAGACAGCAATATTTATTTTTGTACGTAAAACTCCAATTAAAATTTGAAATAAATCTTTTTGAGTATGCATAAATAAGGTTGAAAACGTTTTGATTAACCACGTGGTATTGAAAAGATTATCCATTTTCAAAATATGTTGATTACTCAGCCAATAACTAATAAAATAGTATTTATTTCAATTTTACTTTAGGCCGAAAAACCTATTTTTTGATTGGTTGGTTGGTTTTATTAACGTCGCACTAAAAGCAACACGAGGGCTATTGGACCTCGTAATTTTGAACATCCTTACTCTTTGAACTTTGCACTAGAATGAGAAACCAACTCAAGGTAGTCAACTTCTTTCGAAAATGCATGGTTTTCGGAGGAGGAACAAATTGAGGGTGAATCAAATGACCACGAATCAGATGGGAGGCACGAAATTAAATTATTTGGTTTATTTCAAGCCGAATTTTAAAAATCACTTAAATATTTGTCCCATTTTTTCATCGAATGGTGAATGCCTAGGTTAGATCGGTCTCGAACCTTAACCATAAATCAACTGTCCGAATGAAAACTGTGATCTTTCAAATACTTTTTCAGCAGGCTAGAAAATATACATGTCACATGTCGATAGATCAGAAATATTAAGATGGTTCCTCGAATTCATCCTATTGAATTTTCTTCAACGTGTTTTGAGAAAAAGCGTCTGTGTGCGTTACCATACGGCATAACCACACCAGAGGACAAGAAGTCAGACAGACTATTTGACTTTGATTGTTGTCCGCAAACGATGTAGGCAATTGCGTAGATCCTTTGATAACGGATCTGGAGCTCATGGAGAAGCTGTCCTTCCTAACAAAAAAAATCATCAGCATAATATTGACACTAATCTGTACCATATGTGTGACCTAAAACTCACAATTCAAATTTATTCACAAGAAAAATTCGATTACCTCTCAGACTAGTGGTTTTCATCTCTCGGTTCTTGATCAAACCGATTGAAACTTGCTTAATGGAATAGAGTTGTTTGATATTACTAAGTTATTTACTTTTACTTGGGCACATTGTAAATAACAAGTATAATAAACACATTTTCACTAATTTAATTTTCTTAACATTCTACTTTAGTCATTCTAAGAGGAAGACAGAAATATTTCCGAACTTTGATCGTGAACTTTGATCTCCAGTGGGTCCAGTGGGCACGTGGTTCAGCACACCATCTTGTACTTCTTGACGGTATTAATCTCGGATTTTTCATCCATGGCTCTGTAATTTCTTTTCTGACTGAAATTGAAAAGACAAAGATTTATCACAGTTCAATATCCTTTCCAGGAAATTATCTACAGCGAGATATACGAGTAGAATCTGAGTGAGTGAAAGTTGATGTTTATGGCGCCAAACTGTTTATACTGTTCCAAACAATTCTTATGTATGATCTAGACCAGTGGTATTTAACCTTTTACACTTTGGAGAACCCTTTGAGCTTACCGTTCTCTTGAAGGAACCCTTTAATCCAAGAACAGAAAAAAATAGGTTACCAAAGTTTTATCTTACTCAAATTTACAAAATTATTATTGCATCTTTTTTTTTATCACAATACAAACATTTTAATAAGATAAAGAATATAAAAGTAGCTAATGACTTTTTTTTGTTTTTCTAAAATATAATCTATGAATAATAAACAAAAGCAACAATATTTTAAATTATAACAAACTAATAAAAAGAATATTTTTAATGACTTGGCTGGGATTGTCTCTTATTACAAAGTATTTTTACGTCTGGAATAATTGTAGAAATCTGCAACCTTATATCCTCTTCAGCATCCAATCTGTTTCTGTATTTAGTTTCTGTCACAACACACAAAGAGAAAGTTCTTTCGCATACATAGATTGATGACATAGATGTTTCTTATAGGTAAATGACATTAGATGTTTCACAGCTCTTTTGGTAAATTTCAGCTCTTATTTTTCTATAAAATATTTATTTGTATTTATTTTTACAAGCAAACTGCTTTGAAGAATTCTATCTTTCATAAAAATTAAAATTTTACTTAAAATTTTAGAGCTGTGATTAAGCAAACAGTGATCACTTGTGAAACCCCTGTCAATGTTCCAGTGAATTCTATGGTTCCTTGGAATCCAAGTTGAAGACCTCTGATCTAGACTTTATCAAAATTTAAAATAAACAAAAAAAAAAAAAAAAAAAAAAAAAAGGTTGAAGAGATTGATTGTTTGATTGATTTTAGTAGCGTCGTTTTAGAAACAATATTCGGGGTACTAGCGACGGACCTCATAATTTTGATACTTGGTCAAGTGATGAGGACGACACCTGAGCTGGCACATCCCTATCCTAACTTTCACATCACGCCAATGAGAGGAGTTTGAACCACGGCGGATTTTTAGTGCCATCAAGGCTCGAACCTATGTTTCGACGAATGGTTGAGAAGAAGGATGGTCAAAAATAGAGAGCGATCGCTAGTATATCTCGAAGGCGGATCTCTCGTTTACTAAGCAATAAGCCCAATGGGAAATAAATAGATCGCTGGGGCGCCTAGGAGTCATGGCTCCCGTATTTTTCTCAAAAGGGTAAGCCCTCGCGGGGAAAAAAATGAGGGTGAACTTCATACGTACTTAGGTAATAAGTACCACTAGCTTTTCATATTTTAATATATCTATAAGAATTTCTCTCCTATTTGGGAATTTTGTCAACCAGATACGGATGTATTGAACTTGAGTCAGCTCAGACAGATTCACGTCTCAGAATTTTTTACCTACAACTGTAACAATCATTCCCTGGGGGTGATTTGTAGCTTTGAGATTCTCTATTGCAAAAAGTACGGAAATAAACTACTGTCTAGACGAGAAAAATAAGTGTCGAATATCACAAATACGAAGATCTTGTTTGAAGTGGTGTAACTAAGATCGTTTTTTGATTTTCTTCTTTAAACTTTAAGATGTACGCAGAATTATTATATGAGTGAGTAACTTCTAAGAGCTCTTCAATAAAGGACCGATTGAGAGGATGGAATGAATGCTATTGTAAAAAAAAGTGAAAAATTATTGTTGTGGGCAGGAAAACTATTAATGGTTTTGATTTAACCTGATATTAGTTAGATAATTAACGTTACGGCATCGAAAAAGATTTTATTGATGAAGTTTGTTTAACTCTTTCCATTTATAAAATGGAAAAAAATGTTTAACAAGTATGTTTTGATTAGAACTTAACTGTGGTGTGTAGCATATGTTCACATATATTTTATCCATTTCTAATTAATTATTATTTAAGAAAAAAACTATTGGCTTCATGATGATGAATATTAACTTTAACATATTTATATAGTTAATAGAAATATTAGAAATTTACATGTTTTATTAAAAATTGTATGTGTAGTTGTTTCATACTATTAGTTAATTTTCTAAAAGTATATATTTTATAAGCTAATCTGAGATTAATACTATTGTTTAAAACATTTTGAAATAAATATTGTTTGTTGGATAACTATAGATATCTATGAATGAGTCATTATTATGTGAAAAAGTAAAGTGATAATGTTAAGAAAAATGTTTAAAGACAGCACAGTATGTAAAATTTTGTTAAAACTCAAACCAATTAAGACATAAAAGTATAAATATGGGGGTGGTTCTAAAAGCAAATGTTAGGAATGGGAAAGTGGGGTAATTCACTATAATCATTATTTACCCTTTTTTTTTTAAGTAGACTAAGAGTAAGACATAATTCGCGTTACAAAAAATAGCCTCTACAACTGTTAAAACAGATGAGACCACCTTCGCCTTCTTTGAAATATATTCATCGGCAAGCATTCTATTGCTTTGGTAGTTCCTTGTATGTGTGTTTTTCGGTGTATTATCATAAATTCTTTTCAAAGGTGATAGTTCGACTCAATAGCAATCAAAACTCAGTGTCATATTTATTCTGGTGTCATTTAAGAAATGTCTGCACACTATGATAAAAGCAACTTACCTTACAGTGACCTCTATTGCAAAAAGGATACATTTTGAATCACTTTTGTAAGCAAATGGAAAATAAAAATATATTATGTAAGTAAATAATATCAAATAAAATAACGTTAATTAAAATTCAATGACTTTCATTTAGTGAATTGTACATTACAAGAATTCACAAAGTATGTTATATAAATTAAAATTACAAACATTACTTTTAATGTATGAAAAATCATACTTAACAAAATTGTTTGCTATAACACATTTAGTGTTTCATCGTTTCACCTCTCTGATGTCATTTACTGTCGGAAAAAAGTTTCCAATCAACGATGAGATTCAGAATGCCGTCAGAAAATGAAACAAAAAAATTTGGCAAGGGATTTATTTGACCAAGGTATGGAGAATGTTCATCAATTGGTTCACGAAGTGTATTGTGACGAAAGGTGACTACGTTAAAATGATAATTGATGCTCGTAAATGAATTTGTGCATTTTTAACAATATACTATATTTTCGATTATTAAGAAATTAGGTACACTTATTTTCTGGACCACCCTCGTACTATTAGAGAAGCTATAATATCATAACGAATCATTTCCTTTATGTTTACCTCTCCTTTACTTAGGATGAAAAATTGTAAACAAGAATTAAATAAAATCCATCTGGGTTGGAATGGAATCATATATTTCACGTTAAATGTGCCGCAACGGTAAATAGAGTAATAAAACATAATATTTCTCAAATAATCTAGTTTCTACGAAATATAGTGGCGATTGTTATGTGAAATGAAATCGATATGTAGGAGTTCCTCTCTTTATTATTACACTATAAATAACAGGTCAATTGAAAAGTCCCCGGCCTGACACTTAGATGGCGCTACTAGAACTAAATCCATATGTTTTTAGTTAGCCCTAACCCTCAAAAGATGCGTGTATAAATTTGACACCTGTCGGATCATTAATTTGTGAATTATAGAATTTTGAGTGAAGCAACTTTTGTTATTGGGGAAAAAATGGATAAAAAGGAATTTCGCGTGTTGATAAAATATTGCTTTTTGAAGGGAAAAAATACATTTGAAGCAAAAACTTGGCTTGATGCCGAGTTTCCAGACACTGCCCCAGGAAAATCAACCATCAAGGATTGGTATGCTAAGTTTAGACGTGGTGAAATGAGCACCGAAGACGGTGGACCCCCAAAAGAGGTTGTTACCGACGAAAACATTTAAAAAATCCACAAAATGATTTTGAATGACCGTAAATTGAAATTGAATGAAATAGCAGACACTCTAAAGATATCAACTGAACGTGTGCATCATATCATTCACGAATATTTGGGTATGAGAAAGCTCTGTGCAAAGTGGGTGCCGCGCGAGCTCACTTTTGACCAAAAACAATGACGAGTTGATGATTCGGAGCAGTATCTGATGATGATCAAGCGTAATAAACCCGAGTTTTTGCGTCGATATGTGACAATGGATGAAACATGGCTCCATCATTTCACTCCGAAGTCCAATCGACAGTCATCCGAGTGGACTGCCCACGATGAACCCGCTCCAAAACGTGGGAAAACGCAACAGTCGGCTGGCAAGGTTATGGCGTCTGTATTTTGGGATGCACACGGAATGATTTTCATTGACTACCTTGGAAAAGGAAGGACCATCAAAAGCGACTATTACATAGCGTTATTGGACCGTTTGAAGGACGAAATGGCCGAAAAACGGCCGCATTTGAAGAAAAAGAAAGTGCTGCTTCACCAAGACAATGCACCGTGTCACAAGTCAGTGAAAACGATGGCAAAAATGCATGAATTGGGCTTCGAATTGCTTCCCCATCCACCGTATTCTCCAGATCAGGCTCCCAGCGACTATTTCCTGTTCTCAGATCTCAAAAGAATGCACGCTGGGAAGAAATTTTCGTCGAATGAAGAGGTGATCGCCGAAACTGAGGCCTATTTTGAAGCAAAGGACAAATCGTACTACAAAAATGGTATCGAAAAGTTGGAGGGTCGCTGTAATCAGTGTATCACCTTGAAGGGAATTATGTTGAATAAAAAAAACTAATTTTGCCAAAAAAATGTGTTTTACTATGGTAGGCGGGGGACTTTTCAATTGACCTGCTACATTAAGATCGTATTGCCGAATCAGAGAAATATATCTTAATATTATCTAATGTTTGTCTAAAATTTATTAAAAGAATTATCAATTGAGTTCTTGACCTTTACTATATACAATTAGAGGGAAAAAAATATGAAATATATTCTATAAAGTGTGGCCGCAGTAGCTTAATGGTCGTGATCAATGGTCGCTGCCCTATTTTATTTCTTCGAGATAAGGATTCGAACTCTGATGCCACTAAGTCCATTCGTGTAGAGAGACAGTTACACGCAAAACTTGGTCGATAACCCAAATCCCTCCCCTCTTTGGTGTATTGTAGAAGTTTGGAGGGAGAGGAGAGAATTCAAGAATCGTTCTCATCACTTGATCGAGATTCAAAATTAAAAGGTCCGTCGTCAATAGCCGTCGTGTAGCTGATTTGTGTGACATTAATGTATTATTACAACGATAAAGATGTTGACGTATTTTTTAATTAAAAAATTGTTGGTATTTAGTGGAAGTTAGGAGAGGGAGGTGCCATCTCAGGTGTCGTCCTCGTCACTTGATCGAGGTTCATAATTTGAAGGGCCGTCGCAAATAGCTCTCGTGTCGCTTCTAGTGCGACGTAATAAAGCCATTCAATTCAGTTCAAATCCATAAAAAATATGCATATGAATATCTTAAATACTAAGTTAACATTTTATTAATATTTAGTTCGATAATGATTATTTATTTCATTAAAAAAGTAGGGGTTGAGATTTATTGAAATCACATTTTTAATTCGTCAACACCATTAAAATTTATTAAGGCTCCCAAAGAAAGTAATTAAATTATTAAAATCGCCCGTGTCAATGAAAAATGTTATTAAATGTATCTTCTATAAACAAAAGTAATTGTAGTCAGTTAGACAAATTAATAAAAAAAATTAATTTAGTATGATATAATAATAACTTATTCGAATCAAATAGATTAATTTTCAGCAAATAATCATGAGAATTGCCTTTTACAAGAGTCATTATTTAGCATAAATATGACACATATTTAATGATATGTCAGCCATCCTTAATTTCAGATAAATATGCTTCAAATGATTGCAAATAATTTCATGTCTACTTTTCAATACAGAAACATAAGCAAGGTAAGGTGCTTATTTATCTGTAAATACAAGCATTTCCTCTTATTTGAGTACATTATTTTCATCTCATTAAAATTTAAATGAATGTTAAAATACATTAAAAATGAAAAGAGTTATTAACAGTGTGATATTAGTTTCTAAATGAAGGATATTTATCTAACTCAAATACTCTTTGAGAAACATAGAGCACAAATTTTGTATTACGAAGAATAATTTAAAGAGAAAAAAAATGATGGAACAAGAAACCAAGGAAACAAAACGACTGTGCAAAATATTTTCAATATTTTAAAAGTAGCTATATTTGAAAAAAAAAATGTCTAAGACAAGAAAAATGTAATATACTGAAAATATAAAATCATACATTATATTCTTTAAGAGTATTGTTTTTCTGATAACGGTAATGGTATATATTTCGAAAAGGTATATTATTAAAAAGTTTTAATTCGTAACTAAAAATAGAAATTTTTTTACCACTTCTCTTTAGAATGTATTGAACGTTTCAAAAGATTTTCTTACAAGAGATTTCTTTACGACGAAAAAGAGAAGGGATTGAAAATTTATCATTTACATGTATTATACATTTGAAGAAAATCTAACACTTCCTATGTAAAAGGTAATTTATAAGGATATATTATTTTGCAAAAGATAAAAAAAAGTCCAAATTTTTAATTTCTTTTTATAATTTTGAGAAATTATTTTCATTTTAAACTTGATGTCGTATTTGAATATCTTCTATTTTGTGTATACACATTTGTGCAATGCTGAGTATCTTGTTTGTTGTATATTTATTAGCCTCTTTAATTAGTATGATGAAATAAAAATAAAAATTAGGAAAATCCCAGGTTTGGTTGAAAAGTAATGACTCCATGGACATAAGTGCTTTATTTGTTATCCAATTTTCAAAATTCTTATTGTACTTGAAAAGCTACATGTGTTCTCTGGAAATGTGTATGTTTTACTTTCCCAAAGGTAGTTGGTGAGTTGAGAACTGAAGAAGATGGCGATTGACAAAGTTATAAGGCTAAAGCATTGATTAGTCATTACACACAATCTTGTATTTTACAAATTTCTTCCCTAAGAGAGCACCTTGAGGGACATTACCTTTGTTCTGGCGACGAGAAGAAAGTTTCCGGGAAGCTTGGTGTTCTTAACAATCACTGGAATAATTCTCCGACATGTTTACCAGACTAGTCACTCGTGAGTGCAAATGTGGGGAAAGAAACGGAAATTAAAAAGTAAATAGTGCATTATTTTGAGATTACATGTAACTTGCAGGTGCAATAGGAAATAGGAATTTCGAGTAGCAAATGAAAAGATTATAGTTATAGAAGCATCACTTTTCAATCGAGTACTTTGATGTAATAAACTTCTCCAAAAAGATTCATACTCGAATACTGTAAACTATTGCATTGAATAATGTTGCTTATTACATCATATTTTTCTGAGAGTCGTACAAAATATTGCAAGCTGATGTGATTGTTTATTGACGTCGCACTAAGAAGCAACACGTAGGTTATTGGCAACGGATCTCGTAATTTTGAGCCTCGGTCAAGGGAAGAATACGAAAATAAGGTAGCTACCTGTCTTCAAACTTCCACGCCACACCAACGGGAGGGCTTGGGACCTGAAACATATTTGACGTGCATAAGCCCAGTCTCACAGATGGCATTAGAGCTAGAATCTACGACCTTACGAAAGCTACTCAGGTTACGAGTCCGCGACCATGACTGTTAGGCAACCACGACCACACTATCACTCCGCATATAATTAGAGTCGTATCAGAAATATATATTATACATGTATCTATTATCAATTTCACTTTGAACTATGAGTCATTTATTTTTAAAGCATTTACTTAAGTTCACATGGAAGACATTCAATTAAATATATAATTAAGTTATTATTTCAAAAATAAGTATTAACATATAGAAAAACATTTGTAGATATTATTCACAAATTATTTTAGAATGATTATTGATATATTTTAAGAATTGAAAATACTCATTTTGAAGATACATTTTACATGGAATAGGTTAATGATATTTACCAATTTGGGAAAAAATTATCTTTTGTTAGCAACTAAAGGCCATTTTGACACGTAATAGTTTTTTTCACAACAGATCCTCTATTTTGAAAATCATAGTTAATTGATATTACTCCGGAAAAAGTTAGAAAGGAATCAAAAGTTTTTAATGAAACCAAAAGAGAAGTTAGTCTTCGTAGGGTGGAGAAGGGATTCATATTTTGAGCTCTTTCTTTCTTCAAACTTCCAAAATATGATGGATTTTTTTTAAGTGCACAATTAGTTTAGTAAAAAAGTGTCGTATAAAACAAGGAAAATAATTAGAAACCCTACATCTATTCTACAAATCCTTTATTTCAAAGTTATTGGAAAGTACTTTAAAAGTTTAATATACTTTTAATTCATATTCAGCCAAAATTGCAGCAAACGTAATGATCATTAGAATCCTTTTATTTATCAGATTTCTTTTATAGATATTCAAAGCTGTATCGATACTAGACTTTTAAGGTATGAAGTGCATTAAAATACTCAATTAAACAGTCATGAATAAAGTGATTATTACTATTTTTACTATGAAATTAATTACATTCTAAATATAATAAATTTTTTAAATAATACCCGAAACAAAATAATATAGCATTCCTTTTTATATATATAATAACTGTAGAAAACTTCAATAGATTAAAATTTCTTGAGTAATAAAAAATACATTTTATTATGAACAGTGACATTAATTCATATTTATCACTTACTATCACAAACATGGATTTACTATGCTTAAATGAAAATAGATAAAATGATTTAAAAATAAGAAACATTTCAATACAATTTTATGGAATCAGATTATATACAGGGTATTTGAAATTTGATTTCTTAATTAAAATTATTGTGTGTGTGTGATTCAGATTATATAAAAAAAACTTATATAAAAATTATGGAAACAGACTTGGATGATATCTTTTTAGCAGTCGTCTATATTTAGGAAATAGAATGCATTTTCTGAAAAAATAATAAATAATTTTTTTTTTGGTAAATCAAAATTTTAAAACTCGATTATGTCATTTAATTCATGAAATAAAAAAAATTCTTCTTCCTTTATAAAAAAAATTCCGTTTATCTGGAAATCAATTAAATCCTTCCCAGATATACAATAGCAAATGTAGTAACAATGTGTTAACTCAAATATTACTTTGACTTCTCTCTCTAAAAGGCTCTTCGTTTTTTTCTCATTTTCTTTTCACTTAAGAAAAGACCGGAAAGATTCCTAGTTTTTTCCAAGATAAAATGTCTGGAAAAAAAAAACACTTTAACCTATTGTTATTCTTGATAGAACCTTTTTCGTTTCACACCTTAACGCGACAAAATATTTTTTTAACTTTACTTCTCAAATTGAAAAAAAAAAAAGTTTATTACTTTGAAAGTATATTATGCAACTGTCTGTTTTAAGAATGATTTAAACATTATATATATTAGTAAAAAATATGATTTTCATAGTCGAATTATAAAGTTTGAAGAATTTAATTGAAATAAATTTTTCCATTACATGTAGAAAATTAATAAAATATTTTTGAAAGCGCTTATTCAATGTTTAAATGCACACACCAACATATTCAGAATGATTTAGACCACGCTGCTAGATTTAAATGGATGAAACTGATAGATGATCAAAATTAGTATAAGTTAAAATTTTGCAAGTATTTTTATAAATATTATTATTTAATTTGAGGCTCATAACACATTAAGAAAATTATATTTGGAAGAAAACATACTTTTCCAATGTGTCTTTAAAATAACTATATCAAAAGGAAATTAATATAAAAAAGATAATGGATTCCCACTATCGAAAATAGTAATTATGAGTTGATATTGATTTATTTTAATGAATTTTAAAACGGAAAAAGTATACATCATGTCACAAGATCTTCGAGGCTTCCTTTCATTAATAAAAATGAAAATAACATATATATGACATTTAATACGTTTAGATCTAGAATTTTAACAAAACAAAACTACTTTTTGATTATAATTGTTATGTATGTCATCTTATAACATAATATTTTTTCGTGGTTTATCCACTTTAAAACATAAGAAAGGTCCACGACATTAAACAGCAGGTTCTTTCGAAGTAATTCCATTCTCAAACTCGCTCACAAATACAATATATTTCCTTTCAAACAGAAAATAATTAACATATAAATATATGAAGACAGGGTAACACCAATTTAAAGTTCGTACAATGACCAAACACAACAACACAAAACATAACATCACATTAGCACTTATAGTGATTCTACAAACTCTTAATTGATACTCACAGAGGCTCAGAACTATGTTTTTTGAAAATAATTCGAGAGGCTTCTCCTTTTGTCTAGATGCATCTAGTTTTGTTCCCAAATTTGACGGAGGCATTTGTCACCAAGTCTATCGCCAAGGTCTCCTCTACCTATACAGAATTATTTCGAGACGTATTCTCTTCTCTACAGTAAAATAATCTTTCTGAACACAATAGTTCATTTTAAAAAGTCAGAAATTTCCCGCAATAGAATATTTTTAAAAGCACTTATTCAGTGTTTAAATACACAGAACAGGAATCACAGAAATTTAAATAGATCAATCAGATAGATGAAAAAAATTAGAATTTCCTACTTTACACATGCTGTTATAAATTCTTCCATTTAATTTCAGGCACACAACAAAAAGAAAATTAAATTTATAACAAAAGAATTATTTTCCACGTATCTCTAAAAAGAACTGGAACAAAAGGAGATTAACGTATAAATGATATTACTTTCCCGTTGTTAAAATTAGGAATTATTAGGCAAATGTAAATTACACTGCCTAGTTCGTACACTGAATGATTTTAGGCAAATGTAAATAACAAAAATATCCATTATGTTACAAGATTTTCAATTTTTTTTAAAAAAATCGATAGATATTCGATATTTTCCCTTGACAGGAAACTTCAAACTAACTTAAACACATAAAGTATACAATTTCATAAACTTAAATTCTGACTTTTAACAAAAAAGCTTATTCTTTAATATCTGTTATGTATCTCACTCAATAACAAAACATATTACTTATATGTATATAAAAATAATAAGAACAAGGAAATAAAAAATAGAGCTACATTTATATATTTAATGAAGCAACAAAAGCTATCGTTATGTATATCATACAAATTCTTTGAAGCTTAGACATTATCGATCATATATGAAGGCTTAGTTTAAGATTTGTTTGTAAATGGTTTACTTTGAGTTCAAGACTCACACTTAAGCAATATAACACCCAATTCTTTTTAAAAAGTCTTTAAAGCTAACTAAGGTAAAAATACACCAATAAAATTAAATGTTGGCATAATATCAGTAAGCTGATGTTGAAAATAATTAAAATAGGATTTATAGTCAAAATTTTAATCATTAAGGTTTAAATAAGAACATTGCATGATGTTTCTTTCATAATTCAATCTCTGTCTTAATAATCCTGCAAAACCAACAGAAATGATATTGTTGATCCATAACTGTAAAGTGTTAATAGAATTCCATTGAACAGTTTAATTTTGTAATATTGAAAGAGTTAAAGTTCTTCGCACAAAAATTATATCACAATGGAAATCAATTTTAAAGTCGATGGTGCTCAAAATGTAGGAAGTTGATAAACTATTATAATGTAAATCGTCTCAACTCTTACATAAATAGTTAAGGTACGTCAGTTTTGGAAGATTCAGAATAAATTGGATAATTCCATAAGGAAATAAATAATTCATACACTTCAATGGGTATTGCCCTAATATTTTTTCAAATATATAGTTTAGAAATAACACAAAAGGATTTAGTCCTAGTTTAGATATTTAAATTTACTGGACTTTCAAACATTTTTTATTAAAATAATAAAATTCATTTGAGATAAAAGTGACAGCTCAAAACATAAGTGTTTGAAAGGAAAGGAAAGAAAACATAAGTGATTCAAAAATTGAATTTTCAAAATGTTTTTTATAATTCTGTATTTCAGGATTAATATCTCTGAAGGTAAAAAATGATAGTATTTTCAGCTCACAGACAAAGAATGTATTGCATTTAGAATTTTTCGGTCAGAAGAATAATTCAAAATTGGCTTGATAAATAAAGTGAGATTGTTAGATTAATTTTTAATTTAGTTAATATTTTACACTACTCAAATTCTTGAGCCTATAATATTTTTAATTGCTCAGGATGCCTTTAGGTGGCAATTTTCAAACACATGTCATAAGGTATTTAATATTTAGATTTTATGTATATCCATTTAAAATTCAGATTTTTATTTATATGCATTCTAAAGTTTGTTTTCATACGTAATTAAAAAAAGATTATCATTGATATATTTAAAAAAAAATATTATCTATAGGTATTTATATATGTATTTTTTTTCTAAAATTGAGTCTAGATTTCAAAAACTAAGTTATTCAAAAGTCAATGCGATTTCATTCAGAAATTTTGTTAAATGTAAACTGGAATAATCTACTCAAAATTAAAGAATTACAAAAGGGTAGAAAATAATTTGACATTGAACTTTTTGTTAATATTTCAATGATCAAGAATATAAACGAAATCTTTATGAATTTTGACAATTTTGGACTTCATGGAAGAATGAGATGCAAATGAAAGTATATGTCTGATATTCAAAGAGCAAAAGAAAAGGCTACTGTGTGTAAAAAATATGCAGTTTGAGCATTTTTATGTTCTAAACATTTTTATTGGTAAATATAACTGTATTGAATCTATAATTATCGGAGCATATATTAATATGTGTACTTTCTATTAGATGAAGTTTTTAATATTGTCATCCGTTCTTTAGTATAGGTGTATATAGACATAACAATACTTTAATCCTAAAATAGAGTTAGGTAATACCAATGTTTATATTCATAGTATTTCATAACATTTTAACATTTAAATGAATATTATTATTTGATCAAATAAAAATAACTATTTCATTACATAAATTATGATTCATCATATATTTGTGAATAAAAATCAGAAAAATACAAGATGATAAAATCACGCTTGAGAAGTGGGGTTGTTTGTGAAATTTACATGTAACTCCACCCAAAATGGAAAAATAAAAAGCTACTAATTCTTATAAGACAATCTTTAAAAAGGAGGATGGGACTATCTGTAATATTTTTTGTAACTGCAATCCATAATATCTATTACGATTCGTTAATTAAAATGAATACAATTTTTTTACGAAAGGTTCTTCAACACCTTATCAAAATTTAAATGTTGTTTTTGCTGAAAAATAAAGCCTAATTTATTCCAATAACATAATATGTTATTAAACACATATTTTATAAGCGGGTAAATTATTTAATTCCATTTAGTGTATAAGTACATTCTACTAGAAAGGATCCATAAAAGCTTTCATTATATAAGATATATTTCGCAGTTTACATCGTAAAGCAAAGCGAACCATAAGTCAGGATTCATTGCCTTATGTTTACCCCTGTTTTATTTCAGATGGAAAGCGATAAACATAAATATACGTTGAACTAAGTTTGTAACGGAATCCCATACTTTACGATAAGTGTGTCACAGCGGTAAGCAAGATAACATTATTTATGTTGGAGGAGTCTTATATTGTCGCCATCTACTGTAACAACTTATGATATGAAAGTAATGCAATCTGTTTAGAGTTACCGAGTTTAGCTGCTTCCTGGCTGTTAGATTAGCTGTCTATATTGTTATGCTTTAGTAATTTGTTGGAATGAAAAATTATCTTACTAGAATTTGTTTGTAAGAACGTAAATAGAAAAAATAGTATTTTTCTTTAAAATAATAAATATTTTCCTAATTAATTTTATATGTAAATGTTTTAATTTTGTTCAAACTGCAGAACCAAATGATCAACTTTATTATTTATTGAAAACTTTCTGTTTTCGGGTTTAGATACTTCCTGGCTGTTAGATTAGATATTTATATTACTATGCTTTAGTAAGATTCTGGAATGAAGTATTACCTTACTAAAATTTATTTGTAAGAAGGCAAATGGAATAATATTACTCTTCTTTATAGATGCATAAGCTTTTTTCTAAATTTCTCATCTGTAAACGTTTCAAATGTTGTTAAAACTGAAGAATCATATAAGAAGTTTTATAATTCCTTGTAAAAATTTTATGCTTGTAAATTTTAATAGCTTTTTCAAAAATTTTTATTTGATTATATCCAAAAATTAGTTATTTTAGCAATTAAGAAAATTGAATCTTTAATATTTAGATATTTTAAATTTTATCCAATATTAGTTTTAATTACACCACATTTCTGTCTGTTTGAATTCTAAAAAGCAGTTTCTCTTCTATTTTAGCGAAGTATATAATCCAACGTATACAAAACTTTTATTATTTAGAAAACTATACTATACAGGGGAATACTTTGTTATTGTATTGTTATTATTATTTTTTGTTGAAAAGAGACAATCAAAGCTATTATGATAAGAATTCAAAACAGAATCTCAAGGGCAAATAGAAATAATTTTGACATGCTAAACTTTATGTGTATTATTATAAAATTGTTTCTTCTTTGTTACATCTACACCTCATTCGTTCATTAGATATTTCTGACTTATGTAAAAAATGAAAAATGCCATGCGATTCCTAAAAAAAATGTTACAGGGGTGGTGTACATTTCAGAGAAGTATGTGTTGTATCGTCACTTAAATTAGCAACAATTAAAAACTAGTTTGTAGGAAATTTAATATCTGTGCATCAATAAGCTTTCTGATAATCAAAATACTAGTAATCACTTATACATTATAGAACAAAAGAATAAGATACTCGCATATTTAGAAAAGAAAATTAATATATTACAAGATTGCACCGCATCTTGAATCTATGCGCTTTGTCAAAAAAAATTGATAAAAATATGTTTTCTTTATTTTAATATAAGTAATTAGATTTATTGTATTGTTAGTTGTATTTGCTGTTATCATTCAAAACTATCATGAGTGACTTCTCATCTGTATCGATATTCACGTTAATTGACATTACTAATCTAACCAGAGTGTGTCAACAAGGAAATATAAATAATGCTTTTATATAAGATTTGATGCTGCAATCTGATGCGCTGAATTTAATTCATATCGTAAAAAAATTTATCCGGATTTCGTCAATCAAACACAAAACGAAGATCAATGAAAGACACATTGAGTTTGGCAAAATAGAACTGTGAAGACACTCGGTCCTAGAAATATCATACAATTAAGTAAACTCAGAAATCATTTTAATGTGTTTAAACTACTATTCATTCAAAGCACTTTTAGAAACAATTATATTTAGTAAAATCTTTATT
>BMAW01092226.1:230019-249413 GCA_019974015.1 Nephila pilipes | reverse complement strand
AGATTGTTTTAAAGACTTGAATGGCAACAGTTGCTTAAACAGGTACTTTATGACTCAGAGAAACTCCTGTCAGGATAAATAAATAAGCGGATTTATATTAAATTTAATAAGTTTCGGTAAAATGGTACTAAAGTTACAAAGTTACACGAATTTGCTTTGGTGTCAAAGAAGTATCCAGGCAATATCTGCTTTTGACGTTAGTTCTTGTGCTGTCAGGGTGAACTTTCATATCATTGTAGTGATTTGCTTCGAGTCTTGCTGTCATTGATGTTATTGATTTGGAATGGTTGTCTGTAATTAAAGGTTTCTTAAGAGTTTGGCTGAAAAGTCTGCATTTCACCACAGAGTTTCCATGAGACAATGTGACAGTAGGGGAAGTTTGATTCATATTTCGGGAGTTTCCTTGGATAGCCAGTCTGCACAATCACCAAATCTTTATGTTATCAAGTGTAGATTCATTTGAGATCATAGAATTTTCCTTTATTTAACTTTATTAATTGAAGGCTTAGTTAGATAACATGTCCCTCTCATAAATAATGTTAAATACAACATTTTAACTGCCTCTGGAACAAATTTTAAGTCAAAGAAAATAACAAATCATTTTTTCCTTGTTTAGAGCAATAAATAATATTTAATAATTTATTATTTATTTATTTATATTAATTATTATTTATTATTAATTTTTAATAATATTTATGCGACTCTCTTTAAAAGACTAGGACCAGAATATTAAGAAAGTTCCGGAAGAAATTTTTAATCTATACACTAGCTTTTTAAAAAGTGATGAAATAAAATCTTCTTATTTCTAGTAATTGAGTTTCAGCTCTGTAACAACCCCGTAATTAAAACTATGAACTTTATTGCCTTCAGTTTATATAGAATTATGAATACAAATCCTCCGCAAGTTCGTAAATTGCTCTTTCTTCCCGCCAGCAGCCTTCAAGCTCGTATCATGATCATTGAAACTTTCTGTGACAGGTGGGTAAAATGATGAATAACTACTGATTGTTGATTCAGGAACCGGTTTTCCATTAGGTGCTGTAGCTTGGAGGCTAAGATTAGTTTTTGGAAATGATTTTGCCTAGATTTGTCCGGTGAAGAAATTGCTGAGAGGATAGATTATCATTGGTTGTTCAAATGCGGAGGGAATTGTCAGTATTAGTTGCCTTAAATGGGTTCTATTTGGTAGGAAAAGAATTGGTTAGAGAAAGTATTGCGCGGGCTACATATCTAATTTTGAATTTGGATTTTAGAGGGATTGTAAAAAAAATATATGTAGGAAAAATAAGTGTGTGTGTAATTATAAAATTTTTAAGAGAAATGTTTTTATATAGAAAGTCACTTTAAATGGGCAGTATAAATCCTGATTCTATCAATGACAGCCTCAAGAAGTATTGAAACTTCAACACGTTATATCCCATTAAGTGTGAAAGTCCTCATATAATAAAGCAGTTTGACAAATAAGTTATAAACACGCATCATGTTATTGTAAAATTCATGTACAAGATTCGCTACCAACTTGTTGATTTAATACGAAAACGTTAAGTAATGAAACCATGTCCAGTTAATATCCGTTATATAAATAATAACATGAAATCAGAAAACATCATGATTTTTCATTTCCGTATACATACAAATGAAATCAAATTGAACAAGAAAAGATTTAATGAAATTTACAGGTTTTACAGATTTGTATTTCTTTCTAATCTATGACTACCACCACATAAATTGCATGCTAAAAGTTATTTATAGCCTGAAATTTGTATTCATACTTTTAAAAGTCATTTGGATGGGTATTAAAATTGTTATCTTAATTTTAAACGTAATAATATCAATATAAGAATCTCAAGAGAACTGTGATTCAATTTCAAAAGGATTTTGTATGCGTAATTATTAATTACATATTTGCCTAATTTTTCGACAACTAGTTAAAGAACAGTTTCTTTAATCATTCAAAATTGATTAATATTTATGTTTTCATTTCCATTTATTTACATTATTTTCAGGAAATAAGTTTCAACTGTTGCTGATTATTTATTACGACCTCAAATAAAATGTAACATTTATCCATTTAAATTTGTACGATTATCACTTACTAAAATGAGTTGACAATAATTACCGCTTCGACACAATGTGGGAAAATTCCAATACATGAATATAGTTAAATTGTAAATTCCAAACCATACCTTGGATACAACATACATCTTCACAAATATTACAGCTTGAAATCCAAAACCATTGATAATTGTTATCTAAATGGGTTCCAATGTGCTTTTATAAGAGTTGAGAGAATAATCATGTTTATAATCTGGGATATTACATTTCGCTTATATAAATTATTTTCATTTGAAATAGTAGCGGCCTTTCTGCATTATTTAATTTTACCACCATCTTTCAGTCTAATATTCAAGCTAATAAAAACGAATCTTGAATCGAAGATACGTTTGAGCGAGTTAAAATACTTTATTAATCCTCGAAGAATACATACGGCCACTCTCTGCTGAGTCCCACTTAACTCGACAATCCAGATTATGATTTAAAAATGAAATCTTAGCTTACAAAATCACTCGTTCTGATTCGAAAATTCTCATTAACAGTATTAACAGTAGTTTCGTAACGAAGTTCTAAGACTAAGAATCACTTCTATCTTCAAGACTAATTGCGGTATTTCAATTTAATTTACTAATAACTTACAGCTTATCGTTATATAATTTATCTCAATTAATTTTTCTTCAATTCTATTTCATTTATATATTATTATCTCTAACTCAACTCACTTCAATTCTATTTACATCTAATTTACCTAATCAAACTTCATTTTGATTGGGGGAAAAAACGCAATTTTATGCAATTCAATTTACTGTAAAGTCACCGAGGTTAGTGAAGAAAAAATCACAATTAGCCCAACGTCACACCATTATAAGAATTAAATAAATAAATATAAATATCCGTTTTGTGAAACCCAATAAGTAAGGAAAACGCAACATATTTCGTAGAAATATATTCATTTATATTCATCAAAGTGGATTTTAGATATTAACTATACTCTATATTAGTCACGTTTTACTGTATATTTAGCTTCATGATATCTCTAAATTTATCACAAGCAAAATGTTTTCAATCTAAACAGTTAATATCCCCATTCTAACGAAATAAATATCCAAAATATTCTGCTTAGTACGTAAATAAATATTACAGAAACTGGTGTAGCATGAATATAAAGAGGATGATGTTGCAAAATGTTACACTAAAGAGAAACGGTTCCTTTTACATCCATGAACGACATCAAACATTTTTAGATGAGGAAAAATAAATTCAGAAGCAGATAAGAAAACGATAAATATGGCGATTGTAACTTCAAACGATCTAAAAGTTGCCGATATTTTGAAAATACAAAAATATTTCATCATTAGTTTCGTGTATTTCCTTCGCCATTTTCAGAGTTGTTAAGTGAGGAATGCTATAAAGATAAAATACTAATAGAATGGAAGAAAAAAAAATTTTCATCTAAATTTGTGCTGACAGAGTTTTAATAATCATCCGTGTTTCATAGACTTGTTGATGCTCAGAATAATATTATTTTCATCTGAAATTCAAAAGAAAGTTACTTTTGACAATTTTATGCGATTTTATCAGTTGAAATATTTGAAATGGCTATATAGGTAACATTGGAGTAACCATACAATAAAGAAAAGCAGTGATTGATATTTGGGATATATTGGCCACTGAGACGGGGAAAAAATTGATTTTCCTATTGAATATGTTGCTAAGTTTTTCAAAACTCGCAAGTAATTGGCGAACGATTGGGTTTGTTTTGTTTTGTTAACGCTGCACTAGAAGCAACATGAGAGGTATTGGCGACGGACCTTGTAATTTTGAACCTCGGTCAAGTGACGAGGACGACACCTGAGCTGGCACCCCCTCTCCTAACTTCCACACCACGCCTACGGGAAGATTTAACGATTTAAGGGCCCGACAGATTTAACGTGCATCAGCCCCAGCTACACGGAGGGTCTTTAGTGGCCAAGGATCGAACCCGCTTCTCGAGGAAAACCCCTTCCGTGATTCCGCGAACATGACCACTAGGCTACCTCGGTCTCTGCTGGTGATTAGGAATGAAAGATATATCCACTTAAATTAATTGTGACTCCGTAATTAATTAATGAAAAAATTAAAGCAAATATTAGAGAAAGAGGATCTCAGACTTTTGTCAAAAGTTCTAGTAACTTCTTGTAAGTAATTTAGGAAAATGGAATAAATTTTTTCCAAACATTTGTTAATTTAGTTAGAAACTAGAACAATTGCGCTAAATTTTGTCCTGGCATCAAAAATGATTCGGGAACGAATAAAATTTAAATTTCATTAAAATGCAATTGGGTTCTAGTTTTGAGACTATCTTCATAATTTCTTTTCGCTAGAATCTGTTATTCGCTTGAAAACATTTCTGTGTTTATAATTAGCCTAACTTTTATCTCACGTTGCTTAAAGCAAATAGTGTAAAATCAGGTTTTTCAATTTTTAATTAATAAGAATATAATTGTTTAATTTTGTATCATTAATTCTTGAACACACTGATATCATAACTTTATTTACTTACAGTTTCGAACAATAAAAAAAAAGAGAGGTTATCCTAAAGTTTTAAAATCATTACATAGATACCTGGACAAAATTTATTTTGCCTCTTAATTAATCATTGTATATATATATATACTATCGTATATTACATCTATTAATGTTGAATTGTTTGGTTTCAGGAAGCCGTAGATTGAAGTAACCCAAAGTATGGGGAAGAGCTCTATTCCCCATACTTTATCGTTATGAACATAATGTTGTAGATTGCAGGTATTAATGTTGATTTGTTTTGTTTCAGAAAGCCACACATTGAAGCAATCCACAGTATCGTAAACTTTTAATTATTATCTTAGATATCAAACTTATAATAATTATTAAAAAAACTTTCTACATAATCGCTACATTGTTATTCCAGCGGTGCTTTTGACCTCTTGTGTGAAATCTGACATTGTAGAGTTCAGTAACCCTTATTCCATCTTACCTGTTAAAATAGTAAAAATATAACAACAAACAAATAATATTTTTCAAACAAATGCTTTTATAATTTTCTAATTACTAACTAACTGTGAAATTTTACATAACATTTTATTGAAAAAATACACAATTTTTTTTTATTGATGTCGCATTAGTAAAACTTGCAGCAGATACAATGGTGCGCCCTTGCCTATGGTTGGGGACCATTGCTCCAGATTATAACGCCTTATTGAGGGTATACTCTTATGAGGCGTGCAAGAGCAAGGACAAGATTCCTACACCACTCGAGGAGTCTCCATATAAGTCTGCACTGGCCATTTCAGTGGTCTGTCAACATTTCTGTTGGTAAATCGTGTGCGAGTCCCATGATGGTTGGTTGATAGCTTTGAAATTTATTATTATAATGTATGGTATAATAATGTCACCACATTTCCTGTCTATTATGGCTCTGAGTTGAAAGATTTTCCATAAGAATATGTGTTAAAGAGATTTTAAATATTTCATAGCCCACAAGAATTACTACTAAAACTGTGGCAAATAAACGAAGAATTTGTAATTTTTGTCCATCTATAAAAGGTAGAATGGCAAAGTACGTATGTAATGAATGTAGCAAAGCTATTTGAGGACAACTCACTATTAACATCTGCCAAGAGTCAAAACAATAATTTTAATCACTTTTCTATTATTAATTTTATGATATTTCTATTAAAATATGTTCATCTAACTGAGGGTATGTTCTGGAAGTAGAGATGACCATCAACATAGGATAACACTATTTTTAGTAGAACATTCTCTTGTTAAATAAAACAAATTAAATAAAAAATAGAAAAAGTTTATGCAAAGTCATACAAAGAACAGATTTAGCCACCCAAAGTACGCTTTTTTATAATAATTATTAAATTACTCAATTAAATATAAGAATGAAAGGAAACGATGAATGATCGAGAATTGGACAATAGTAAACTTTTCTGATATTAAAATTAAAGGAAACGATACATTATTGAATTCAATATATATTTAAGATAAATGTAATTAAAATTGAAAAGTGATCCACTCAAAACAATAGACCCTTGGGTGGCTGAAAAAAGTGGCTACCTCACACCTGTCTTAAAATTCTGAATAATGTTATTTATTTTCAGTCAGATCTTGATTCCAGTTCACATATGATTTAAAGTAATACATAAAAATGGATAAGTAAATAAAATACACAATTTTTATATTTCTTTCACTTCAATCTAATAATAATATTAGGAGAAATTTATTACGACATATTTTTGAAAATTGAATTCATTAGGGGTGAATGCAGGTATCAGACATATATTGGTGGCGCATTTGCCTTTCCCTATTTCGATGTAACTCGGCGCCCTCTATATTCTGTTTAACAATCACTCGACCGCTTACGCTCATACTGACACTAAGTGCTCTCTTTCTGTTTAATTATTAAAATAAAGTGAACTGTTAACTATTTCTACAGTCTATTTTTTTCTCATAATTGAACTATCAACGATACATTTAAAATACTGGTATACCACTTTTTGTATTAGCTTACAATCCCCTCTACAAAATGGTCCGTCCATCAACCGAGTTCCAAGACATGTCGATCACAGCATTAAATCAACAGCGCGATTCGTTTAAAACGAAGCGCAATAAAATTAAAATTTTTGTTAGTGAATTCCAGAAATCTGAAGAATCAATAAAGGATAAAATTGAACTGAACAATAAGTTGACTTCAATAAATGACCTCTTAAAAGGTCTGGAAAACTTAAAAATTGCGTTTTGTGCCCTACCAGATTATGTGGATTTAAAAGACAGTGTGGAGTTAATTATAGATATAGAAGAAGTAAAAGAGCTGAAGGTAAGGCTTCTTGTATTTCTATCTAAATTTGAAGATAAAACGCAAACTGATAATACTTTACCAAAAAGCAATATTCAATTACCAAATTTCCCTTTGCCAACTTTTAGAGGTAAATTCCAGGATTTTGAGTTGTTTAAAACACAATTTTTGAATACAATTGGAAATAATTGAACTTAAAATGAGACTCAAAAGCTCTGTTACCTTAAAGCTGTTCTTAAAAGTGATACTCCTTTAATTCAGAATTCTTTTGAATCATTTATGAAAGCTTTAGAATCTCGATATGAAAACATAAGAGCTTTGGTTTCATATTTTAATTCATATTGTGGAAATACTTTTCATTTCAAAAATTCATAATGAAAATCCTGCCCAAATCAAATTGTCAACGGATACAGTTTGAAGTCATCTTCGCTCTCTGAAAAAATTAAATATGATATCTAATTCACTTTTCGATGCTATCATACTAAACTGCTGTTTGTAGAAAATGCAACACCATGAAGGAATCATCAGAATCAAATGAAATTCGCAGCAAATGTCAATTATAGGATATTATGCAAATTAATAAAGTTTCAGAGCCATCGCGCGTGCGCGGCGCGCGCAGCGCCCTCTGAATTGATGCTGAAAGCGTATAAATAAATTGCTGTAGCGGGACGTTGAAAAAAGTCTATGATTATTTGTTAGTGGCAAACGTTTAGTGAGACCTGAGTATGCCTCCACGACGGAAGAATAAGAAATTCAAGCAACTTACGGAGTTTGAACGAGGGAGGATAATCGGCCTTCGAGAAGGAGGATTTTCCTATCGCGCAATAGCAGCTCGTATGCAGCGGAACAGTTCCACAGTGATGCGAGTTTGGAAGCAGTGGACCGACGAGCACCGAACAACTCGAAAAACAGGCACTGGACGACAGAAGGTGACGTCAGAGCGCGATGATCGACACCTGCTCCGCATGGCGGTGAATGATCGCACAGCTTCCTCCAGGCAGCTGGCAGCACGTTGGTCTACTGCTACAGGTGTACAATTGTCGGCTTCGTCAATTCGTCGTCGTCTGCTGCGCCGTGGATTGCGTGCAAGGGTGCCTTTATACAGGATTCCCCTCACGGCGAATCATCGACGGCTGCGTCGGCAGTGGGCTCTTGAGCACAGAGACAGGCGAGCTGATTGGCACCAAGTTGTCTTTTCAGATGAATCACGCTTCAATTTGTGGACCCATGATGGCCGTGTTCGTGTTAGACGTTATGCCGGTCAACGCTGCCTTCCTGAGTGTATTATTGAACGACATAGTGGTCGAACACCCGGAGTTATGGTCTGGGGTGCGATTTCGTATCATGGACGATCCAATTTGATACGAATTGAGGGTAATCTCAATAGCAACAGGTACGTCCGGGAAGTGCTACAGCCCGAAGTCGTTCCTTTCCTTCAAGGCATCCCTGGAGCTATCTTTCAGCAGGATAATGCACGCCCACATGTTGCGCGGACTGTTCGAGACTTCTGTTCAACACAACGCATGCAACTTCTTCCTTGGCCTGCTTATTCACCGGATATGTCGCCTATTGAGCACGTGTGGGATATGGTTGGTCGGCGTCTCGCTCGTGATCCGCGTCCTGCAGTTTCCAAAGACGAACTTTGGTTGCGCATACAAGCGATATGGAATTCTCTTCCTCAAGCAGATATTCAACATCTGTTTGACTCCATACCACGTCGTATAGCAGCACTTATTGCAGCGCATGGTGGCTGCACCAAATACTGATTTCGGACGCTTAATTTGTTTCTTTTGTTTTGAAAATTTCATCATTTATTTGTATCAGTACAAGTCGTTTCTGCATTAAATTTCATTTGATTCTGATGATTCTTTCATGGTGTTGCATTTTCTACAAACAGCAGTATATATATATTAATTAATAAGATTGATAGAGAATCTCAAAGATTATTTTAACTACGCTTAACATCTACAGATGTATCAAGTTTACTAAACTTCCTTTCGTTTTTAGAAAATTGATGCGTTCAATTAGAATCGGTTAAGATAAGCGATTTCCCCTCAAGAAATTTTCCAATAAAAAATAAAAGCACTGACGTCAAAGCAAATAATTCACCGTGGTTGGAATCTCTACTAAATAAGTGCAAACAAAATAAAAAATGCATTATCCCCAATTTCGAATGTTTTAATCTACTCTATAAATGTGATAAATATAAGAGTCTTCCTCTTTCACAAAGACAGGAACTAGTCAAAATTAATAAAATCTGTTAACACTGCTTATCTTCGAATCATTTCGATCATTGCACTGGTAAATATTCACGCCTCACTAACAAATATAAGAAAATTAAATAGTGTACATACTTTGCGATGATAAATTTATGACAATCGCAAATACAGATATCAAAAAACACGAATCGCTACTCCTCACTATTCCAACCAAAAAGGAAGTATCGCACCCTGCCATAGCTGTAACGTCTAGACAAGAGTCTGGTATTTATCATCAAGCTGCCAGAGGTTTACTGCATACAGCAATAATTTACGTTGAATGAGCAAAAGAAAAAAAAATGTGTTTTAGATTCTGCATCGGAGAATACCTATCTAAAATTAAAAAGCAGCAGAAATATAAGGATTAAGCAAAAGAAAAATAAATTCTACTGTGCAAGATTAGAATGACGCCACATGAAAAATAAATTATTTTACTAAAGCATCTATTTCTAATTGTGATGATACATTTCGTTTCGATGTAGTTTTCTTCCTCACTCCTGAGATAATTAAAGTACGTCCTTCGAAAAGGATAAATATTTCAGAATTTAACATACGAGTAGGTTGCGTCCTAGCTGATAAGGATTTTAATCAGCCATCAGAGATTTCTTGCTTATAAGGAAGTGAACATTTTTTTTTTTTTTTTTTGATATTTTCGGCCAAAACCAAATGCGATTATAAAATTGCAACATGAGATTAGTTGAATCTAAATTCAGTTTTTCTATTGCTGGATCTTATAATGATGAGTAATTTAATGAAGAATTTCCTTCTCCTAGTCATTACTTTCTTTATATGGGTGTAAGAAATTTGGATAAAACTCTTACGTTCCTTTTGGGAAACAGAAATTACTCCTGAAGAGGAACGTGTATTTAGTGATGAGCTTAAATTTTGCGAAGATCATTTCGAAAGGACGCAAGTTAGAAAAACTTGTGGTCGATATTCTCTATCCCTTCCATTCAACCAAAATATACAAAAAATGTAAATCTTGAGGTTTCCAGGGGCCATTACGTACAAACGAATCGATCAGCTTTGGAGACTATTAGACCGTGTTCCCAAATTAAAGGTTCTTTATACTCAATTTATAGAAGAGTATCTTACGCCAGGTCATATGGAAGAAGTCTTGAATATTGACGAAATTACATCTGATGATGGATTCTTTCTCCCCCATCATGGTGTACTTAGAACTGGAAATCGTGCTCGTCCCTTAAGAGTAGTATTCAATGGGTCCCAAAACACTGTTCTAAATATTTCGCTGAATGATGTTCTCAGTAAGGGTGGTGTTATAAAAGAGGATTTGTTTTCCAATATGTTTCGTGCTCTAAAACTTGCTTATTTCTTCAACTGGGATATCCTTCATATGTTCAGACAGATTAAAATAAATCCGGAAGAAAGACAATTTCAAAAAGTCCTCTGGAAACAGGTCCCAATGTACCTGACCAAATTTATGAATTAAAAACAGTTATGTACGTTACAACACCTGCAAGTTACCTATTTATGCGAGTGTTAAAACAACTTGTAATGGATGAGAAAGATAATTTTGCCATAGTAGTAGCTAACATCGTTCTACAAGACGTGTATTTAGATGATATTTTAACTGGATGTTCAAATTTGAAGGAACTTCAAATACTTAAGTCAGAACTTGTGCAGCTCTGTGAAAGTGTTGAAATGTCTCTGCACAGATGGTGTTTCTCACAATCAAACAGTCATCTGCCTGATCACCAGTTAGATCAATTGCCTGAAGAAAACACTGGGAAAGCTTAAGTGTTTTGTGGAATAGTTCTTTTGATATCTTTTGTTTTAAAGTTCATATCACTGAAAATTTGGTTTTCACTGAAAGAGATGTCCACTCTGAGACTGCACTCCTTTTCGACCCACTTGGTCTTTTAAGACCAAAAGTAAATCCAAATTCTTCATGCAAAGCTTATGGCTTCTAAAAATTGACTTGCATGAGAAACTACCCGCTGCAGTTGCAAAAGAATGATCTAAATTCTTGCAATCCTTACCTGCATTGGAAAAGATAAGAATTCCGAGATTGGTTCTTTTAGAAGATCCTGGTGAAATCTTACTCCATGGGTTTGCCAATGCCTCTGAGAAGGGATTTGCTTCTGTTATTTATGTACATCTGTTTAAGCTATCAACGGTAATAAAAATAGTAAAATTTTGTGCAATAGGTCAAAAGTGGTACCCTTAAAACCCTAACCATTTCCCAATTGGAGCTTTCTGTCTGTCTCCTGCTTTTCAAACTTTTGAACAAAGTTTTGGCTGCACTAAAAATTGACATTTCACAAATGAATTTGTATTCAGATTCCACATTTGCATTAAGTTAGATTAAAACCTCACATCACCTTCTTAACATAGTTTCAAAAATTCAAATTCACTGAAAACTTTTTGCGGCTTCATATATCTTCCAAAGACAACCCAGTGAACCTCCTATCCTGAGACTTGAATGCCACAGATATGGTAAACTATCATTTATGGTGGATGGGTCCCAACCTTTCACACACTGACAATGCTGAACATTCTCAGAACAATTTCACTGAAATTCAAAAAGAACTAAAAAACTTTGCTTCTAATAATTTGCTTCTTTCAAATCAAATCGACTTTCTTAACACAATTGTTTCTGTAACTAATAACTTTAGTAAATTAATTAGCGTTATAAGTTTTATTTTCAGGTTTTGCAAGAATGTCAGGTTATTATGTGGTAAACGAATCATTGGTCCTCTTTCTTTTATAGAACTTGAAAAGGCCGAGCTCTGATTACTACAGTCTGTACCAATAGAAGAATATTTTGAGGATATCAAAACTCTAAAAAAGGGTGAGCCTGTTCTTCGAAACACTAAGTTTGCCTCGTTAAATTGTTTTATAGATAGCAATAATATTATTCGTATTGGAGGAAGATTGCAAAATTCATCTTTGTCATTCAATGAAAAAATATCCTATTGTACTACCTAGTAAACATGCAGTAACTTTAAAGTCCATAAGATATTTTCATAATAAATACTTGCATAATAACTTGCTGCATCATATTCGATGAAAATATTGGCCACTTAATGGCACAAATCTAACACGTAAAGTTGTTGATAACTCTATTACATGTTTAAAAGCGAGCCTGTAGCATTAAATCAAATTATGGGAAATTTGTTCAATGAAAGAGTAACTCACACTTTTCCTTGTAACAAGTGTGTTGTGGACTTCTGTGGATCTCCTATCGTCAAACTTAAAAATCAGCTTAAGGGAATGCTTATTAAAATATACGTTTACCTTTTTGTATGCATGGCTACCAATGCAAACCATTTGGACATGTGTCCGACCTTACCCCTAAAGCTTTTATTGCCTGCTTAAAACGGTCTTACGGGAGACGAGGTAAAAGTTCTAAAATGTTTTCAAACAAAGGGAAAACCATTGAAGGTGCAAATAGTGAATTAAAAAAGCTGCATATTACTTAAATCTCCTGATGAAACGTTAATTAGTTATTTTAATGATGAAGTTATTGAATGGCATTTGATACCTCCTAGATCTCCTAATTTTGGTGTAATCTTTCACTAATAAGAGTGAAATCTTTCACATTAATTTAAAGCAAATAGCTAGAAATTCAAATTTAACTCTAGAAGAATTTATCACGTTACTTGCTAAAATAGAAACTGTTTAAAATTCACGACTCCTAACCCCACTTTCAGATTTTGTCCCCTGGCTATTTTCTTATCGGTAGGCCTATTACTACCATTCTCGAGACACAACTCATAAATTTTAAAGAAAATGCATTGTCAAGATGGTAGAGAGTTAATTGGTTATCTCAACAAATATGGAAAATCTGGAAAAATGATTATCTAAACAATTTAAAAGAGAGAAGCGAATGGAGATTTTCTAAAGATAATGTTGATGTCGGTGCTTTAGTTTGGATAAAAAAATGACTCTCTTCCAAGTACGAAATGGCTCTCGGGAAGAATTGAAGATGTTTTCAAAGGTAAAAATAATAAAATGGTAGAGTTGTAAATCTTAAACTTCCTGATGGAAAAATAATTAAAAGAAATGAAAAAATAATTATTTCAATTTTACCAGTTAATTGAAAATGTACTCATTTCAAATCTTCATTTTATAATGTATGTGTTAATTTTTTTGTGCTTTACTTGTACTATTTCATGTATTAATATCCAAATTGAATTCATTATGTACTTTCTGAAATTTAATTTTGTATTGATGTGTATTGAATTTTTTTTATTTCATTTGGGGTTGGGATGGTGGCGCCTTTGTCCCTCCCTATTTCGATGTAACACGTCGACCTCTATATCCTGTTTAACCCACACTGTTCTACTTACGCTCATACCGAGCCGCAGCACACTAAGTGCTCTCTTTCTGTTTTATTACTAAAATAAAGTGAATATTTCTACAGTCTATTTTTTCTCTTAATTGAACTATCGACGATGTATTTAAAATACTGGCATACCACCTTGTGGATTAACTTACAATTCCCTCTATAAAATGTGTTACATATGTTTTATTTCAATCCAATAAAAAATGACGAAAAATTTATTGAGATGTATTTTTGAAAATTAAGTTTGTTACTGGTGAAAGCAGACATAAAAAATATAGACAGAAACAAGATAAATTCTTGAAGAATTGTCAGATACGACATTGTTTGGTTAACTAAAATAATAGCCCCTTGGTTGGCTAATTGAATTAAATTAGCTGTGAAAACCAAATACACATAAGAATCAAAAATTGATTACAAGCTATAGAAACCAAGTGCGAATAATTCAGTTACGGAAAAAAAACAACTCCGCATTCAATCTGCTAGAAACACCATCTCTAAGAAAAAATGATCCTTTCCCTTTTCATTTCTTCAGCTCGTCCACCTATAAGTTATGTGTGATTACAAAGCCTCAGTAAAATTAATATAAAATTATATTGGTTTTCTTAGTTCGTAGTTTATGAGTAGTAAGATTAGTTATACAGTAATACGGATTCACATTTATTTAACTAAGGTTGACAGATATCATTGCATGGGTTATTTTTGTTCGATTAAAAAAAAATCTAAAAATGTTTCTTTGTACAATGACGTGACCTTCGTGTAAAATGCACTCCTTATATTGCGTACGATTATATTTCGTTTATTGCGTGTAATCATTAAATACAGATAAATACTTGCTTTTTTCAGGTAAGCAAAAATCGAATTTTGCAAAAATAAGTGCGTCCTATTAATGTTTTTTTTTTAAAATGATTGTATTGTAAATTTAATCATTTATGTATTTCCATTGTTGAGAACTGGGTGTCCGGCATTGAATCATCGAATTGTTGACTCGAATTTTGATGCCACTCTAAAGACCCACAGTATAGGGGAGCTGTGATGCACGTTAAATCTGTCAAGGGATTCGAAGTATTGCATTGTGGAAAATTTTGTAGAGGGAGATGGATGCCTGCTCAAGTGTCACCTTCGTCATTTGAGCAAGATTCGAAATTATGAAGACTGTCGTCGATAGGTATTGTGTTGTTTCTAAGCGCCATGTTAATAAACAATCAATAGAAAAACATTCAGTTCTTGAGATAAGTTATAAAGTTTTATTTTTTCATCGTGTTTTTTCTAAGCGCGATGTTAATAAATAATCAATAGAAAACTTTCAGTCCTTGAGATAAGTTATGAATTTGTATTTTCTCGTCGTGTTGTTTCTAAGAACGATGATAAAAAACAATCAATAGAAAAACATTGAAGGCTTGAGATAAGTTATAAATTTGTATTTCGTTTCAATCTTAACACTTATAAGAAATATCTTATATCTGTAATTTTTTTTTCAAAGTTCAAATAATCGAACAACTTTTAAGCTATAAATTAACTGAAATATTCAGAAAAGAAACTTTAAGGAGGTTATATTGAGAAGAAAAAAAGTAATTAATAAAAGTTTACTGTTCAGGAGAGAGAGAACATTCGAAAAGAGAACTTTTTTCAGTTAATTTTGCTTAAATAAAATTCTCATGACGTTTAGTCAGAAGATGAGATGGCCGAAATTAATAATATTTAACAACATGTGTTTTCTAACCAAATGTTTGATAGGTTTATGAAATGCAGTTCTTTTAAGAATAATAAATTTTATATTTTGACAGTTTTAGAAAACTCTTTTGTTTTAAGGAATAATTTAAAAAGAGAGTAATTCCATCATTAATTTTAATAACAAAGGTTAAGATTCCGAAAAAGTGTATACATATCTCTATGAACGCGTACATAAAAATAACTTTGCGGCATCTGAAAAACTCCTTAAAACTATTTATAAAATATTTGTAAAAATGGTGCAGGAATTTTACAACAATGTATGCAATACTCTAAAATAAATTTTACTTATTGTACATGTGGCCCTTTTACTGCATATGATATAAAGACGCAGATAATTGTGTTTAAAAAAAGAATGTTCTTCCCTTTACAAGTATTATTAACATAATAAAAATAAAACTTTTATGAATTAAATGAAATTTGTTTACAGATATTACATAAATGACACGTAACTATTTGTTTCTGCGAAATAATTAGTTAAACATGTCCAACAACTTGAAAAGTAATTGTCATAATAATGCTTTCAATCGAGTATTTTTTAATCTTATTTTTCCATTTAAAAGCACCTTTTCTTTCTTTGTTATTTTCACAATGAAAAATCTAAAAAGGTTTCAAAGAGAGATTATACTTCCAGAGAGATATAGAATTTTGTCATTTTTGGTGGGTATTATTTTGAAGGCTTAGTTCGTCAAAGAAGTTTAAGAGCTTTAGCAACTTTAATGTACCGAAATAGAAAAGCAAAAGCCATTAACTTTGAAAAGGGGTATTGTTTTCTGCTCATCCAAAAAAAAAAAAAAAAAAAAAAAAAACCCAAAGAAAAAAATGCGCGTTTGTAAATTTCATAGGTGATATATCTTTGTAAAAGTCTTTTATAGCAGTTAAGGATAAGAATGTTTTAAAACAATAAAAATATATTTTTATTTTGAGACATTAATTTTCTCTATGTCATTTTTAATAGCATATACTATAATAATCTTTGCATTTCATACGTATAGGAAATTTTATCTGAATAATGAACATCTATATAAATATAATCAAACATAGAGATGATTATAAAACTAAATCTGAGGTGTATATATATATATATATATATATATATATATATATATATATATATATGTATATATATATATATATATATAAACAAAATACAAATAGAACAAATCACAACAAACACACACATGCAAATTTAGATATATTTATGGAATTAAGAATTACTTCTAAAGAAATGTTTATCATATGTTCATGCATTTTGATTTCTAAGAAAAGATTTATGCAATCTTTAATCTTCTATAGCAGAATTAATGTAATTGTCACTCTAATTCTAAATTGGGATTAATATAAAGGTATTCATAGAATTCTAATATTTAAAATTTAGTGTTTTCACATATACACACACACATACAAAAAATTAAATCGTTAACTGCGTCTTACAGCTGCAAAGAATCGAAATTTAACAGATTTCTGAATTTTGTAGATTAAATCTGTGTTGATTTAAAAAATTCTCCAGTGAAACATCAAGAAAAGTTTTGTGTAGCATTTTAGTAGTACATTTGAAATAAGTATTTTTTAATCATAAGCGTTAGAAACAAAAATTCCGTAAAAATAGTAATTTGGAGGTTTATATGAGATTTCAAAGAGCACAGTCTATTTTTCAAATATTTCTAAAATCTATTTATTAATTAATTAATGAAATCCAATCAACTACACAGAAGGAGGACAATAATTAAAAAAAATTCAGCTTATTATACAAATTAAAAAGTCTAAGGTGAAAAAATTGAAACTTTTTAAAAGAGTTAAAAAATGCAGTAATATATGACATTGAAGCATAAAATATTTCTTAGAAGTTAATGGAAGAAAAGAGTAAATTTAAATAAATAAAAAATAAAAATAAACTAAGAAAAGGATCTCTAAGAAATAGATTTTGTAAAAAACTTCTCTCTAATAAAATATGTGTCACTCATGTAATTAAGTTTTCCGGGTTTTACAAAAGTTCGTGCATATGCCTGTGACACATGCAGTTTACATATTTATATTCACCGTAGTGGAAGATTTGACATGAAAAAAATAGTTCAAAATTTCTAAAATAGAGGTAATACTAGAGTGGGTAATTCCATGAAAGTGACATATGCTTATTTCTCGCATGTAATATGTGATATTATTGTGATTGCAAAACCACAAGTTATCTATTTATGTCATATGCAAATTTATAATGTGATATTGAATGACGGTATGTCACTAGGCATGCATTGATAAATCAGAGCAATGCATAGGTTATTCAAACCTGGCAGTAGTCGACAAATTACCTTTCAAAATAAAGCGTTTACTGTTTAAGCTGCATTCTACGATACAGATACTTTGTAGTAGTACGTGGCTTTAGACATTCTGAGTATTTGCAGCCGTAAATCATGTTAATTAAAGAGTCTCATTTCACAGTTATATTTTCCCCTCAACACTCGAAGAAGTAGCAGCAGTGCCTTCTATTATTATTTTAAAATATATCTTCGATATCATACAAAAGGCTCCACAACTATGAATATATTCTTGTGCTAAATCAAGAAAGTTTAAAATTATGTTTATTTTTACCAAACGTATTGAGCCACAAGTACTAATTTTGTTTCCAAAGACTTGTGCAAATATTCTATGTGGAATGAGCAAGTGTATACGTGCGAAATTGCTTAGCTGTGATTGTGGAGGGAATAATATAAGCGCACGAAGGGTTGTCAGCGATTAGTATGCTTGTACTTTTTCCACGACATTCGACGTGTTTCTGGCAACAGTTAAGTAATTTTATTAACAATATAGGTGATATTGTGTTTTATAACAGTATTAGGTGAAAGGAGTAGTTACGAAAGTATGGATGACGGAATGAGATGGCATACTGTCGTTAGATTGGACACCCGCCAATCGTAAGCGCAGGTGGATACAAAACTCAGTGTAACTCCCAGTGCCGTCTGCAATTTGAGGAAACAGTTTCAGGACATTAAATCCATATTGAAAAGATCTGGATGAGTCTGACCAAGATCCATAACGACGAATGAGGATCGTTATTTGGTACTTTGAGTGCGGCGAGACAGGACTACTACGGTTTCACAGCACTCAGGTATGCTGTATGCTGCCATTGGAACATGAGATTCACGGTCTAAATTTTCCTGAAAGCTATATGAGTGAGTGATGCACACCAGAAGACTCGTTATTCACTGCAGCATAAGAATGCGCATTTAGCCAAGTACAGACAACATATGTTGTGGACCATATTTCAGTGGAGCACTGTGTTTTTACAACGTTTTTCTGAATTTCACTTGGTATGATTGTCATCAAATTTTAGATCGTTAATTTAACCAACTTCCCATCAAGCTAGAGCTTTGAAACTTTGGGAATCGTTCTTACTCGCCTAACAATGCAATATTTAGACATTTGCGACAAGTTTTAACTAATATTTCAATAATTTTAATAAGTCAAAATATCCTTTCCACTCTGAGCTTTTAAGATTGAGGAAAAAATTTCTTTCCCCCTTTGGGAACACCGGAACAACCACTTACGCCACATGAGGTATTGTAAAAACTTTCTACTCACAAAGGGGAGATAGTAAGGGTTGCTGACGTTTAGTCAGTAATCATTCGCAAGAAAGAAAGTTTCCAATATTTGGCGCCATGTCATATCAAAATAATTTTTTCTGAATTCTGGTTCCCATTTTTTTCAATAGAATGACTTACAAACTTTCAAATGCATGTTTTGATTTTATGAATATTATGAATTTTTTAATACGCTCACAAATACCTCTTTTTAAGTAAATTTTAAAGTTAAAAATAACTAACAGTTTTAACTAATATTTCAATAATTTTCTTTAACAAACTTGGTTACCATATAAAAACGTTTTTAAAAAAGTTGATTTTTAACTTATTAATGGAGGAGGTGGCTAGAACTTACGAGGTGGTAATGTCGTAAATAAGGACTGACAACTGTTTAGAATGATCTAATCTCCATTCAGGGGGTCCATCAGAAGATCCTCTTGGTTCTTACAAACAGATCCGTATATAGCCATGTATGGACGCAATAAGTTTTTGCTTCAGGAGGAAAAATGATAAAGTGATCAACAGATTGTTGAAAAATTTCATATGAAACTTGGAAAATCGCTACTGAAGCGATGGTGATGAATGGAATCAGCGTTTTATGCGTTTTCAAGATGAGTCCAAAGAAGAAGCAACCACGTAATAAA
>BMAW01092226.1:185652-219881 GCA_019974015.1 Nephila pilipes | reverse complement strand
TCATTTTCTAATGGTTTATTGTAAAACTTAAAATATTGAAATATCTTTATATTGTAAATTGTTGGAAATAATTTAAATGGATACCACTAGTCTCGTCTATCTCGCCTGACCGTTTTGTCTAGTCTAAGTGAAAACGCATGGATTCACGGGTAATATTTCAGAGTACATTTAGATCTTGACCTTGTAAAGCAGGTTTTAACTGGTTTTGATGCAGTTTTGTTTTCCTCTCGGAAGGTTGGTTAAATCAAAGTATGGATAGTTTGGAAGCCTTGTATAATTTGCAAATAGTGAAAATATTTGTTTATGTATAACTGACGCGTAGAGATTGTAAATGAAAGCAACAGAAAATAATCCCTCTCCTTATACTTATTGGATTATTGTTCTTAACATAAACTACTGTAATATCGAAGAAATTACCATTTTAAAGAATAATACATTGTTGTAATTCACTAAGTAAATTTGCGGTATATAAGATCGATTGCAGGTTTTCCTAGAAGTTAATACTAACAAAACATAAAACTTTGTAATTAATTATATCTGAAACGAAAGATTAAAATTATTCGAATTCCAATTATCTTTGAATGTTTTATATCAAAGCATACATACACCAATAGATGTCCTACAATTGATTATTTCCATACACATTTTTGCTGTAATATTGTGAAAATGTACATGTTTTTAAAAATAAAAAATACAGCAGCTTCGAATATCATACATTTATTATAATACTATACACACAATAACAAAACTTAGAAACTTACCAAAAAGCGCCACAAATTACACAAGGTATGAAAATCAATTTTCAGAAATAGAATCAAACAAAAAACTACTTTTTGTAAATAAGAAGAAAATCGAAAACACATTGTACACACACATTATAAACACACATACGAGTATTATAAACTTTACAAGAACGTTTCTTTTAAAAAAAATTAGAACAAACAAATTTGTTATTCAAACTACACATCGCACTAAATGATAAAGAATACAAACCAATAAAAATATATATATACTCCCGCCCACCCACCCACATTCAAACATAAAAAAATTAAAATTTACGCAATTTCATGCGTAAAAACACAAAAAATATACAAAAGAACTCATTCACTCACATACGCATTCACACAACAAATAAAAGGACGGGACAACTTTTTGTTTAAAACTTTTTTGGATGATTTGATTCTGCTAAATTATAGGTTAAATGAGATATCTTCTGATGCAGCAGGAACTGTTTTATTTCTGTATTAGAAAGAATTCATCTTTCGGAATTATTTGCGGGATTTCGATAGCGTTTTTCGCTTCTCTAGGACTATAAGAACCTTTGTCGTAATCATTTTTTTCTATTACTAAGACGAGAACTGGTTTCTGAATATGCTCTTCTGTTGCTGAATTTATTCGGGTTGATTAAATTGTCTTCTCATGCAACTGAATCTTAGTTTCTTGTCAGTAAAACAGTGAGAATTCATCTTCTTGGAATAATTTTCTAGATGTCAATGATTTAATTTCATTGTGTAAGGGTCTTAAAACTTGACATAAGCATTTATTTTATTGTAAAGTTGATAATTGTTCCTGTATTGTTTTTTTATTGTTGAATTTGGTATTGGTTAACATGTTAGTTTTCTCTTACAGAAGATTCTATTTTGTTTACATGGAAAAGTTGAAAATTCTTAGAATCTGTTTTTTTTCTTCTGAATTTGATATTTATTGATTGACTTGTCCTCCAAAACAGCAGGTTTACCAGCTAGTAATCTTCATCCCTTTATTTTTCTTTACTGGATTTCTTTTTATCTTCTAAGCAGACTGCGTAAGTGTTTAGAAACTTTGACGTTAACATGCCTTTTGCTTTTTAAGATGAAAATTCTGCTTGCATTCTTTTCTTCTATTACTGCATTTAGTGTTTGTTGATCAAGCTTTCTTCCTATACAGCAAAGACAACAACCTTCCTTCTTTTGAAATGTTTTATTGTATTTCGATAATTTAAGTAGATTGTCCACGATTATAAAAATTGGACTGCTATAAACATGCGGTATTTTTTTTCTTTGGTATTGTCTTCTTTTCTTGCTGAGTTTGGTATTGGTTGTTACAATGGTTTTCCTGTGTTGAAGATTCTGTTTCTTCTTTGTTTGATTTTGTTGTCCAAGTTTAAAAATCGAAAAGTATTTCTTATTTCTATTATAATTTTGCGAATTAATTTCATGTTCCATTGTTTAGTTGCATGAACTTGGTGCTGGTAAACTGAAATTGTTTCTTCTTAGAATCTTAATATTCTGTGTTGTCGTACAAGACGTCGTAGATTTTAAGTAATTCTTACCACCATCATCTATGGTGGTAAGAATTTCAGAAAGAAAAGGTTCTTTACGAACGTTGCAAACAGAAATCAAATACTGAAATAAAGGTCAACGAGCTATGACTTTTCTTACTTTCTTGTTGTATGATTTCTAATTTATGATTGCAGATTTTTTAAAATCCAAATAAATATTAGAGCGAGAAAAAATCATATCGTTCGTGAAAAGCAGATGATACTACTAAATAAAAATAAAAAAAAATCTTTTTCAACGCAGATTTCACAAATAAAACTTATATATTAGCATTGTCAGTCAAACAATGAACAATTTTTAACAAAACTTGTACCGCAACAGTGGTTTTAGTTCTGTTTCTCTGCCATAAAACTCTATTGTTGCACGTTTAGAATAATTTAAAACCTCTGTTTCAATCTTTATTGCCTAAATAGTAATTGTTGTAATGCAACAAACCAATATCTGGACAATACACTAGTTTGTGGGAAAAAACAGTTATACAAACTACTACTGCACGTAAAATGCAGCTTAAAAATATGGAATGATTTATTAAAATTAATTCTTTTGATTGAAATGGTATTGTTTTTACGCCCTCAGTGAATATGTTAAGAGTTGAATTAATAAAATTTTACAGCTAAACTTTATTTTTAAATCACTTAAATTATTATTGAATATTATTGAACTTTTAAATTATTATTGAATATTACCAATATTCACTCATGGGCAACCCGTTAAATTTAGTCTTTAAAAGAAACATTAATAACACATACCCACAATGATTTCTAAAAATCGAAGTGTTAATCTAATTCCTTTCCAAAAGGGGCCTTAAAAATAGCCTTTTATAAAACATTCTTTTTAAACTAAAAACGAGAATGAACACTAAAATGATAACACAAATAGAATATAAACAATAACAGTAACACATAAGGAACTTAAAATCACGACTTTTGAAGTGAAAAAGATAAATTGCCCTAAAAAATAATTCAACGCTAACAAGAGTACTCGTAAATAGTTTAGATGAGTAAATTATATGTAATTAAAACAATAAACTGGGATTAAATAATAATAAGCAGTGTGATGAGTTTCTTATTAATTGATATTCAATACATTTCCATTCGGAACCAAACATACATTGCTAATTCTGGAACAACTAACATAAATTTAGCCGTGGGAGAAGCAAGATTTTCTCGGATCCAATACGACAATTTGAAGACATTGTCCTCTGGATTTGTGACGTTCTCAGCAAAGTTGAAACGAATCGGAAATTCAAGAGTTTAAAATTGATAAAGAAAAAGTTGAAATTTATAATTTCGAGTCGATATAGCGCCGAAAAATTTCGATTGGTGCAGACTTAAATAAAAAAAAAATCAGTCATTCAAATTTGATAATAACTTTCAATCGCGTAAAGAGTTTAAATATTCGAAAAAGTGGTGAGTTTCGCTGATTCTTTGTAAGGTTTTGCTCCCACACTTATTTTAATGCTGAAATGGGAAAACTCTTGCAATGACTACTGTTTCATAAGAAAAAGAATTTATCTCTCTTTCCTGAGAATGTCTTCCAAAAATGAAAATGATGTAAAATATATGAAAAAATGCAATATTTTCACAATTTTTCTTAAAATTAAAAATAACTTTATAGTTTCCAAGGATACGCAATAACCACAGAGGTATTTCAAAAAAAAAAAAAAAAAAAAAAAAAAAAATCAGGTAGTTTAAAAAAAAAGAAAAGAAACAGCGTCGTCCAGCTTAAGTAATTGATTCATCAGCTTAAGTAATTGATTTGAATTCATTTCCAAATGTTTAAATTCCAAATTCCTCGCAATACATTAAAATGTGAATAATATAGATTACACTGAAATTAAGAAGTGTAGTGAATGGACTAGATTAATTACATTTACTAGCACCGATGAAAGGAATAACAGATAGTTAGAGATAGAGAATGAATTGATTAATTCATTGTTTTGATTGTCTTCGCACCAAAAGCAACATGAGGGCTATTGGTAGAATACCCAAGAAAACCGAGTTCACCAAAGGGGGTGTAAAGCAAAAAATCGGTCCCCGAGAGACAATCACCCCAACACTAAGCATTTATTGACAAAAAAAAATCTTACATAATTTCGAAATCAACAGTAAATAAGATTTAAAATGTATTTATATAGCAGAAAATGACATTACACGAATTAAAAAAAAATAGCAGTAGTAGTTTTCTTGTAGAAAAAAGATCAATAACAAGTTAAATGGCATAATATAAAAGCGTCCTTCAACTCGTGAACAAAAATGACGGTAATCTATTCAAAGTAACAAATAATTACCTATTTCAAAGATTGGAAGATTTTACAAGAGTATCATGAAGGTATGGATGCTTTGGAATCAAAAGAATCACAGTAACGGAGGTTGCTAAAATTAATCATAATCAATCAGAACTATCAAAAGTGCCGATCGCAATAGTGCTGTTTCGAAGACTTATTAACTTCACACTTAGAAGGAACACAAGAAATATTTGTGAAGAATTTCTAGAATTTGAGCCTCGACGAGGACGACACCTAAATTGGCACCCAATTCTCAAAACTTCCACGCTTTTCTCGAGTGAGAGAAGGTTACAAATTTTAACAGATACCTTTCCGACTGTTTATTATCCACTTTCAAAGTTTTCCTCATTCTCGTTTCAATCAACATTAATTTCGAAACTTTCGAAACTTACAATGAGCATGTACTAAAAATTCAAATATGATTGGGTAATTAGAGGGGATTGTAAGTTAATCCCAAAGGAGCTATAGTGTATTTATAATGTATAGCTAGAGTGTATTTTAAATATATCGTCGATAGTACAATTAAGAGAAAAAACACACTGTATAAACAGTTTCACTTTACTTTATTTTAGTAATAAAGCAGAAAGAGAGAACTTAGTGTGCTGCTGCTTGGTATGAGCGTAAATGGAAGAGTGTGAGTTAAACAGAATATAGAGGGCACCGCGTTACATCGACATAGGGAGGGAAAGAGGCCCACCATCCCGGCCCTCATTGAAATACAAATTTAATGAATGTACATTAATAATATACACATAATGAATTCAATTAAGATATTAATGGATGAAATAGTACAATAAAATTAAAAAAAATAATACATACATTATAAAATGAAGATTTGAAGTGAGTACATTTTCAATTAACAGGTAAAATCGAAATATCTTTTAATTATTTTTCCATCAGGAAGATTAAGATTTACAACTCTGCTATTTTATTATCTTTACCTTTGAAAACATCTACAATTCTTCCAAGAGCTATTTCGTACCCAGAAGAGACATTTTTGATCAAAACTAAAGCACCGATACCAACATTATCTTTAGGAAATCTCCATTTGCTTCTCTCTTGTAAATTGTTTAGATCATGGGTGTCTGTTGGGTGTTTTTCGTTTGAGGGCCACATTGCAAAAAATGTTTTTATTCTGGACCGCACATACAATATTTTTTCAGAAATTGAAATAAAAATTTTATGAAAATTTTAATTTGTAGTTTTATGAAAATAAATTAACTTCTTTTTATTATATTTTTTTAAAAATTTGAATTAGATATGTATAAGTACATATTTATTTTAAATTTGTAAACGTTTCGTTTCATTTCATTTAGTTTAGATTTCATAAATATGGAAAAAATTTGAATTAATGAGCTGGACGAATTTGCTTTTGTTGAACAAGCAAATCGATATCGGGTTCAATACACGAGGTACACTTCTTACTGCATTTTCAAGATGTTTGTCAGTGATATTTGTCCTATTTTTGATTTTTATAAGCTTCATTCTTGAAAATAATTGTTCAGAATATAAATATTGCCAAAAGCTGAAGACATTAATAAAGAATGATTGTGAAAAATAGGACATTTATCGCAGGATAGGTAATCTTTATAAAACTCCAGTAAAGAAATATTCCCAAATTTTTCTTTCAGCTGAATGTCACTTTGCCGTTCAATGCATTCCATTTGAAGATTTGAAGGCAATTTATTTACTTGTAGAGAAAATAAAGTGGAAAATATGTTGAAATACTCTTCACTTTTTATAAAATTTTGAAATCTACTTTCAACTCTGGCATTCAATCAAAAGTTAATGCAGAAAAAGGCGATGTACCAGTATTTTAAATATATCGTCGAACTGTACAAAAAGATACAAAGCGACGGGAATGAATGGTTATATAGATAGACACAAGGAAGATGATCAGGCAGTAACAGCAGAAATTCGAACTGAGTTCCTTTTAGAAACAAGAAATAAGAAAAAATCAAGGGAACCAAAATTTTCGATGAGTGAACTTCAATATGTTCAGAAATTGTTGTCAACGGGAAAAGTGCAACAGCGTTAATTGATTCCGGATCGATGATAACTGTGATGAACTCACATCTTATTTCGCATGAAAAGAATGATGAAAGAAAAAATTAATTTTAAAAAGCACATTCGGATAAAAAATAGGAGCCTCTCTTTCCAAAGTTCAATTATGGATAAAAAAAAAAACAAGAGAAAAACAAAGCATTTTCGAAGCTTCTTCAAGTGTTAGCAGCATCACGAATAAAAAACTTGATATCGATAAAAGTATCAGCAACATGTTCTGTAGATTTTTTGTGTTTGATATGCGATACCAAATGGAAAACTGAGTTATCACAGCCAAAATTTATTTTAACCCTAAATTAATGAAGAATATTGATTTGATAAATGAAGAAACATGAACTATTGACAAAAACAAGTTCAATAATTTTCTCTAAGGTTGGAAACAAATAAATTGGTCTATGCAATTTAACAGATAACGGGTCATTACCAGATTTAAGGAGATTCAATTTAGTATCTTTTAAATTATTTGAGAAATAGGAAAATTATATACACAAATTGAGATAAATTTCAGTAAAAGATTAGGAAAATTAGAAGAAAATACACTTCTAATTTATATAGTCCAAAAATTCAAGGACGGGAGACTATCCACCACTGAGTATTTTTAAGACTAAGGATACCTCTTTGATGATAACTGCCGCATGAAGGAGATTCAGATTCATCAAAATTCAAATTTAAAGTGTCACTGGACTTTGAGTTTAGTTTTTTTTATGTCGCACTAGAAGCAACACGCGGACTATTGGTGAAGGACCTCGTAATTTTGAACATCGGTCAAGTGACGAGGTCGACACCTGAGCTGGCGCTCCCCTTTCCTAACTACCCCACTACGCTAACCTAGACTTTGGGGAAAGGGAATTTATTGAAAATTGATATTTCTGCTATGGAGCGTTATCAGACGAATCAGGAATTTCGAACTCAAGGACCCGAGTGTTCAATAACTTGTCAAAATCAACCCTGAACTTCAGGCAAAATCTTTCTTTATTGGTGGTGCCGAAGTGCTCCCAGGCCTCGTGTTTACAGTTACAAAAATTTCCTTTCACAATGAAGTTTTCCTTTTTTTAATTTTTTTATTATAGATTATCAATTTCTCCAGGTGGAAAATATTTTTTTTTATCTAACCATATTATTTTTCTGTTCAGAGCATTTAGTTTATTCCTGAAAAATTTTAAATTACTGCTTTACCAAGAGAAAACTCGAATAACAAGAAAGTCATTTACGAAAGGATTTGAATGCAGACGACGGTTGAAATCAACAAAATAGCAAAATCCTCCAGTTGATCAGAATTCCGAAATAATTCAACAATTTGAATAAGCTTGGGGAAGGACTTTTTAATTAAATGCTTCGGAAATTTACTGATTCCGTACTTAGTTCTTAAATAAAATTCTGAGGTATTTAAATCACAATGCAGATGCATACCAACAAACATTACAGAGAGAGATTCCTAGTCCCAAACCTCCCACCTATCCACCAAATAAAGAATTCTATTTGAAATCAAAGAAATATATGGGTTACCCTTACCAGAATATACCACAAAGGTAGCATTCAATTACGGTATATTAAGAAATTTAGATTAGTTTGTTGGCGAAATCTACCAAAAGATCCTCCCAGGGTATCAATTAAGTCTTAATCCTAGTTAAGAGACCTCGAAGTTGAAGTTTCTCGTTAAGAGACAACTATGACTCGAAATTTTATATAGAGAAAGTTCCTTTTACATAATATCAAAATCATCATAAAGAGGGATATGTAAATGTATTAATAAAATAGAAAATTCTTAAATTTCAATAAAACATCTATCGAATGATTGGTTTTATTGAAGAATTTGGGTTAAATAATTTTATTTAAACAAACAGTGAAACATTTATTTTTTTAAAGAAAAATATTGAGTTGAACTAGGAGGAGAGTTTAAAGGATTATTAAAATTAAGGTAAGGATCTTGAAGAAGCAGAAGGTTGGATCCGAGTTCCAAGGCGATCACAAAGACTTGAAGATAAGAAGCCTTCGAGTGATAGGCATTCATTTGAAAAATATTGATTTGATCAGCAAGAGTTGCGAAAAGAAGCAAAAGAACTAATGACTAAAATCAATGGGGGAACAAGTGAGAAATATTACAGACCGAAATCTGTATAACTGAAAATAAGCGTTTTTTGATGTTTTAGTATGGGCCAAATCTTGACCCTGCACTCGTGATTAGGGTAGTGACTAGTTTGAAAACGTTGATTATTTGTATAAAAGTTAATTCATTACGTTGTGCACCTAGTTCTGTCATAAAACAAATAGGATCGTTTACACAATAGTTTTTGGTGTGTTCAAAACTCTGCAACTAACTCGTAATTTTGAGTCAATATCATGTGAAGAGGGTGACACCAGAACTGAAACTTTCATTTCCAAACTTCCACATCACGCCACTGAGAGGATGAGACCTCAACATATTTAACGTGCAAATCTCCTGCTACTCCATGTACCAGAGTGGCATTTCAGCTCGAATAAAAAACTCGACGGAAACAGGGACGGCTGCGAGCACCGCAATCATAACCATTAGACTATTTCGACCACAAGGACTTTAATTTTCAAAATTGTTACAATTACTATGGATGTATGTTAGCCTAAATATATACGTGGGTTATTCAGAAAGTAAGGAACGTTTCCGTCTACGTCGCTAGGCGCGCGCCGATCACGTATATTTTGGTGTCTGCCTGCTCGACATCTCAGTTGGCGTCCAGCCATCACAACGGGAACATTTCCACGCTGCCCATTTTTTCGATACTCGAATTTAAAATGTTCGCTGCAATTGAAAATCCCGCCAGTTGGGAGGTGCGGTCTGTGATACGGTTTTTGTTGGCAAAAAACCTAAAACATATGGAAATTTATCGGCAAGTGTGGGAAGTGTACGGAAACAACGTAATGAATGAAAGTTCGATCCGGAAATGGTGCACTCAGTTTACAAATGGCCGAACTATAGTTCACGATGAAGAGAAGAGTGGACGCCCTAGCATTGTGACTGACTGACTGGTTGCTAAAGTTGATGAAAAGATTCGTGAAAACCGTTGTTTCACAATAACGGAGCTTTCGGTTAGTTTTCCACAATTTTCATGGACTTTGTTGTTTGAAATTGTCATACAAGAGCTAGGCTACCGGCGGCAGAATTCTATGATTATGGAATTTCAAAGCTTGTCCACCGCTATGATAAGTGCCTCAATTTGTTTGGTGACTATGTAGAAAAATAGAATTTTAGTCGCTCTTTCTGATGTGTATAATAATTTTTTTTTCTTGTACTTAGTTTCTTTTTAATTCCAAAATGTTGCTTACTTTCTGAATATCCCTCGTATATAAGAAAATTTTTAGTAATGTTTAGAAATTGTTATAATAATAATAGTTATTTTATTTTCTTATCGTTCAGAAGAAACAAAATATAGCTAGCTTAATATTTTATTTGGTAAAAAATTAATGAATATACTTAACGATTTAAATTCTAATTATTTGATAAAAATTATTATAAAATTATATAGAATAAAAGTTCCTTTTGTGTTTTCCTTCAGCTAACCAGAAAGAATGTAACCGAATATATAATTCACTATCTAAGTTTCTATTTTAAATTATTAAAAGTACATTTTCGTTCCAAAAACTTTATTTAAAATGAATAAATTAATTCTTTATTGAACATATTTTTTCTGTTTCCTAGAAAGAAAAATAAAACTCTTACAAAAATATTAATTAATGTACGAAAAATTATAATTAAGTAAATTTAATCAGTAACTTCATTAGCAAAAATAAGGTACAAAATCACAAAGCTGAAAAGTAAAGCCGAAAGTACTCAAAACGTGAAGTGCAGTTGTAATATATATTTTATTCAGATGTCTGAAGGCCTTATCTATCATTATTTTTATATGCGAATTATTTTTATTTACATAACATAACGCATTTTTCACTGAATAAATAACTGTGTTGAAAACTGCATTCAGTAATAGTTTTGTTGAGGACATTTTTCAGGCAATAGAACATTATACGTATCTAACATTTACGGAAACGTAAACGAGTAATGCATATATTTGAAATGTAGATGTTCATTTTTAGCTGTGTTTCTTTAGTAAACATATTCCTGAATAATATTCCTCTTTGTGAATACAGAAATGAAAAAATAAAATCATTATAACATAAAGAAGACATAGTTTTATATGCTATGTATCAAAAAGATAAATATAACGAAAATGAAAGAAAAAACGACCTAAAACGGATTATAATATGAAATAAAAATAAAATCAATGGAGCCAGATCTGCGCAAGGTAAATGAAAATTTCAGAAATTCTGAAAACAAAAGACGTAACAAGATTTTGAAACATTCATTTATTTGTTTCACTTATTACATTTAGTATTTGAGCTGTTGCATAACACACACAACATATAAAATAACTTTAAGTATTTCTTGGAATTTGGGAAAGGAATGCTTCTTGAGGAAAAAAAATTACTTTGCTAAATATTTCGACCTACACGCCGGAGAATATAATACACTTCTCTTCAAACATTACAATTGCCTTAAAGAAACATTTATCTCCTTTAATTAAAATAATAATAATAATATAAAGACGGTTTGAAAAGTTACCGGGGTAAAGTATAAAGGAACAAATGACTTTATTCAAATTATTTTTATTTTTTAATGTAGTCTTTCTATGCTCTGATGCATTTAGTCCTTCGAAGTTCTAATACCTTAACTTTAATTCGAAAACTAGATTCCTTTAGGCTTACAAAATATTCATCAACTCCAGTTGTCAGTTTTACATTTGAAGAGAATGTAGCCTCTCCCGAAGGAAACTTTTGAGCTTAGGTATTTGTGATTGTTTATTGACGTTAGACAAAGAAGCTACACGAGGGCTATTGGCTACGGACATATCAATTTTGAACCTCGATCAAATGATGAGGATGACACCTGAGCTGGTCCTTCCCTCTCCATACTTGAACCGTGGAATTTGGATACGATTAGATTTAAAGGGCATCATTGAGTGTAGGGAGGAAATGAAAGCATGACGGAACTAAGTCAGATGAATAAGGCGAGTGTGGTAACAATTCGTTGCTCAGTCCATATTTTTGCCTTGGTCATGACACACGTATTGAATGCGCTTTGTCTTGATGGAAGACAATAATCTGCCTCGATAAATCTGATCTTTCTTCGCATACAGTTTGTCACAGTCCGTCCAAAACATAGTCTCCCAAAGTATTTTCTATGAAATCCTAGGTGTCTAATCTGACCCACGAATAAGAAATTGAAGGTGCATGAGATGTAAATAGGAGTCCAGGGGCCTAAATCCTATTTATGCAGGTTATCAATAAAACACTGATTTTACCCAAGTATTTACATAATATTTATATAATCGGTATATAAAAATTAACTAATTACATATTTACTAAATATATTTAAAAAAAATTGTGCAAATATGTACCTATTCGCTTTTTGTTCACAGTTCATGTAACTTATAAAAATTTGCTAATTTGATAGCAGTAACAGCGCCTTGTGCGAATGCGTTTAGTAGTAACACTTGTCCAGACATATATCACAGCTTTGAAAGAATTAAGCACATTTGTACTACTAGCGTTTACACAGACTTGTTCAACTTGTCAATTATAAATACAAGCCTCTGATATAAACACTGCATTTTTTGTCTGAATAATAAGAAGTTAAGTAAATAGCAAATATTTTCTAAATTATAAAGAAATAATTAGGGGCATATAAGTTAAAGTGAATCTTAGGAATCTTCTTTGAGGATAGTATATCAGTAATTTTTTTTATAAAATTATTTAGAAAGGTCTCAATAATGTTTACAATCCCATGCAATTTCTAAAATTTATAGTGGACGCGTCTAAAAATAACCAATAATCTGCGAACTGCTTATCTGCGAATTGTTTGTGGCGAACAAACCATACTCCTTTAAAAGCCAATACAATGTTTTGCTTTATAATGATTCTAGATTGTAAAATCGAATTTCAGATAATAACTACTATTTGCTTTTGAATGGATTAAGTCATTTTGCGATGGACATAAAGTGGAATTTAAAATTTTTGTAACATTATTGTATAAGGTAAATGTTGCAGTGTAACTTTATCTAGAGAGTAATACTACGCAGTAAGAAATGGTCTAGCTTTAAATGTATCCAGTATACCTATCTCAATATTAAAATAATGCTTTACACCGGGAACCAATTTTGATTTACTATGCCTTATAATACTTAAATAGCCTAATTTGGGTCCATAAATAATTGCCAAATCTGAAAAGAAATGTTTGCAATTTTCCTTTCACTATTTAAATTTCGACTTCATTCCATTATTGCCGGACAAACGTCTACCCATGTGCCTTTTATACAACAGAGATCTTAGAAATTACTCTATGAAATGATCTAAAATAGAAGAAGATTTTAAAGAATTGGAGAAGTTTAAAAAAAATTATTTATATAAACCTATATATGTTATACTCAAATAAATTTCTTCGGAGATCAATATATGTGTGTGTGTGGTGAGGGTAGAAATTGTTCGTCGAAGAGAGATATTGTGAATGAAGTTATTGTTTTAGTTTGTTAATTTGAATAACACTAGTTCAAAAGGTAACGTCTAATAATACACAGTTCACGAATATGAATAAGGGGCGAAAATTGAATAAATATTGAACTATTTTTTAAAATATGCATGAAGTTCAATCTTATTGATTATGAGGCGTGTAAAAGGTATTCGTACATTGAAACAAATGTAAATTTTCATAAGTGTTTTGTGATTGGATCAGTGAGTTTTTTTTTGATAAGTGACATCAGGCATATATTGAATGATATAATTGAATTCGAAATTTAAAGACAACGCAAAATTTTCGAAATGGACCATAAGTCTAAAGAAATCTGTTTTACTGAAAGGTAATGAATTATAAAACCTTATAAAGACGGTAAAACATGTAATGAAATTCTATTACTAGTTTAGTAGATCTCGTTCAACTATGCAGTTAGTTATTCAGAGGTATCTCGCTCCTAAAATACCATTCATCTTCCGAATTGACTTTCTCTACTTACCTCTGTGGACAGACTATTTCCGTTGAAGAAAATTCGAAAATGAAGGCTACTAAACTTATAGCAGAATTACAAAAAAGACGAATATTTGTATCTGTATATACAGATTCAAAATATATATAAAAGTAAGAATAATTGTTTCCATGGCCCTATTTAACGAAATTGTTTATTGTGAATTAGCGTAAGTCAAACTACGATAATATGTCACTATAAAATACGCATACGAGGGGACAGATATTTTTTCCAGACAAACTACGTTTTTAGATCTTACAGTAGACAGAAAACAAAACACAGAAATGCATCCAAGAAATCTGCTTCTAACGATGAAACATTTCGGCATGAATATGCGTGTTTTGGGTTGTATTAGTGCGTCAGGGATTGGTAATTTAGTTCCAATTGATGTAATTATAAATCACAAATTTTATGCAGACAATTTCAAAAATAACTTACGGTCCATTTTGGCAAAAATTGATCTTTATGATTATTAGTTTGTTTGCATGACAACGGTCCCAAGATTACAGCTCTAAATATATGGACTATAATTTTTATATGACATTACTTAATTTGTTAATTTTCGACCTCAGTTACCAAACATTAATGCCATAGCACATGTACGAGAAATTTTGACCAAAATGTTAGACTCCAGCCGACTTGTAATAAACACGATTTGAAAAACGCTCTTAAACAAGAATGGGAGGTACCTATCTAGTTCATTAGCGTCAAATTTGATTGATTTTATGCAAAGAAAACTTGGAGCAATCTCTAACATAAGCATTACTTATTATAATATCAACAGCAGTAGATGGAGTACCTGTCATGTTTAGGCGCATTCACGGTTTTATAAGTCATTTAAAACTAAACATATCCGTATTATTTGCAACGCACTACATCATTCATTGACAACATTTAATTGCTAAGAATCTAAATGGCAAATTGCATCAATCTCTTCAGTTCGTCCTAAGCGCAATAAGCAAAATTCGGAGTAACGAGTTGAATTCTAGATTATTTGCGCAGTTATGTAAGTGAAATGACCAGAACATTCGTTGATTACTGTTTCGAGCAGAAGTATGTTGGCTGTTTAAAGGCTTATGTTTGACAAAATGTTTTTTTTTTTTAATTTTTCAGATTGTTATAGAGGCTTTTGAAAATGAGAATTACCAAATGGGCTTATGTTAGAGTTTCATAATTGATACCTTGTAAGACATCATTTAAATTGAATAATTGCTCCAAGTTTTCTTTGCATAAATTCAATCAAATTTGACGCTACTGAACTAGATAGGTACCTCCCATTCTTGTTTAAAGATCCAATTTTAAAAGAAAAATTAATCAGAGGGAAACAGACATTATTTATTTAGCAGTTTATTTTACTAAATTTAATGAGAATAATGTGCAGTAACAAGGAGACAATTTATAAGTGCTTGTGTTGCTGTTTAGTAAAAGATATCAGCCATGATTTAAGCGAGACATATCTGTCCCTTATTTTGTATTATGTGATATAACAAGAAAGGTTTTGAGAGATTTTTTATCTGCTTACCTCGTGGAAAGGAAATTCTGCTCGGTCGCCAATTTTCTTACAAAATAATAATAATAATAATAATAATAATAATAAAAACAAGATGAAAATCCATGTAAGAGGCAATTTAAGGTTATGCTAGTCTAATTTGAAGCCATATATTACACATTAACTATTAAGGCATCAAATTCCCTTTCCAATTAAAATTATTGACTTTTTTGTATACTTATTTTATGTGAGAATATTACTAGATTTGCATTTTGTGCCATTTTATTTAAGAAAGGTATATAAATAATCAATTTAGATGCTTTTTTTATTTTAAATTTTTTCTCTCTGCAGTAAACCTTTACAATGGGAGGAGCTGTAAGTCACATGAGATAATATATAGAATTTTGTGTGTGTTGCTTTATATCTCACAAAATCTAATTAATCATTCAATTGTCGAAAATACGTTTATTGATAATATTAGGGTATAGCTCCAAAACAATTCAGAAAATGTAAAATTTCTCCTGTTATTGTCCAGTAAACTTTTACCTTATCAGGTAAATGTAACACTTGTCATGTGACATATCCATACATTTTGTTTCACCTAAATGTTTGTGTATACTTTTCCCGGTTCCACTTAGTTTGGAACTCTGAAGTATAAATATTACACTACAAGATTGGATTTAGAACTACCCATAGGAAGGGGTCAATGGAAATTAGAAATAATTCGCAAGTGGTCTACTGGACACAAACATTTAGGTACCCCTGAGTTAAATTAAAATTTATTTGTGTCTCTTTTTTAAGTTATGATTGGATAAAAACGATTCTATTCATATCTTTCATCTAAATTTAATTTTCTGTATTGTTTTTTTAAATTGCTATCATCAACTGCAAAACAATTTGACGGATACAATAAAATCAAAAATGAGAATAAAAATTGTGATTTGATTCAGATAAAGTGTAATAACATTGAAAAAATTAAAAGGAATAACGGTGCTAATCCCTTTTGATCAATACAACAACACCTTATTAAAAAACCTAATAATATTTTAAGTACGCATTTTGAACCTAATCTATTTAAGTTGAAATAAATTCTTTCTTCAAATCACAAGAAACATTTTCAAATTGAACGTTAGTTGAAAGGAGTTGAATCCTCGCAAAAATTTTATTCCATTTTCTTTTGGAAATATATCAATGTTATGATCACTCTTTTCATATTTTGAGATCACAAAAGTTTTAAAAAAAAAGAACTTTTTCCTCTACCCTGCGAAAACGAAGTGAAAGGAATTCAAGATATATAAAGGGAAGAAAACATTCTATTATCATTTCATGAATCAGAATACCTTTACAAACTCAACTTCATCGGAAAAGTATTAAAAAGTAATCTCCTTTTAGAATGATTGAATCAGCAAATGGAGAACAATGTCCACCGATTTTCAGATTCACTGGAAAGAAAAGAATTTATTGATTATAAAAGGAGCTATATTAAAATCGAATAGAAATTTTGAAAGATAAGACGAATCTAAAACTCTTACTGAAAAGGTAAAAGTTTGCCGAATTCTTCTTACGGCTGCATTTTTTTCTTATTACTAGAGTTTAACGTCGGAAACTTTAAAAATGCATTTCTTAAAGTACCTTGTATTTTCTTTCCTAAATTGAAGACTGTAAGAGTTTTGTTGTTTCACTATCGATGGTGTATTGAAATTCAAAAGTTCTTTTATTGAGATTGAAAATTTTACGATGCATGAAAATATGTGTGTGAAAGAAAAATAGAGTCGTATATGCTACTACTATTAAGAACTATAAGATAAAAAAAGTAGTAAAGAAATGTGGTATTGTTGATAAAGATTGTCTAGACGCATATTTTTTTTTAATTATAAAACGGTACGAAACTTACGCAAATTAAATTTCAGGTTTCAGCAGACATATTTAACATGGAATATAATGTGTTTTTCCATAAAAAAGAAAAATGTTTCAGAAAATTTTATTAATAGCTTTTCCCATATACGAGAGATGTTCCGAAAGTAAGTTTCGTCATTTTTTTTTTGCATGAAAACTTTATCACCAGAATAATAACAATAAATCACATCACCTTGCACTATTTTTTGACATAGTCGCAATTGACATTGAGACAAATGCCGTAGCATACAATCACTTTGAAAAACCCACTCAGGTAAAAATAGGTGCCATGCGATGCAAGGAGTTGTCGAAAGGACTACTTCAACTCAGTATTGTTTTTGTTGACTCGGAGCATTGCTAATATGCAGTATTGATAAAACATCTGACACCATTATGGGCATATCCGCTAATACCATGTCCTGTACTCTAGCAGTGTTGTTTTCCTTCGTGAATGTGGAAGGACGCCCACAACATCCACACTCTGCCTTCATTCACTGAACATGTAACACCAGCAACCAATTATTTGATGATACATGACCTGTTCACCATACATGGTCTGTAAGCGTTCATGGATGACGAATCGAAAGGGCTTGATTCGTACATTCGCTCCAGATAACAGAACACACTTTCATTGTCGACCACGTTGTCAGTCATGTCTCGGGTACGCTCTTCTGCTGCTATTCTCTTTTCTTCGTCACTCTGTGCATGCGTCATTCCTCCTCCATTGTCGTTATTTCCGTCATTGAACCAGCAACGGGTGTTGATTCTTACGGAGGTTGTTTGTTTCATCTAGTGTACCTTGTGCTCTTTCAAAAAATGACAAATCTCTCTTTCAGAACACCCCTCGTAACTGTTATTCCTACTTGAAACTATACAATAAAGTTTATTAAGAATGACCTACTTTCATTTTATGTGCTCGTGAGTAAAATACTTTAAAGAACTAAGGCTTTATCGAGAAGGATAATTGAGCTTAATTTATGCCGTACTTAAATAGCCCTCAGTATTTCAAATTCAAAGCTATTGAATCATATTTTAATAAGCAGATAACAGTATGTTTATGTAAAGAAAATCATATTTACACACATAAATTTTCAAGCAATTAATAATGGATATATGTATTTACATTTGTAATTCGTATTCTTACCTTCAGGTACATTTTTAATAAAATATACTGCATTTATAGCTTTAAAAATTGTCAGAGTACTTATGAACCTAACATTATATACATAGAACATAGTTGCAGTCTCAAAAATTAAATTTCACACTTTTTCTTAAAATTATAATTCGAATTTCTCACAAATTTGTTAGTGTTTACTGGAGAAAAAATGTATGTTCAATGTATCGGAAATAGTTTTATTTCATTAAGAGTAAAATACAGAAAAGTAGGAAAATTAAGCATTTCGATAAATTTGGATATGGTTAAAGCAAAATCTTTGGAAAATATGCCAGAATCCTGTAAAAGTCACACATTGAGGAAAATGCAAATACAAATATTTTTTCTCTTTGATGTGGAATGATTGTTTATAATTTTAAAGTTCAAACTAGTGAGTTCTATTTATTAAATTCTCCTGAATAATTAACTCACGAAATGAGTGAATGTCCTCTATCTATTTTGAAAGAAAAATTCAAAAATGCGAGATTTCAAACATTTTAATCTCGCATTTATCTCAAATAGGCGTTTGATTTCCCTAAAATTGTCATGTGAATGCTTTGTCATATGTTTAATTTCCAATGAGGTATTTTATAGTATTTTCCCTCTCACCCATCAGTGGCAGATCGCGAACTCCAATTCTCTTCTTAATCCAGCACTGTATTGATATGTCAATACTATTAAACGCATAATCATGTGAGCATCTGAGTTAAAATAAATGAATTAGGCATGAAATCTCCTCGATTCTTTATCTTGTAAAAACGAATATTTTGAAAAAAGTCCATCATAAGTTTTAAAAAGGGAGTTAATCAAAAAGTTTCCTCAATATTGGCAACGTTTTAGTTGTCTTGGCGATATCCGCAGACTTGTGCCTTAGAGAAATAAAGCCAGAAAGTAATTCCCTATAAGGTCAGTTATTAGGCGCTTTTTCTCTTCAAGAAAAGGCACTGCACACCACCTAGATGGGAAGAGAATCTATTTGCTTCCTGACTGACATTCAAAAGGCAGTATTTTTATGACCTGTTACTTTGGTTATTTTCTCAGAATGTTTACGTTGACGTCAATGTTATTCCCTAACTGAGTTGGAGTGACTGTTAGACGCATGGGACGTGTAATTTTTATATCGTTAATTGAGTTTAGGAGTTGATGTCTATCCAGACACATTAAGACGAGCTTGCGTTTCAAATATATTCAACCAGTAGCGCTAAACAGGGAATTACTGTCATTTCATGTTCGAATATCATCTGAGCTGGCTCTTCCCTCTCCAAACTTCCACACCAAACCAATGAGAAAACTTGGGACACCAAGCAGATTAAATGCTCATCCCCACGACTTGACAAGAAATAAAACCGAACGCGAGCCCGCGACATGGCTACCGCGGTCATATCTCACTCTCATTGAATGGGTAAATAAAAAATTATATGAAATCCAATTAATGATATTTTTTAACTTATCGATATTTAAGTTTCTTACAATTGAGAATCTGAAACGTAACTTTAGGAACAGGCTTTCTTATCATATACATAAAAAAAGATAACAATCTACTCATGCCTGGTTTTTCTTGATTAACTTTACATATGCTAACTCGATTTCTAAATCAAAATATTAATTCATCATTTGAATTAGCAATGTTTCGAGTTATACATTTTCTTCGCGAACTAACATTACAAAAATTTAATTATGTCTAGAAATGTCAAACAGAAAATCCAGTTTCAAAATAATTACTTATTTGGGATATTAATGCTTTCCGATTATCTTATAAATGAATTTTCCATTTGTAATGAATATTGGTGATTCTAATTTGGAATTGTAATTGTTGTTTTAATTAAGTTATTTTAATATAGAAGGTAATTAAAAATATAAAAAAAACTGATTAAAAACACAAATTAACACATTATATATTTAAGAACACATGAGCTCTTTTTCTTTTTTACATCAAATCGTATCATTTTAATTACTATTCAACGAATATCAATTAGTCAAATAATTATGAAATAATTGATTATTAAAAATTTTCGATGAGTTAAAATTGTTTAGAGACAGTAAAATCTCTTCAGTTTAAAATACTTTTTGCCCCAACCTTCAATCTAATTGTAATTATTTTAATATTATTATGCGTTTCAGGAAATTGTTAGGGTATCCCTACGGAATGTGTATGTGCTATATAATAATTTCTCCCTTAATGATAAGGGGATTTGAAAAATTATTATTATGTATTTCTATAAAAGAAAATGAAAAAGAGTTACATTGTCGCACCTAGTGTTACGTAATCCAGAAACAGTCAAATTAAATTTTATTTCGGCAAATATTGCCGAAAAACTTTTTTTTATGAGGAATGATTTATTTAATATGAATTTGTGCAAGATTTATATTCCATCTCACCTACTTTATTCCACAGAACATCCCATGATTTATTAATCTCATTCAATACATTAAGTCTAGCAATGTCTACAAAGGAAACAATTATGCTGTCAAATACAATGTATTGTGTTTTATATAACATATTGTGTGATTCATTTTCTAAGATGAATTTCCTGTTTTCAAAAGCTTAGAATGTAGATAATTTATCATTTCTGTTAAGAATCATTTATTATTTTCATTAAATTTAGTCTCCTTTGATAATAGGACGCTTCCAGAAGAGTAACTAAATAAAACTCTCATTTATAAATAAATATGTCATCTGAAAATGTGTCAACTCTACTTTTTCTAATAAGACTGAAGAGAAACAAAGAAACATTTAATTCCACAATATTTCCTGAAAATGTAAATCAGTAATTATAATTAAAAATAATCAGTAATTATCATTAAAAAAAGATTACACATAGTGTAAAAATGTCTACATAATTATTTATGATTCGGTAGAATGTCCGGGAAATATATTTTTCTTCGTGCTGGACTGTTTTCAAAATGGGATTGGATTTATGTAGGATCCAATCGACTTTAACCTACAAATGCATGGATTTTTTTAAATTTCATGATAAAAAACAAATATACATTAGCAATAATAGTCAAGTTACAGGGGACAGAAACTACATGCACCATCATTTAATATTTCATTTGGCAACTCATTTGTTGTTTCATTGTAGAAGTCTTTGTAATTAACTAGTATATACTTGTACAGCTTCCCGATGTCCTGTATTTGAGTACAGTGAGTCCATGAGAGGTAGTCAGTTCGTGTTCATGCATGGTTGAAGAAATAAGAGTCGAGTTCTGGATGACCGTATGAAAATGAACGCTTGAATGTGTTCTATCTATAAGCATTTGAATTGATGAAATATTCTCCTGTTTAATATGGGATACTCGAGTCGATTCTCAGCGACTCCGAAAACACCAAAATTGAATTCGTGAAAAAACTAGTGATGACCCCTTTTCAAAACGATTAATTCAAATATTTCGTGGTAGCTTCTGTTTTTTATTTATCAAGTAAGAAAATTTATTAAAAGAAAACGACATTATATTGTTGAGTGGAATTTGTAAAAGAATATATGTGTGATAGTACTTAGAGCATGACCGAACCAGGAAAAATCATTAACTAAAAGTGTAAAATAAAATCTGCGCATTATTTTACTAGTAGTATAATGTCATATAAATGTAAGTGTAGTTGAATGTAATCTTTTCTCTGTATTCTTATATTTTTATTTATTTTATTATTTATTTATTTTGTTTGGCAAATGTAACATTTTTCTGTAATATTAAATCGTATAAATAAATTTATGATTTAAAAAATAAACACATTTTTTTAAATAGCTAAATAGATTAATATATATTTCTTCTGAAATGGATATAAAGATGGATATAAAGTAATGTACGTTTTTTTGCCCAGATATTAATTGCTTTAACCCGTTTCCACCCAGCGTCATATTTATAGAACAGTTCATTTTCGCCATTATAAATAAAGCTATTCAACGTTTTGCCGATTCTTTTTCTATCCCTTGAAGAGTAATGGTTTCACCCTACTTACTTAAACCGATTTGAACCGGATGGAAGCATTTTTCAGCAAGCTGCAGACACCTAAACTTCGCCATTTTCATGATTTTTTCTTGCTGAATTTCATTGTAATCGTACGAAAAGGTTTTAAAGGTAATTTTAAATATTTTTTCAGAATTTATATTTCAGATATTCTATTAACAGATATCTTATAACGTTTTAGAATTATTTTTACTTTTATTAGTTTTAATTACAAATTTAAACTACTGTCCTAAAAATTGCACTCTGGGCGGATTCGTTAAATTTTCTGATATTTAGTTTATTTCATAGGTGCTCAATATGTCGCGGAAAAAAGTTTTTAAAACTGCCGAGGAAGCTGTAGAATATCTATTTTCGGAGGAATAAGAGTCTGAAATGATTGTTTTGCCACCTGAAGTAGATGAATTTACAGATGAAGAAGGTTTTGATGACTCTGAAACTCTTAACCCATCTGTAAGAGACGTAATTTGTCCTATAATTTGTAAGTTGAACAAAGAAGGAGTGGATTTCGAGCAACAGGAACAATGAGAAGTGACAGAATACATCATTGTCAACTTGAAATTGATTCTACTTTCAAAAAGACTAGCCGTGGTTCACATGATTTCTACTTTGATGTGAAAAATAAAATTACTCCTGTAAAATGGAATGATAACAAATGCATTACACTTGCGACAAATTTTGACATAATTGAGCCACTAACATCTATTTCAAGGCGTGAAAAGGGAAAAGCTAAAAAAAATATAATTGAACAGCCATGTCTCGTAAACAATTATAACAAAAACATGGGTGGTACAGAATCTCATGATTGGCTTGTAGAGAAACATTCCATAAGAATCCGTGGAAAAAAATGGTATTGGCCAATTATTACCCGAATTGTAGACATGGCTGTTGCAAATACCTGCGTTATTTACAACATTAAACATTACTGCGTTATTTGGTAATTGCAGAGAAAAAGAGTTTATATTTTCTTAAAAAAAGAGAGAGAAATTAGGAGACATATTGCAATAGCCTATCTAAAAAAAAGGCAAAACAGTACAAATACAAATCGGTATACCAAGTTATACAATTTCATCTCGAATGAAGGAAATAGAGACTGTTACACGTGATGGAGTTGGCCATATAATTAGTAAAAGAGAAAAACAAAGACGATGTCAAATGTAAAATTGTTCGGGAAAACCTCTTACATTTTGCATGAAATGTAATGTAATTCTATGAACAAAACGTTTTCCAAATTACCATACATAGTGAGAATATGTTTAAACTTAATAAAAAATGTCAAATTTATTTGTGTTTCACTTTATTTTGCATTAAATATTAAAGTTCAATTGTTTGGGAACAGAAACATAATCAAGTAATTAAAAACAAAGGAGAAGTACTAAGTGTTCAAAAACTTCCATATCCGCCCAACGTCCTATTTATAGGACAGTAATTATCTCGAATCCTAAATTAATGGTGTGGAATTTAATTGCATATTATATTTAATTTAAGTGTTTAGAACATAATTTTAAAAGTTTTTAACAAAATTTCAATTTTAAATTAAGTTGGGCGTTTACGGGTTAAGCAATTAAAGTAAGAAACATATATTTCAAGCATTGATTCACTGCCTATTGAGCTGGTTATTTATGACCTACTTTATTACTGTGAGGTATAATCAAATGAAATTCAAAAAACCTGATTTAGTATCAAATATTCTAAATTTCTACCACTAAGGTACATTGGGATTTTATGATTCAAATTTTTTTTTTTTTTTGCATGCATCAACTCCATTCGTTGGCAGAATTAACCCTTCTTTGTATGATGATGGAAATTTCCATCATAACATTTGGTGAACAAAAAATTGAACTCAAAACGGGTGTACTGTACATTGGTTGTTGTTGGCAACTTTTTTCATGACTATTGCGTAATAAGGCAAGTAGCTATAAAAAAAATCAAATATCACAACTATTATAGCGGGTTTGAACTTGTCATTCCGCTGTTTGTTGTAGTTGGAAGAAACCTGCGATTTCTTGAATATTTTTTATAACTAGTCTGATATTTTTTTGCTAATAAAAGCGATAATGAGTGCATAATGATGCAAAGATATATTATTTTTTGTTTATTTTGTAATAAGCTTAACATGTAAATTTGCATGACGACGGATATTTCCATTATACTGTTTTTTTATTTTATTTTTTTATATATATATTTATACTAGGATTTTTTTAAATCATTTTCCCTTTAATCTAGAGCATGAATTATATCATCCTGATTTATTTTACAAAAAAAAAAAAAAAAAAAAAAAAAAAAAAAAAAAAAATTATGCAAAGAAGGACTAAGCTCTGAACCCACATTCCATCGATTATCAGACTGCTTATGTATAACATTATATATGAGTAGTACTCATACAAAGAGTTTGACTTACATTTGCGTAGCTAATATATGAAAGCTAATTTAAAAGTTAAGTTTTATTTTTTTTCATGAACGCGTTTCTGAAATTTAATTATATTTTTCATTAGTAACAGTGAATATTAGGCTCGAACTGTGGACATCTCACAATACACTCTAACAGTGTTCTAATCGTCTTTTATAATCTCTTAATAGTTTTAGTCTTGATAATAATATTTTTTCATTCGCTTAAACAAATTATATCACGATGATTTAACTTGAATGGTATGACTCCGATAGCCGAGTGGTCATGATTACAAACTCGCGCTCAGCACAGTTTCTGTAGAGTCATGGGTTCGAGTCCTGATGCCGCAGAAAATCCACCGTGTAGAATATGTAAAGGCTCAATGCCCTCTTATTGGTAGGGTATGGAGGTGCTTACTTAAGTGTCGTCCTCATTGCTTGATCGAAGTTCAAAATTACGGGATCGGTCATCAATAATCCCATGTTATTTCTAAGTATATCTTGATAAATAATCAATGAAATTAATTGGAATGTTTTCAGTCGAAGGAGCTTACTTTACGGAGTTCCTCCCCTTAAAAGAAGGATATATCTCCACATCATCAATGTTAAATTTCTTTTAAAAAAATTAATTTTCTCTAATTACTAACGTCTTAAAAATCAGTAAAGCTAAATATAAAGTATAATTTATTATCAATTCTTATTGGCTTTCTCAGTTTGCAGCAAAGGGTTAGTTTTCATACCGCACGGTGATGTTTCGGAGGTGTTAAAGGGATGTGCGATTGGCTCTTGTAGTAACCGGATCAGAAGTGAAGACGACTTTTCTCCACCAGAGCGCAAGCAGTACTAATTACTGGCAGGTAGGTGGGGATGAAAGAGTGAGGTAGTAAGAGGCTAGCTCTGACGAATGCTATAACAGGACTCTGGGAAACAATAATAAGGTTATACTAGTAACTAAAGAAATAAGGTTTGGAAACTCCTTAAATGATAACAGAAATTAAATGCCTTTCAAACAACGACCCTCGGAAGTATTTTTAACATTGCCTGGCCATTTGAAATTTAAAATTTGACTTGTATAATAAAACAACTTTCGAACCTATTTGTCCCCAGATTAAAAATAAAATTTAGATGTGGAACGGACATATACTTAGAATGCAATTAAATGTTAATACAAAAATTACGCTAACATGGGCGCCATATAGAAAGAGAAAGACAAAAGGCCGTATGGCTAAAGAAAAGAAGAATTCATTTGGAAGACCAAGCTGGGAATGAGCTCGGGGGCAGTGTTAGACTGCATTGAATTGCATGCAGCTGTTAGGGCTTCATGTACTAGCTTGGTGTGATGAGGATTAATGGTGATGACTTTCTACAAAATAGTTAATGGAATCATATCTCGTACGCAACGCCGTAAGTTGAACTTATATATTTCTCTCCTATCTCATATTCCCCCCTCGACTGTAGCTAATAAAAGCATTGCATTCAAAACTGGAAAACGTAATTAATTTTTTTCTCGAAATTATTTTCATAAACCACTTCCTAGAAATGAATGAGGGTCCACTGGAAAAGGTTGAATCCAAAAAGCAAAATCGGATTGGAGAAAGCAATAAAAATGAGTGAGACCCTCACATAATTCCGAATTTTTTCTTCTGCAACTACTAAACTAATAATAGCCCTAAAATAACTTTGACGTTAACCATAAACAAATCAGTCGTAACTATGATTAATATGAAGAAGGAATCTAAACACTACCGCACATGTGTCAACAAATACGTTTAATGTATTGGACCTCATACTTCTCAATGAGGTATTGGCTTGTGAACCGTCATGTTATAATGGTTTCTTCTGCTCATTTCTTTTTCACTAATATTTGGAATTACTTTACTGCAGTGTTTGATATGAGAAATTCGCCTTTTGAAGGAACCGTAATTTATGTAAATGGACTGTATTTATATAAGAAGTGTAACGAAAAAGAGTGAGAAGATAGATGAATTAAGGGCAGTCATAGAAACGCTGTAGAAGTTTAAATGACTGTACAGTAATATTCAGAAACTAGAATAACATTATTTGAAAAACATTGTCCAGAGTTGCCAAAATAAGTTAGATTCTTTATTATAATATTTGGTTCCGGCCGTGTTTAAATACCCGTTAGGCATATTTACTTATGCTGTTATTGATAATTGGATGATTATTATTAAGTCAATTTGCCTCATAATCACGACGAGGACAATTCCTCACATGTTGATAGCCAGTGCAACAACCAAGTGTCGTTACAGAAACTTTAAACATAGTTAAATTAGTGTATCTTCATAATGTAATATGCGTTTTTTCTTAAATTGATGATAGTCATATTCAGTATCTTTTTTTACTTATTTAATTCGATTTTCCCTACTTCGTATTTATGTAATTTTTTATTCAATAACATAACTTACTTAAATATAAACCACACAGAAAAATCTTTTCTACTTTATAAATTCTTTAAAACATTTGTTTCTTTAATTATTTTAATGTTTTCTTATGAACCACATTACAAAATTATTTCATGAAGACACTTTTGTAATAAAAAAATTCATCGGGACTTCAAAAAAAAATATCAGTCCAAAAAGAGTGACATCTTACAAATGATATTTATTATCAAGGGGGAGGCAAAAAAAATATTTTGAAATGCATACCTTATTGAATATGTATGGAAACGAAGAATTCCTAATAAAAACAACGAAAATAACGTACATTGATAGAAGAAAAGCAATTTCATTGAATATATATTACCTGTTTACCTCAGACATGATCAATTCCTTTTGTTCAATTATTCATTAATTTCGAATGACAAAGTTTTATATCTTGTTTCATAATCCTAAAGAAAACATGGGACAAGAGTATAAGATAAATATGAATAAAATACGAAATAAGTTGATCACACACGCGATCTAATAATGTGAAAAATATTTTATATTTACTGAAAATGAGTAATTTATAAAATTATTTCAAGGTTCTGTTTTGAAATGTTTCTCTGTTATGCGAATAAGAAAATTGAAGTTTGGCTTTAGAATAAGAAATGGATATTCGAATGAAATTCACAACAACAATGAACTTCATATTTAAGTTAATTTCTTTGTTCATTCATTAGTTCAAAATGGTATATAACGAAAAATTCAGAACTTTTGAAATTTCATTTTCACTGAAATACCTTTGAAGTTCTCAGTGAAGAACTTTTTAAAAAACCAGCTATTTGGAAATATTTTGAGGAAACTTAGTTTTAAGATCTATCTATCTTAATTTTTAATCAAATATTTATTCGGAATCTGGGAAAGATAAATTAATTTAGAGAAAATATATTTATCGCTGTTCCTTTAACTAACTTCACAGGTCATTGCTACTTGTAAAGAAATGTGATGACGCGCTTTGATGATAGCTCCTTCACTAGAATAGTAAGATTAGTTTAGATTTTAAAATGGCTTACGAAGCTATATATATCTTCTTTTGTTCTGATTATTTTCAATTATAAGTACTTGACTGAAGTATACATAAATGTAAATAGTGTGTACATAAATCTTTTGTTTAAAGCAAATTAGAATTTATCTTCGATATACATTCAATTTATGTATAGAATTTAGATTTGAAAGGTATTTAAAAATGTAAGTTTCTATTCACGACTGTCTAGACCATTCTCGTAGCTTTTAGCTTTTTAACTTAAAGAGTTATTGACATGGGAGTTTCGAGATTTAAACCACTGAATCTGCACTTGTACAGTTTTATTTTTAAATGACTATGTTCATTTCCTTAACATTTTCTCAAGAAATAAAATCTATTAAAATATTTAAATGTAAAATAATGATTTGATGACAAGACTTCTAATATGCGCGGCTCATGCGTTACAGTGCATTATTTTGAATTCGGTTACATTCACAATTCATTTACATCTACATAAGTATTTCTCAAATTAACTACGTATTACGCTTTTGGTGTAATCTGGTCTCGACTTTTATTTTTAAAAAAAATGCCAAACTTCTTTTCTTGGTATGAAAATAGAAATTTAGTTGGGAAAAAAAGCGGAATTACTATTTGTTTATTAACGTCGCACCAGAAGAAACATGAGGGGAAACTTGGCTTGGAGCCATGTTACGCGAACTTTCCACAACACGCCTGGTCATGGAATACATTACGTATGTTAGTGGTAAAAAGAATTTTAAATTACCACATGTGAAAAAAAGTAGTGTTTTGTTCTCAAAAATCTCTTCCTTAATTCATTACTTGTGTCATAGGAATCATTATTGTTGCCCTGGAAACAATAAATAATTTAAAAATTTAACATTTAATATATTTAAATTTAAAGGTTTGATAAATACTTCAATTCAAATAGTTGAATCGCACTTATTAAATTATACTTATGCTTTGAAATTAGTGATATTCACTTTTAAAAAGGAACGATTATTTTGAAACAAATAAATTATGCAAATGGCACAAACGTTTCGATACGAGGGAGTGACAGAGCATCTTGCAAAGAGATTAAATTAAGAAGTGGAAACGCAACATTGAAAGAAGAGTATTTGATATTTTACTAAATAATGATATTATGAATACAGTATTTTTCATATTTTAAAACGCCCAGGATGACAGATCTTATCACAAATTTGTGTGGCATAATTTTTGAAAAACCTTTTAAGTCTACTAAATTTACTGTTACTTTTATAACAGAGTATATCGAAGCATACATTACTCCTAGCTTGAAATTAACCTACATTCTTATCTTCCCTGGATACTTTATTAATTTTTTAAGATATTGCTCCATTAATGAAATTTTCTAAAACATTTAATACGATGCACGCAAAGATTTATATTTTAGTGTTGCCTTTCGAACGTAAGACGCATTCTAATTTTAAGATGATTTTTTATATATAAAAATGATCTTAAAATTAGAGATTTTTTTTATCAGAAAAGAACGGTGAATAATAAAAAGACAAATATATAATTGAAAAAATATCAGAAATTTTCAAAATAATCAAAATTCAAGGGAACGAAAATTAAGATGTAATTACCCAGACAAAGCAGTTCACCAAGGACAATTCTTATGAATACAAAATTGTCCTAGTTCAATAACCTCTCTTTAATCCGGCAATCCATAGTTCGGTTTATTCCGTAATCCGGCATCGATATAACTGTTCCTTTTCGGATTTTTATTGTCTGGATTCCAGAATTTATTCGCATTGACCTCCAAGTCTCTATACAGCGCTACTCACATTTTTAACAGTATTCATGCCGGATTAAAGAGAGCTTACTGCGCTACGATGAATCTGTATGATCGGTACGATGATTGAACGAAACAGCTAAGTACGATCTATCACCGTAATAGAGAAGACAGATTTACTTTACAAAAAGACTACCGGTCAAAAATCTCATAACATATTTCAAGTTATATTTTTACAAAAAAAATGCAACGAATTTTAGGAAACCAGATTCTCTAATCTTCTATATTCCGATGGCTCTTGTGCTTGTAATATACAATTAATGCAATACATTAACTTTTAGGAAGATGTAAAACCAACAATGCGAACACATCCAAATTATAATAAATGGCATTTCATTCAAAACTAATTTAGTTAACTTAACCGTATAACACATCTTCCTTTCCCATATATAATACATATATATAGCTTCAGTTGCTAAATAGACTTTGTTTTTAAGTTTTAATTTTCGTTTGAACTAATTATAATTTTTAAAAGAGTTACAGTATAATTTTACCTTAGTTTTTAATGATTTCTTTATGTTGTTCCTTAGATATTAATGTAGTGAATTTTTGATTGATATGATTATGATTAATTTATTTGTAATATGACATTTTGTGAATTATAATATTGATGTTTTGTTCATATATATATATATATATATATATATATATATATATAAAGTATGCATTCATTTATTAAAAATAAACAGAATAAAGTCTGTATCTTGAAATTGCATCAATAATTTTCTTCATACAATTGAGACAAACTTACTAAAGTAAGATGTGTTGCTATGATCTTGTTTTTTATGTCCTTGGAGTAATTTTGATAGATTCCAGACATCAGACTTCTGCCGAGAAGATTATTTTTATTAGAAAAATGTGTCTTTTCTATAAAAGATATCTTGTCCTCAAAGTTTTTCGAAGTCACTTTTGCACTAGGCGTTCTTGAACTTTGATATTTAGTGTTAAGTATACCTAATTTATTTGTTATTAATTAGTTCGGGAAAGCTTTTAGATACTTTTTGAATGTCCCTGAATCTAATCACTTTGTTTGGGAGGTAAGAGATTAAAATCTCCTTTTTTTAATTACAAAAAATGATGCATTTTATGCTCAAGGGAATTTTTATTTCTAGAGAAATATTAATTCTTTCCTGTGTTTAAAAAAATGTTTTAATATTCTAGAATAAACTTACTTGTAAGAAGGACTTAATGAACAGATATATATATATAGACGCTTTCTATACAAAAGGATTATGAATGGATTAAAATTATATATATGTCTTGATTTCCAAAGTGAGAGAAAAAATCACTTTGGATTTTGTTTAGTTTTGAACAATGAAAAAAAAAACTTATATTATGTCTAGCGGAAAGTTCTGTCCGTTTGTAAAGTGAAAGAAAAAAATACATTTTTCAACATTTAATAATATTTATCGTATATTATATTTTCCGTCGTTATTTATGAAATCTTACCAGCGTAATGGTAATTTGTAAGTACCATTTTTTCAAAATGTCTTGTCTTTAGATGCAAAGAACTCAAGCAGTGCTTGGTTGACATGCGCTGCAGTTTTGAATTTGTTTCCGATCAAAAATTTTTGCAGGGATTTAAACAAGGAATAATTAGAGGGTGCTAGGTCTGAGGAGTATGGAGGATATGACAGAAATTCCCAGCCTATCTCTGTGATTGTGTAACGAGTCGTCAAAGCAACATGTGGTTTGGCGTTGCCATGATGCAATGTAATGTACATCATACTGGACCTCGCCGGCCTTTTCAGTGCTTTGTTTAAATCGTCAATTTGCTGGCAGTACCTCTCCTAATTGAGCTTTTCGTTAGGTTTCAAAAGCTCGAAATGTATTGGTTCTTGGACATCCCACCCTATGAACAGCATATTCTTATTCAGATTCAATATCAATTTAGAGGTGGAAGGGACAGATAGTCCATGCTGAGAGTATGCTCTTTTCCTTACGATGGATTCGAAAATATTCCAATTTTCATCACCAGTTATTTCCCGTCCAAAATGGATTTGTTTCCATTCCGAGCAAACATAGAGATGTGCGTATGACGATTCGATTAAACAATTTTTTCTCACTTAATTTGGAAGACACTCATCTGGAATGTTTGTAGACCAATCGTAGCAACGACGGAAATTATGCAGTAACCTAATATATAACCTTATGCAGTAACCTAATTGACCTAATATATAAGGGCAATTTATGACTCATTATTATATTTCGAACTTTGAAAATCATCAAAATGTCCTTTAAATTTATCAATGGTAAAATAAGAAAAAAAAAATATGATGTCTATTTTAAGTTATAAGTAGTGTTATATATATATTTACAAGTTAGAATATAGTAAATAAAACAACTGGCTCTTTTCTCAAAGTCAATTTAAAACTGCCCTTAAAGTTTATTAAAGCTTTGATGTCTTACGTAAAATACATCCCGTGGTTAATTAAAGTAGGAAAAAGGAAATAATATTACCGGATAATTGTCATTAAAATAAAGATTCTTTGAGATACGACGGATCAAATATAAGTGACAGTTTACTATTATTCAAAAATTCAACAATGCTTTTTTTTCTTTTTTATCTCACACTTTTAAGATCTACATATTTTTCAAACGCATTTTTTGATATTTTTACATTATGATAAAGTCCAGTGATTTAGAGCATCCCCAATCAAAAGTGAACTTTTTTGAGCCTTTACTAGACGTAAGGTGACAAATATTGTTCCTACAATACTATATTAGAATATTATCATCTTCATCATTATTTTTATCTTTTTCGGACATAAATTTATTTTTAGATATATTATGTGTCGCACAAAAAAGTGTCCATACCTCCATTTCATAGAGAGTGGACGTGGTAGCCTAGTGGCTAAGCCATCGGACTTTTGCCCGGAGGTTTTTGTCGAGTCGTGGATTCGAGCCATATGGCTAATAAAGACCCACAGTGTAGTGGGGATGATGCACCTTATATCTTTCAAGGTCCCAAGCTCTCCGTTAATCTGAGTGGTGGTTTGAAGAAGGAGGTGCCAGCTCACATATCTCGTCCTCGTCACTTGACTGAGGCTCAATAAGAGGTTCGTTGCCAATAGCTCTCGTGTTTCTGCTCAGAAAATGTCCAAGTGTTGTCCAGCGAAGTTTTTAAAAATTTTTATGTGATACGAGTTGTAAGGGGTTTTGCGTTACACAAGAGAAGAAGAACATTTCGGATCGCAATGGGAAGTCTTCTTGACCTATATACTGCTATAAATATTTCCAAACATTTACTGGAGTTTATCAAAGTAATTATACGTTGGTTACGAAGAATACTAACTTACATAGTATCCTGTAGCAAAGTAAGAACTTTAAGGCAGATAGACGAATTTTACTTTTAGTGGAGCAATTTCCAATTTTTGTTCACCGTACCATACGGGACTACTTTGTTTTAAAAGGGTAGCGATTAAAGATATAAATTAAATATGAATATATGAATAATAAAACAAACTGTGTCAAATAAATATTTAAAATTTAATTAACTTATCATGATTGTTGTAGCATTATGTAATAAAATTGACAAATCTATTAAAAAAAGTTTCGTTTATATTTTATCTACAAACACATATATGGTGTTTTTAATTCCTGTTTGAAATGTAATTTAAGGAGTTAATCTATATTATAGCAGCACTACGACATACTTTTGAAGAATATCGTAATTTTGGTGACTCAATTATTATAGATATTACTATCATCACTTCCAATTTATAATCCATGCCCCAAATTTCATGTTAATCATAAGAATTTCGAAAAGTGCATTTGAAAATTAAACGAATTTTACAAAATGTATGACGTTTAAAATGAGCTAATGATATATATCCGATATATTTTATATGATATAATGATATATTTTAAATGATATATATCCGTAAGCAACTTTAATTTATAAGCCTGAAGAACCGATCGAGATAATTATTATTAAATTATTCTCCCGTCTTTCCAAAGTGTTAGAAATACTTTTATTACTAAAAGGACAATTGATGGTAGTTGATCGTTAAGATGAATCATATTTATGAATAATTAATCGTAACTGTATACCTCGAAGAGAAAGAGATAAAGTTTCCTAGAAACGGTGTAGGAATTTGATAGAATCGAATACTCCTACCTTAATTAAAATTTTTGCGATGATTAGCATTTGTGACTGGGCGAAATGAACTCAACTTCCAAATAATAAATAGCGTAAGATAACTAAAGCGTATAAACGAGTATGTGAGGATAATTTTTTATTCTTCTAATGTGGTTTATTTTTAAAGTAATACTTATGTACAAAACACATTATGCATCATTAAATAATCGATACCTTTAAGATTTACAGTACAAAAGAAAGGTAAGAAAGTACAAAACTGTCAGACTCCGGATCTTGCATCTTTTTTT
>BMAW01092226.1:0-179045 GCA_019974015.1 Nephila pilipes | reverse complement strand
ATATATATATATATATATATATATATATATATATATATATATATATCCTAATTCAGCGTATTGCTGGGTGACAAAAGTTATTTGATAAATCGCCAAATTGCTAACACTACCATAAAATCCAAAAAGCTGTAAAATCGTAAATTTTTATTTTGGTAACCCTACTTAAAAAACGGCACCATTTCTCATATTGGACTTTTCGCAGTGGATTGGGCCCTTCAATAAAATTTTTGCTGGAAATTTGAACGACATTCTTTTGATAATTGTGTCCTTTATAAGACATTATTAACGGTCCGTTTACTCAAACATTACTCAATTGTCTATTACAAAATCATATTGCCTAGCCAGGATATCAGATTCCTCTTTACCTATCCGAAAAGAGTGAATGATGTTACGGAAAGGAGAAAAAATCAATATAATAAGAATATTTGAGAAATTATTCCTTATTTGAAAATAATGACTATCGCGAGAATTTACTGAAAATGTAGTCGGCAAGCATTACAAAATCAGACTGCACAGGTGGAATATTTGGTTCATTGTGACTTCGATGAAAAACAGTTGCGAACAGTGATCTTCTCAGTGATTCCCCTCCCGATCTTTTTTCGATGAATTTCATTGCTTATTATTCAATTAATTTTTTGCATGTCTTTTCCAAGACTGCAATGCTTAGGAAATTGTAAACCCATCATTATTCTGTTTCCTGTTGAAACAAATTCAAATTTTGAATACCGCACATTTTTTTTTCTTTAAGTTTTTTTTATGCTTTTTATATGTTTTCTTCAAAACGCAACTTTTTCACTTTTTTTGCTAATTGTCAAAATGGCATTTTAGATGAAACGGCTTCGAGTTTCAAAATAGAGCGTTTGGAGCAAATTTTGACACCATTTATGAAATTGCGTCTCAAGCAGAAAGCTAAAATAGGACTAGATCACTGTAATACATTTGAAATTCCCATATATTCATGTACGATTCACTCAGTATTATATATCATTACTTTTCGGTATCTTTTTATCCCTGATAATTTGTTTGATACATATATTGATTCAAACGATTATTATGCCATATTACGTTAGATATTACTAAAACTCCTAAATTATATTTAATTTATTCTAAAATAATTTTTTAAGTTAAATTATTCATTTAACATTTAAATTTGTTGCAGCAAAAGATTGAATTAAATTATTCCGAGTTTCCTATTAACTTATGACAAATAAGACTGCCTAAGGCGTGCATGTGTAATTTGAAGCATATCTTTTAACATAGATTCGAATTCGAATTCCCTTTGAAACTGAAACTAGTCAGGGATATTTTTTCTTTTTTTTTCAGTTGTTATATTGATGGTAATTCGCATCATTTTGGTGGTTAGTTCCGAACTCATTGATATTAATGTACGATTTTATTTCTCTTTCTTTTAACGTATTTAGGTCAGGCTTTTATCAATTATTGAAACAAATATCGTGACAATTTATAATTAAAGAAGTCATTTCATATTAAAGGAGAAAAATTAAAAATACAAAACCGTTAATTGCATTCAGTAAATTAATAGCAATTCCGGATTTAAATTGCATCTTTCTCAACATGATCGAATTTTTTTAGTCATATTGTAATAGGGTAATTATGTATGATTCTTCTGAATTAAATGGAAATTCTCAAGAGAATGTAAGCTAATTAATTTTAATTACTTTGTTTATTCTCTTCATAACGTAATTTATTTTTGTAATTACGGAATACCATAATTTACTACTTTTAAACATGAAAATTACTGTTTATGGAGAAATTCATCATCCAGTATAAAAAAATAATTCTCTAACTTATGTAAATGAGTCTATTCCAAAATTAGTGTTGTATATGTTTTAAATAAATTTAATTCACATTTGTTTCGATCAAAGTCTTATATATAATGCTTCACTTTAGCTGATCAATTGCTAAATTTTGAGTTAATGCTATAGTGGAATTTATGGCATATATTAGGGGAAGACTTCTTTTTATTATGAACCTTGGTAAAATTAAAGTGCTTGTACCAGATTGGTACTTCTTTCTCTTAAATTTTATTCCCGTAAAGACTTTGAAGCTCAGTTTCATTTAATGTTAAGCAATCTTGCTTTTCAGAAGATGGATCTGTAGTTACTCGGAATTTGCGGTTAAGTTTGAGCATTGTCTGCGAAGCTTATAATAATTACCATTCGGTTTCAACTGGTTCTTAAATACAGTTTCAAATTTATTGAGATAGGAAAAAATTTCAAAAGCATATTATTGTTTAATTAATGCTTTTTGTACAGTCTTTAATTCATCTAGTAAATTATTAAGATGCATTTTGATTCGATTACACGTCAATCACTTTTTGAAAAAAAAATATCTTAATTATATTTTAATTGATATAGGAAATAGGAAGGAATGTTTTTTTAAAGTTTTAATATTTGGGTAAAATCGAATCAGAATTCTTAGTTTCTTTGGCCAAGATAAAGGACATAATATTAGCATTATGTTTCATTTTAAGCAGTAGAACTTGAACATGCCCACCAAAAAATATTAACAATAATAAAATTAAAGTTTCCCGAAAAACATTAGTTACCCCCTTAATTATTTAATATACAACATTTTAATTTCATTTTATTGAATTCAAAATTCATTTAAAATTACTGAGATGTCTTCGCAAATGAAAAACAATAAGTTATTTCAAGCTAAATTTAATTAACCCTCACTTTATTTCTGAATATGTGTATGGAAAGAAAAATATGTTCAAGTCCATATGTAAGCATGTATGATAAATTAATAATCATTTAAAAGACTTACTATTGTAAGTCTTTTGTTCACCTTTAAGTGCATCTCACATAATTTGCAATGCATTGATATTTAAAAATTTTGTTGACTATCAACAAACCGTGATTAATTTTTAATGGTGGTGTGGTGGTTAACGTATCTGACAGCATGCCCTGCAGATCCCGGTTCGATTTCCAGTTGTTACGACATGAGCTTGGGTGATCGGGTCGATAAATAATAACAAAGTTTGCTTGTGAAATTTATCTTAGTATTCAGCGTCGGGTTAGCCAGGACTACTAGTTACAAATTAACCCCTCCCAAGTCTAAAGGTTACAGGAACGGAGATGGAACTACTTAGGCCCAGGTAGATGTTAACTAAATTAACTTAACTATAAACATATCATTCTGCATATTGAAATTATTTATAATTTCAAAAATTAAATTAAATTAAATTAAATGTGAAATTTTTAATTTTTTTTATTAAAAGGTATCAAAATGTTTATATAAATATTATTCAATATTTAAAACTTATGAATGTTTATTAGATAAATTATCTTCACTGTATTAGTAAAAGCCTCACTTCATAATGTGTAAAATATCAGCAATATGAATGAAGTAGATTTTGAGAAAAATGTATCAGAATTCCAAAAACCACATTTTGAGAAAAACGCAAAAAAAAAAAAGTTTTTTTTTCTTTAAAGAGTGTCAAGTGTGTTTAAATTTTAAAATATAACTTTCGAATTGTTCATTTATTATCAAATCATCCTAAATAATACATTTATAGAATCAGCAAAGCTCCCTCCTATTTTTAACAGCAAAATAAAAAAATAAAATAAAATAAAAGTTCTATAGAAAGTTTTGCAAAGAACAGATTTAGCCACCTAAGGTGTGCTTTTTTTTATAATTACTTATAAATTACTCAGTTAAATATAAGAATTAAAATTAACGATGAAATATAGAGAAATGGACAATAGTAAACTTTTCCTATAATAAAATTAAAAGAAACGATAAATTATTAAATTGAATATATTTAAGCTGAATGTAATTAAAATTAAAGCAAACGATAAGAAATTGAAAGGTGATCTGGTACACCTAAAGTGATTCAAATAAAACGATAGCCTCTTGGGTGGCTAATAGAATTTTGGAAGCATTTTGTTTCTCAATAACCTTAATCTTAAATAAAAGATATTTTTATTATAGTAAAACAGGAACTCTTCTCTATATAAAAATTATTAAAAATGTATTTAATCCTTTGAAATTAATTAAAGCTTTATGCCATTAGACGACCATTAACTCTTATATCAAAATTAGAATAAATTTGTATTAAATAACACCCAAAACTTTTAACTGCAATATATAGAAAATGTAAATGATTGAGCTTGGTCTTGTTTTTTTTATCAAAAGAGGATAACTTTATCTAATATTTACTTGAGTCTAATTTAAACTGTAAATTATTTTCCCCAAGAGATCAAAAAATGAAAATATAGTTAATGTATTATTGTTGTTTATTACTATTTGAGAAATTAAATTTTGGAATACAATGTAAGTCTTGAGCTACAGAGTTTCTTTTATTGAATCATACATTTTATTATTTCTGATACATGGTTTAAAATTTTATAATTTTTGAACCTAATACCAGATTAAGTATTAGGTTCCTTAAATACCCATATTACATTCCTAAAATTTGAAGCTAAATTATATCTAGTAAAGGTGGTCAATAACTATGGTTAACATCAAATATCAAACTCATTTTAACTTGCGGATCTGTTATAAGTGTCTGTACGCTTGGGATTTACACGTTAAGATATAACTGAAATTTGACTTGCAATCGTAGTTCCATCCGAAGGACAGGATTTTACCTTATATGAGGGGTAACGCAAAGTCTTAATTATTAGTAAGAAATAACTGGGATACCCAGGTAAAATCTATTCATCAATTTAATTGTTTCTTAAGTACATCATGTCTTAAATTACAGAAATTGTTTAGTTGTTTGATTTCAGGACACTGTAGACATAAATAACTCGCAGTAGGGAAAGTTTTAATTATTCCGAGATTTTGTAACATTTCAATTATTATACTAAAATTAATAAGGTTGAAGCTTAATTTTTATTTATTTTTCTTAAGACTTCTCTACATAATGAATATCCAGGATTATACATATCTCCCAGCATTTCTTGACCTTTCGAAGATCGTCATTGTAGAACTCTGTATATACAGATTGAATATATTCTTCATAGTATGAGTAATAATTAAAGCTTTACGAAACCTTTTCGTAGCTTAATACTTATATAAATCTATCACGATGAAAGAACTCTGGTCCCGACTCCTTGTCAAACGACGTTATTTCATCAAATAGAAGCCAATTAACTTCTTTTTCTCGAAAATTTGTTGCAAGGTTGGAAAACCACGTCTTACAGAGTATTAAGACAAACTCTTAGCTGATAAATTATTCCATACTTGCCGAAATTGAGATAGAATATTCCTCTTATATTACGTGACAGGGGCGGAACAAAAGCTTTTCGCCTAGTTGTTGATTTATATCGTATTATGTCATCTATTATTATGATCTATTTCAGATGCCCTATATTACTACTATAACTCAATTTTTTTTTATCTGTAAGAAGGTTTTTATAACAAACGTACAAGCACGTAATGAACATAATTTGAAGACTTCTACATTCGGACTATGTCAAATTGAGCTTCAGCAATTTAAGGAGCAATTTATATTTCTATGTTATAGACATAATTCATCTACAGAAAATTGAAATGTTTGTGCATTTCCTGATATCTAAATGTAGGTAATTTTTCTAGTTTTTTTTCTCTTTGTAGAGAGAAATAAATAATGCTATTAGTTTTCTACGAAAACATCTCAAAAAGAATTTTGTTTATAAAAGCATATAAAAAGAATCTGACGTATTTGCATTTTTAGTCAACGGTGGTATACGTGAGTGGCTTCAAAAGCAATTTTGAGTACAGATGTCGTTACTAAGGCAATGTATCACCATTCAACGCTGCCATTTGTGTAAAGGTGCAAAGCCAAATTTAATGCTGATTCATTGGCTTTTGATTGTTGCCTCGTCGGGGTGTCGGCGTCTTTTTGCGTCGAGTTGTTACCTTCGAAGAGGCTAAGATTCTTCATCATAATCAGAAATCAAGCACTAATCCGAGCTATAGTTTACATCCGTTGTATCTTCTTGTTTTTACAAAGAAGGTCTCATTGGCTAAAAAGTGAAGACGACAACTTTATGGGATCTAAAGGTCGTGATACTCATGAATATTTTAGGAAGAAGAGAATTAATCTATGGAATATTCTGCATCGAGTTACCCAATTCTTATTATCACATTACCTATTTTAACAGGAATACATTTGGACCACTCTCGTGTATAAAGTTTGAAAGAAAAGATAAACGTAAACTTAAATATAAAATCGAGATCCTAACTAACTAATTCATATAAAAATAATTAAATAAGTTTATCAAAAGGATATTAAAAGAAAATGCATTTTTTGGAATTAATACAAAAGTATGAGTAATTTTCTCACATGCAATATTGTAGTTAATTTTCTTATATGAATAAATGTAACTAATTATCTTTAACTCGAAAATATAGAAATTATTAATATATTCCATTATTAATATATTCTATCTTTAAGAAAGAAAAAAAAAAAAAAAAACACTTGTTCCCACATTTCACAAAAACTATCTATTACACAAAGAATATACAAACATTTTGTAATTAAAACGGAATCCTCTTGAAGTGTATTTTTTTTTATGCAAAAAGTCATATAATAGCTATTTTGCCCTTTTTTTGTTTCAAAAATAAAGCTCAGGTTTAACATATGCATTTGAAATTAGTTCCCATTTGTTACTTTATTAAAGAATAAGCTACTTTTTTTATGGTGGGGACATGCTTTTTTTTCAAAAATGTTTTTCTTTAAAAGTAGTTGTACTGTGGAGATGAAACAAACGCAGTTACTTAAATTAAAGGCGCTTTATTTTAGATAAAAAAATATTTTGTTCCTTTTACTCAACTTATTTTTTGCAAATTTTCTTTTTCATGTGAATAAAAGTGAAAACAACTGTGTACTACTTTCTTATATGTTTGATACTTATTAAATAATAGAAGCTCTCAAATAAACTGTTCTGTGGATTACAGAAAGGTCGTTTAATAAGTTCAATAAGAAGTTACGAGGGTCGTTCAATGAGTCCTTTGAAAATTCATGCGATGCCGCCCGTAGCTTAGAAGAAAAGTTTTTTTTTTCTTTTGAGCCTAATGTGACCCAGTAGACAACTGTCAAAGTCTCAGTTACTTGTATTCAAGTTAAAGACGCCTTTTGGATCTCAAAAAGTTTGTCAAATCTCTTCCGGCCGATGAAATCAACCTTGCCTTCTTTGAAGCAGATTCACCGGAAGCAGCCTATTGTTTTGATTGTTGCTTGATTTCCAGTGTATAATGATAAATCCAGATCTCACACAATGATGGTGAAAATACGACACGACATCAACTGAATATTAAATTGGCAGCACATGAATACCAAAATAAAAAAAACTAACATTTGAATCAATCCCAAATATGTTTTGGTCTACGTTTAACAGATGGCCGCCCCCCAATAGGTATAACAATTTACCTTAATTATGTCATCTAAATGTAATTTTTAAGCCACTCTTGTATCATAATTAAAGTGACCAATTTAATGAATTGAAATTTAGTTATGTATCATCAAAACGGAAAAGTGTATTCGTTAGTACAATATAGTCACAAACATTTATCTGTAAAATACTTATTTTTACAGTCCGAAGTAAATGAAAAATGTAGAATGAAATGAACCTTATAACCCTAACAATGCTCATCCTTCGATGATCACAAATAGGACTGAATTCTCTAAGCATCGAAACAAATTTTTAAAAACCATATTAGAATGTAATCCCAACAAAAAGCACATACCTCATACGCAATAAACTTTAAACAGTCATATATATTTTTTAAATTATATCATGAAATGATACAGATTTACGCAATTCTACCATTTCTTGATGATAACAAAACTTCGAATCAAAGCTGGGAGAAATTTCCCAAGTGAAATCATTGTGTTTGTCCTTTGTGAGACATATCATGACTGAATGTTAGGTATTTAACATTTTAAATCATACACATTATCTATCATTAACTTTATTGGAGAAATTCCCTATCCAAACGTGTTTCAAATTTTACTTGACATTGGTCTTACTTTATACATTTAATTTACAGTAAGTGGCTTTTTTTATTCCATGCTTAATTCTTACATGAACTTTTAAATTGTTTTTCTAAATTAAATAATAAAAATTTATTACCTTGAATTTAGCATAATATGTCCCAAGGGAACTCATGAGATGATATTTTATTCAAATTTAGTTCACACCAGTATATTATATTTTAAATCTCTCTCTTTTTCTTTATATATATATATATATGTGTGTGTGTGTGTGTTACATCAGTACTTATGCGTGGTATGTTAAAGAAAATTAAAATTAAGAGTAACGAGTTTATTTATGACCACACAAGAGGGAGGCAGATTCATAGGAAATGGTGGTGGACTCACTCTAGTAATTAGGTACATTTAACACAATTTTTTTCTATATATAATAGATGTAGTACTCTGAGATCTAGGTAATAGATGTTGGATTCTGAAAGGCAGATTGGGAATATCTTTATTTGTTGAAAGGGTGGAAAATGCTGATTTCAGCACATTTGGAAACCGCATGATAGAACAAAATCAAAGTTTAAAATGTATGTGTGTTTACGTATGTGTATATCTGTGAGTAATACAATTGTGACAAAAAAGTGTGGATGGGAGAAACAAGCACGAGAAAAGAAGCGATTACAATAACAGAACATTTATATGATTTTTCTCAAATTGAGGGAGTGAATGAAATGTGGATTCAAACCTAGACTGAATGCAAATTGTCACTGGAGGGACATAGACTGATAAAACTTTGGATGATGTACTATAGGATTTCTTATCGAATTCTCTCCAATTTTCGGGTTGTATCGTTTTCTGAGGAGAAAACTATTTAGCGGCTGACATTTTTTCCTCAACCGCGAGGGAGGAGAAAAGTCAAGGTCAAGAGGGAGAAATAACTCTTGACCTTGAGTACCGAGGGTGTTTCGCATCCTCCACTATTGTGTCTGAAGAATACCTATTCGGTTAGGTTACGTAATGCTTCTATCAACTAGACCGATAAGGGATTTCCTCTCGAGCTAGTTATTGAGGCGTTTTAACATTTAGAGTTTTTGTTGAAGAGAATTCCCTCGTAGTCCACTTCCAGTGTCATCAAGACAGTACGAAGAGGAACATTCTGAACGATATTTGTAAAGAAGATTACTTTTTCGATCCATTACTCCAATAGATATACATCCTCTCCCTGTTGCATTGAGTTACGTTTTGAACAGCTTCCATTTGACTTCATCTGCTATCTCTAGTTAAGTGGCGGGTGTCTTTGACCCATACTCCGTAGCTCGTAATATACTACTAGTAGTGATTTTGTGGCGGCTGCCTACGTCATCTTTTGACGTCGTTTTTGGCTGCGTAGCTGTAAACCAATTTGAAGAAAAGGATGAAGCGATCCTTTCTCAGCACACTTGCTTCGCAGATTCCAAACCTGTGAAGGTCGAGTTTTAAAGTTGTTAAATCTTAACCTTTAAAGTTATGTTTGTTAAGTTTGAAATAAATTGTTAGTTCCTTGTATCTCGTCTTTTAGTCTTTCACAGTTGTTTATATAGTCTACACCTTCCGAAAGGATTTCAATGGGGAACAGAAGGTCTTATCAACTTCCCTTCCCCATAATTTATGTGCTCTTGTGCTAGTAAGGCACACAGAAGGAAGTATTTGCGCCGTTCGCATATTCAATCAGTAGTTCTAGGCTGTGTTGCCATCTAGTGTTTAAGTACTTGATCACTACTTCGGTTTGGAAATGTATTTTCTCCACTGCTTCAGGTAGAAGGAATGTTTTTTTAACCCCAAGTCGGGAGAGGGCTCTTGACTTTGAATGACTGCGGTGTTTTGAACCCTTGACCAATGGGTTGGAAGAGAATTATTTGGTTGATTTACACCTCTGTTATCAATTAGACGAAAGGGATTCTCTCTCAGGTTAATTATTGAGGCATTTTAACTTATGGCGTTGTTGAAGTGAGCCACAGTAACAACGTTGAATTTGTAGTCGTGCATCCCTGTTATGTCCCAGATTAACAACCATTCAAGAGAAAAATAGCTTGAAATGAGCAATAGTACTTCATCATTACGCTATTGAACCATGGATGCGGATACTATGATCTGATGAATTTAGATTTTGTTTATATTACAATGACAGTAGCTATAGATTCGCAAGGAGAACTGGCGAAGCTCTCAAAACTGTATGTGTCCAATGATCTGTATAGAAGTAGAGAGGAAGTATTATGTTTTGGGGATTAATGTCCAGTGCTGAAAATGATTTTTAGTTAAGTTGTCTAATCATATGAAAGCTGTGAAGCATTTGATTATAATAGAGAAGGAAGTGTAGTCTTAAAAGGAAGAAGAGCAAATTATGAATCAATTGCGTAGATACAACTCTACCGTTCATCTAGCTACAATTATGCAAAATTAGTTTGTCAAACACGACACTGATATTCTACGCCTCACACAGCTGGTAAATTCAATAGATTTAAATATCATTGAGAAAATTTGGGACATGGTGTAAAAAGGACATACGAATGTTGTGTGAAAAGGATGTACGAATACCGATTGAATTTTATAGGACCAATTAATTACAAGTATGACATTGACAACAAGCCTAAAAAATTAAAAGTACCATTAAAAAAATGGGTGAACGAAACAAAAACCAACATTAATATTAACTGTTTACAGCATTATGCACATAAGCATAAATTAATACACAAAACAATTTTTAACAAAATAATAGAACATAATAGAAAATAAACTATAGATTTTATACATAGAACGAATTTTATTCAGATATCTAGGTTGTTTCTTCGTAAAAATTTAAACTTTACAGTACCATCTCCAACTACAGAGAAAGGATTATTAAATTAATTTTATTTAAACTGCCTATAATCCTGTTTAAATGTGTTACACATTTATATTTATACGATAACAAATTAAAGTACAACTAGTTTGAGTATTTTTGAATTGATTATTTTTGTACAATATATTCGGAAAGGGATTATGATTGTCTTATTAGCGTCGCAATGTGAAGCAACACAAGGGCTATAGGCGATGGACTTCGCAGTTTGACCTTGCTCAAGTGACGAAGAAGACTTTTGAGGTACCAACTCCCTCTCCAAACTTCCACAGCTCATCAATGGGGCTTAAGAACTGTACAAGAAGTTACTCTAACCTGCGTTGTTCAAAAGCGCTAAAATGCTAATGATTTACGTATCCGTGCATGCTGTACCTTTCTTTAATATTTGATGTGTGTTGCGTCATATTGTGCTACTTTTATTTGCTTGTAGTGTACTTTTATTTTTCACTGTTTCCTTATCATCTCTGATATAATATGCTCATATTATATACCGATAATAGGAATAAATTATTCCACAAGCTTCCTTCTAGATGATGAAAAAGCACATTCTACGCAATGAGAACCAATTTATTTACAAGAATACTTAATAAAAGATTAGCAAAAGATGAAAGGGAAAGAATTATCAGTCCCAAAAGTATCAATAATTTGTGTCCTCATAAAAGACGTTCTTTCTAGAACTTCCGTTACGTCAGAAGATGCACCGAACTACTTAAGGATAATTCAACCATCTGGAATCTATCAAGAAAAAATATCGGTTAAAGATATAATGTTTTCGAAGTTTCCCTATAAAGCCAATTTCAGATCAGAATTATCAAGTGTCTTATTTATTGCAAAGATTATTTAATTTATTTATAATTAATTATGAAGAGAAACTTCCTTTTTTTTACGCAAGACTTTATTTTTAGTCATTTAATTAGAAGAAAGATAGATGTTTTATTGTATTGAATTGCAGAAAATTATTTTTTAACGAATTGACATTTTTTCCCGAAGTGTGATAAATAAGATACTAAGAAGCCAATAGCGTCAAGCTCATTTTTCAAAACTTTATGATTTTTACAAATTTAAATGGAATAAATTATATTATTTTTAATTATTAAAGGATTTATTCGTTGATTCGCTTACTCTGAGGAAGATAACACTTCTTTCCATTGCCTTAGAATATGTTACATAATAACTTCAGAAATGATTGTGAAAAAATACACTTTTATCAATATTGCAATGTTGAGCTGTCCACGATTTTCTTTTTACTAATCTTGGGGATTTTCATAAATCAATAAATAGCAATAAATAAAACCTCGACCGAACCAAATGAAACTTGCTCTACACAAATTAGACTAGCTAATGAAATGTAATGAATTGAAAAGTAGAAACGTAAATATAAACGATACCAAATTGTATGTAAGAGAGGTTCTGGAATTTGAAGTAAGGCAGTTGGAAGTTTGTGATCAGAATATAGTGATTAATAGTGAACAGACGTAGTTGACACGTGAGAAACTACATAGATTGTTATGGTACAAGAATCCAGGATCTCTCGGAGTGAGTAGGAACTAAAGAAACTTCTCGAATTCGTAGTCATCACGCGAGAATTTACTTGGCCCTGAGTATGATGGTAAGACTAATCTTTAATATTGGAGTTGGATCAAATTGAAAACGCGTTGAAGAAGAAAAGACTGAGAGAAAGTAATTCTGCATATCAATAAGTTGATGTTTAATAAATTGAATGAATTCTTACTCGACACTTCTTCATTCAATTTTGATCTTCTTCTCTAATCAATGCTTGTTTAGATTTAGCAAAAATGACCAGCGAAACGAATGACGGGGTGTCGTTAGAATACTTTTTTTATTACATAAACTTTGAAATAAAAACTAATTAGCCATTCAAGGGGATCTAATGTTTTAATCAACGACAAAATGGTCACGCAAGTACGTTTCAAAATAAAGTATTTTCTGAATATCTTTTCTGAAGAAACCCTAATGAAAGAATGAGTGGGTGAAAGAATAGATGACTCAATGAATAAGTGAGTTAATAAATGAATCAGTGAATGAATGAAGGAGCAGATGAATAAGCAAAGGTATGAGTCAGTGAATGAATGAAGGAGCAGATGAATAAGCAAATGCATGAATCAGTGAATGAATGAGTAAATCAATAAGAGAATGCATGAATTAGTGAATGAATGAATGTCAGAATGAATGAGTAAACATGAAATAAAAAATAATATAAAAGGAGCTGTCCTTTTTTGGAGGGGAATGTGTTTATAACTTCTTCGACACACCAACGAAATCTCTTGAAATTGAAATGATAGGAGCAACTGTATGAATTTGTATAATGCACAAACAAGCAAACAAAATTTAATATTTATATATTACATTATTAATATTGCAAGCAACTGAATAAATCATAGTTGTACTACATTTATTTCTTCTTATTCTGATTTATAAGCGTGTACTTTTTTGGTGAACGTCTTAAATATCTCTTCTGTTAGTACAATGAGAAAAAATATTTATATATTTTATCTCTTATTATTGTTGTTAGTATAAGTTAATAACGATAGAAGCAAAAACAAATCATGAAGACATAAGTTTTTCCTTGTTTTTTTTTTATTTATCCCACAAAGCCCTAAAAAGTTCTCGAAAGTCGAAATAAACTGCTGTATTCATGATTGTACAATATTGTATTTCCAGTAGCGCTTCGTTCTGTACTTTTCTTCTTCAAATATTACGTTCATTTGGAAGTAATAATTCTTTATTGTAATATACATTGATATGATCTAAAACAAAGTAATCTTGAAAATCGTGTCTTTAAAAGTAAGAATTTTTCTGTATCGTACATTAAATTATTATTTTTTTTAGCTGTGTATTAACACTGATTTCTTAATAAAAATTGTTATATCTGTAAAATGTACGATTCGGGACTTAAATTGAAATAACGAGCATAGTTGGTATGTATAACGTAATCGTTAAAGTGAAGTTCTTATTAGGCTCTTTTCTCGTAAGCAGAAATAATGATAACAGTAATGTAACACATGGATCAATAAGTCCCGAGACTAACATTGAAAACAACATTTTTTTTGCAAAATTTTTTTTTATTCATCAACATAATCACCTTTTAGGGTGATACAATCGTTCCAACGCTTTTCCAATTTTTCAATACCATGTTTATAAAAAAAATTATCTTTCGCTTCAAAATAAGCTTGAGTTTCAGCGATGACCTCCTCATTTGAGCCAAATCTTTTTCCCTGGAGCATTTTTTTAAGATCAGCAAAGAGCCAGTAGTCACTAGGGGCTAAATCTGGCGAGTATTGGGGGTGGGGAAGCAGATCAAAGCCCAATTCGTTCAATTTTGCCATTGTTTTCATCGACTTGTGGCAGGGTGCATTGTCTTGGTGAAAAAGGATTTTTTTTCTCTGCATGTGCGGTCGTTTTTTTGCGATTTCCTCCTTCAAACGCACCAGCAAGTCAACATAATAATCACTGTTGATCGATTTACCTTTTTCGAGGTAGTCAATGAAAATCAAGCCATGCGTATCCCAAAAAACTGACGCCATGACTTTGCCAGCTGACTGCTGCGTTTTCGGACGGCATTCGCCAGCTGTGCGCCACTCAGATGACTGCCGCTTCGACTCTGGAGTGTAGTGATGTATCCATGTTTCGTCCATGGTCACGTAACGACGCAAGAAATCTTTTTTGTTGCGAGTAAATAGCGATAAACAGCTTTCTGAATCATCGACTCGTTGCTGTTTTTGTTCCATCGAAAGCAATCGCGGCACCCACTTGGAAAAAACCTTTTTCATGCTCAATTTTTCATGAAGGATAGTAAATACACTTCCATATGATATCTGTGTCATCTCAGAAATCTCACGGAGCTTCACTTTACGATCTTTCATTATAATTTTTGTCACTTCACTCACATTTTCCGGTGTAACGGCTTCCACAGGTCTACCCGAGCGTTCCGCGTCATTTGTGTCGGTACGACCATGTTTAAACTCGGCAAACCACCGACAAATCATTGCTTTTGATGGACAAAAGTCCGGGTAACATTTTTCAATCTATTGTTTTGCTTGCACGGTGTTTTTACCCATTAAAAAACAATGTTTTATCAGAACACGAAACTCGTTTTTTTCCATTTTTTAAGCAAACTACAAAACGACTTTACTCCAACCTCGATAACTCAGCTGTTTCTGGTCCGATCGACTTAAAATTTTGACACGTTTCAAGCAAAGGTTAGTACTCTAGAAAGACCTGGTTACTGGTTTACTACGAGCGCCATCTCTGGGTTAGTCTCGGAACTTATTGATCCATGTGTTACTTTCAGTATTGAATGGAGTTTAAGTAAAATTTCTCAAATAAGCCTATTTGGAATTCCACACAAGTTAATTTTTCCACACCACTCATTTTTCAGTTAGGTAGGATTTTAATACAATTTTTTTAATAGGTTAGCGTAAATCTTTAAAGTTGTAGCAACTTTTCTCAACAACGACGACAGACGCTAAAAGGAGACCGAAAGAAATCCTTTTTTTTGGTCTAGTTGGTTTGAGTACTGCACAAAGACACAGGACAAGCTTTCTTCGGACCCATTTGATAAGGGTCTGAACCAAAGCTGGCACATAAGATCTATGGTTCTACCCATCATGGGTTAGTAAGTGGTGACCCAGCACTGAGCACTAGATGGAAGCACAGCTAGAACAACTGTTTGCATGTACCCACGTTGTAAAATATCTTGTCTCTGTGTTTCTAAGATAACCGCACATCAATCCCAAGTAGTGAAAATCAATCCCAAGTAGTGGTGCACACATCAAATAAACTCGCCATCTCAACTCGAGACTGCTAATGATGTCAAATGGAAACTAACCAAAAACGAAAATCAATACAAAAAGGAGGGTAAATATTTCAATTGCAGTTATGGCTGAAAAAGGGACATTCTTTACGATTGTCTCTTGGAATGTTCCACTTCATATCATAAGAATGATACTGGAGGGAGAGTATGCGGTGGATCACTTCAACAAATATGAGAAAATTTAAAAAGCCAGAATGACTAATCCTGGACAAATAAATTACTTTGGAATCGAAAGAAGGGATATGTTTATTGAAATTGCTCTTGTAATACTTTTTTCGGTAAGGATTCATTCTGAATGATTAATTAGATTTTGAAAATTAACATTCTGTAAGAAACAATTTCTTTTTATTTCATTTATTTCTGAAAATTCCGAACGATATTGAAAATAAACTAATTTTTCAGTTCGAACAAAAAGAGTTTTATCTTCAGGAAGAAAATCTCTTTTAAGTCCTTTGTAATTTTAATTTATTTTTAAAGGCTTACAAAAGACACTGTACATAAAAGAAATCGCTTCCAAATTGAATTAATTCCTAAAAACTTCAAATAATTTTATATGAACTTCTAGTATCACACATATTCTAGTTCAAGACCAATAAGAATTTTTTTTCTTAAATTTCCCTCAAATTTGACATTATATGAAAAATAAAATACAATAAAAAACTGATTTGATTTTTAAATTTTTAAGAAAATTTTATCCGGTAAATTAAAATTTTTTTTATCTAAATTTTAGATATTTACCGGAAATTCTTTATGAAAAATTACTGCAAATTTCAAATTTGATAAAAAATACGAAATATTTCTTATTTTGCCTTTTTTCGTCAGGATTTCAAAATATTTAAAATTTAATGAAATTTTTAGTTCGTAATATCTTTAATAGAATAATGATAAAACATACTGAAATTTCTATAAATTTTCAAACATTTTATTTTATTTATTTATTTATTTTCATCTTTCAGGTTTTCAGTAACTTTTGAGAATTATACCAGTACAGTTTGTTGGTTGTTTTCATTGGCACCAGTCCCATATTTAGCCCGTATTAATTGTTAGAAATGTACGATGTGTGGATTTAACAAGACTGACGCTACTACTGAAGAAGTACGCATGCGTCAAACGCCAGCGACCAACAGCTGTTTAGCATGAAACCTTCTCTTTCGAATGCAATGCTATCGTTTTCGTAAGCATATCCGTATACAGTTGCCTTCCTTCGCAATAGAGATATTTTTTTTTGTTTCGCCGGAAAAATGATAATTGAGCAAAGAATTATTGGGAAATTTCAATTGAAACTTAGAAAAATTGCTATTGAAAATTATAATTCAATAAAAGAAGTGTATTTCAATGAATTATTATCGCGTACACTTATTTGTGAGTCGTTTAAGCGTTTTCAAGATGGCCGAGAAGAGGTTGAAGAGGATCCACACCCGTGTCTCTCTATCATGTCAAAAGCGGATGACAAAAGCGAAAAAATCGGTGATCTGATTTAATCTAACCGTTGGTTAAGAATTCGTGTTTTTCCTGAGACTATAGGAATCTACAAAGAATCCGTACGACAAATCTTAAATAACCATTTTAACATGTTAAAAGTATGTGCCATAATGATGCTTAAAATTCTCATGTTTCAACAACAAGAAGAACACAAAAAGGCTTGTACTGGCTCTTTGAATGCCATTGAAAATGATCCAAACTTATTGGAAAGGATAATAATTTGCAATAAATAGTGAATTTTTATATATGCTGCTCGGATGAAGTGCCAATCCAAGCACTGAATGAGCCCATCTTCACCGAATGCCAAAAAGTTCGAATGAGCAAATCAAAATTTGAAGCAATGAAGATTTTTTTTATAGATACTCATGGGATTGTGTACATTTGCTGGGGTCCTGAAAGTCAAACTATTAATCAGCATTACTACGGTCTCGTTCTTGCTAAACTTTATGAAAGAAATGGAAAAAAAAAGACCTGCATTGAGGAAAGAGAAGTCATTCCGCATCGTCTGTCAAGAGGATATTGGCGAAGTACAGCATCTCAATGTTAGGCCTTATTCGCTGAATTTTATGCCATATGACATGTATCTGCTTCCTATGGTGAAATATACAAAAAAGGAACAAGATTTGAATCTGTCGAAGCTGTAAAAGAGAAAGCGGACCTCGTCCAAAAAGAGCAGACAGAAGAAGACTTCCTGCACTGTTTCGAACAAGAAACTGAAAGATTCGCATGGAGCGTTTAAGGGATAGAAGACGGGTGTATACTGAAGGCGATGATAAGTATGTATGATATCAACATAAACTGTTTTGCAACGTCAGGTTTATTATTTAATAGCCACACTTTGTATATAAGTGATCAAGACATCACATGTAAACAAGAAAAGGGTAATTATTGGTTGACAAATCTGTGGATAGGAAATAAAAAATAGAAAAATCGATCTCTACAGTGTATTCAGTAACCCCAATTCTTCAAAAGATAGCGAATTCTATAAAAGAAAGAACAGATCGTTTCAGGACCTAGGAATTGTAAATACTTCTTTAAAGAGTGAGTGATGGTAAAGATTAATGACAGAAGAGATAAATAAGTTCTCAAACAAGGTATAACTGTGTTAGTAACATTTGAAAAAATGAGGAAAAAATTAAAATTGCTCGATAAAGGGGAGGGAGTCGAAAATAGAGAAGGTTCGCTGTATGGTTTCTCGGAGACACAACACCCAAGTTTGCCAAGTATAACATCCAACAAGTATAAGTATCCCATCTTAAAGGGAAAAAAATTACCAGGGAGCCTCAGGTTCATGATTCTCGTACTTTTCTAAAGAAGACAAGATCCAGAGGGCTCTTTATCTAAACAAAGTAAGTTCCTGGTTACCTACAGAAGATAAATCCTTAAGATATTATGATTTAAAAATTTAGAAAGGCAAATACAAATCATAACATTAACTTTGTCTTCAAGTAATAAATTATGATTCCTGCATACATTTAAATGTATATATATATATGAAGGGGATATCTGTAGAGGTCTAAAGAAAAGACTTCCCTTATTTCGCGGTAGTCTGGTGTCTAGGGTAAATTTTTTTCCCGAAGTCTATGGTGTATTTACCAATTCAAGGATGATTTCAGTCTTTGAATTATTTTCTTTATTGGTAATGCGATGATGAAATAATATTTACAACAGGACTATGTACAGTTCGATTTTCTGTAACGAATTAGTACATCACGTTGAAAGATAGCACTTTGAATTAATGGTATTTCGACGACTGACGTTAGAACACATGGTGACGTTCAGAGTAGAACATTTTTCCAGTTCATATCCATAGCGTAAGCGCGATTCAGCTCTTTCGAATGAAGAGCACTAGCGGGCTAAATGTGGAAGAGAGCGGAGAGAGGTGATGAGTGAAGAGAACTGCTGAGCTGCGCTCCGCGGCTATGTTCAAACATAGAGGGCACTGTAGCCCTCTATGTTTGAACTAATAGCTAAACATAGAGGGATCCTTTTTATTCCGATCGTGGAATAAAAAGGATCATGAATTAAAATTCTTTTCGACGTGCAGAGATTCAAAAAGTGAGGTAATTACTCAGGTATCATCCTCGTTAATTGCCTATAATTCCGAATTATGAAACTATCATACATTGCATCTGCGTAGCGTCTAGTTGAACATATCAAACTAGAAACTATTAATCCAGATATTTCGTCGAATATAACCTCTCAGGTGCTTGCCCTCTTTTCGTAAGTATGAAATTTAAAATCCTATAAGTTATTGCTTTCCTCCCATGGAGCTTATTGTATTTACTGAACACATTTTAAGCACCATCTTGGTTGTTTGAGCGTTCTAATTTGTTTGGCGAAGTCTTTGAGTGGAAATACGAACTATCTTATATTTTAAATTTTTATCTCATTACACACTTAGCTATTGTAATTAGTTTTAAATTAATAAATACACTAACTGTTATTTTTTAATATTAATTATGTACAATATAATGATATAAAGTAGGATCTTGAACTATAAAAAGCTGTAAAAATAAAATACAATAATATCATTTATAACTATTACTCTCACAGGAATGCTATAAAATTATATATGTTAAAATTTGTTTGCTCAAAAGATTTGTATACATAAATATTTTAATTTTGGCTTATAGTAATTTTTATTACACATATTTTTTTAAATCTTATTTCAGAGAATACTTTAAATGTATGTTACTCTTGTTATCTTTGCGCGTACTAAAATTTCCATATTTTACGAAATGTTTTGCTAAGTTTTTGATTTACTACTAAACGTTTCTTATAAATTGTTATATCTACAATTTTTCCAGGATAATTTTTTTACGTACAACAGATCATATAATGCTCTCTTTGTTGTAATAAAGTGGTCCTTTTTATATTGCAAAATAATCTGAAAAAAATACGTATCGTAGTTGTTTTGTCAGACTTTTTTTATTGGAGAAAAGTATTAAGTATCCTCGTATTTCTTCCTGACATATTGGCTTAAAGTATTTTATGCAAAGCCGCTAAAAGATGAATGACCATAATGATGGATTATTTTTAGACACCTTAATAATAGATCACATTTCTCTAAATACAATAAAAAGGGAGTTCGGGATCATTATTTATTACATTTGAAACGCAATGTCGGTGATTGAATGAGTAAATGTAAAAAAATGGTGATGTCATAAAGAATTGAATATGTTTCATGTGTATTAACGTTGAAAGTATTTGTGAGATAGAAAAAAGGGAACAAAAGAAACTTGTGAATATTCTGATGTAAGTAAAATTTCTTATATGATTATCGTTAACTTTTATTAGTATAGCTTTTCCAAATTTAAAATAAAAATGAAAGTTTTCACCAATAAATTTAAAGATAGAAATGTATTGAGACTAATTTTTATATGCAGAATATTTTCTTTTTGTAAAGAGGATTATTTGAACCAGGGCATTATAAAATTATTCCTTTAGCAATTTAATGATTCAAACGATAATATTTAATATGATATTAAGAAATCATTTTGATTATTTATTTCAACCGTTTCGATTCACAATATTCTTGTACGCCACTGTCTCTTGATCAGAGACATAACTAACTCGTTTCTGCATATGGAATAATAAAAGTCCACGTAAATTAAATATAGGACCAGAAAAAAAAAAGAAACCGTTGACATTTCATTCACTTAGTAGCCAGTGAATAAAATTATTGTTAAAGACATAAGCCATTAACTTCCACCCAAGACTATGGAACATTGAGAGTCGATGCAAATTAAATACAGAGACAAGAGCCTATGACCTGTCATCCACAAAGTTATCCATTGAGTTTAATCTTTGTTAGACATAAATTATTAACTTTGCCAAAGACTGTCGAACGGAATGAGAGTAGATGCAAATCAAATATAGAGACAAAAGAGTCCAGCAATTTGTAATTCTATTGTTGCCAATGAGTTCAGTCAAGTCTCGTTAGAGATATAACTCACTAGCTTCCGAAAAAGACTATTATAAGGAATAAAAATAGTTGGCTCAAATTAAATAACGGGACATGAGTCCAATGACCTGTCATCCACAGAGTAGCCGTTGAGTCGAATCGCTGTTAGACATAAATTACTAGCTTCTTCTAAGACTGTCAAGTGGAATAATGGATCGATGCAAATTAAACATAAGGACAAAAAAAGTCTGGCAACTCACCTTCCGATTAGTAGCTAATGAGTTGAGTGGACGAGTTAAAAATATAACTCGTTGGCTTCCATCAAAGACTGTGGTATGTAATAATAGGAGTCGGTATAAATTAAATATAGGAACAAATGATTACACTGATTCGTCTTTCATGTAGTAGCCAATGATTTGAATCGTGATTAGAGACATTGCTCACTGCTTCCACCAATGGGTGTCGGGTGGAATTTATAAGAATCAATACAAATTAAATGTTGCTGTGTATCGATGCTCTTAAATGGTATTATGTGGAGAAAGAAAGAAAACTATCTCGGATATTGTGTTGTCATTTCGTGATTGCTTATATATCATACATCAGAATTTGCGACGTTAATTAAATATCGCAATGCAAATTAAATGAATCAAATATTATCGAAACCAATAATCACATAAATTCACGCATTTTCATCAAATAGATTTAAAAGGCGTGATATCGTTGTACGATTGGTTATTTAAGTATAATATATGTATTTATCAAAATTATTTTACTTCATAACTCTTAGAACTTAGGCCTTTATCAATTATGGTAACATTTATGACTAACTATTGTTTATTTATTAAGCTCTAATACAATGTTTTTAATCATCAGTTCCCCATCGAATCACTGTTAAATCATTTAAACTGAAACATTTTCTAAAACTGTTATTAATCTTAAAGATGTTAATTTGTTATCGTGTCTGTTATGCATATCAAAATGTCAATGGAAAGATTTCGAGGATGTTAGGGCGAATGATACTTCGTAAGTAGACGATCCCAGTTCAAAACTTCCTAGTCATTTATCTTAGATGACAATGAAGACATCACTTTGCCTCACATAGAATATATTAAGTTGAATGTCATTAAGTATCCGTGTTTCTCAATTATTATTTCATTAGATTCATTCCATTACCCATTATAATTTAATGTTATTTTTTTTGAAGGAAATCATAGAAAAGCCCACCGATTTCTCCACCCTGCCTCTTTCAGTCCAATGATACAACCTGATTCTAACTCTGACAGTTGCTCGTAATGAACTTGAATCCTGTGGTGAGGCATTTTTTTCAGTCGTTGAAAGGTATCTGAAATCGCAATGCAACATAAAATTTATCCTTCAGAATGCGAATCGCTTCTTTTAATTATACACCTGCTGAGTGCAGTTCCGATGCGCTGTAGCTCCTGCTATTCATTCATTGGACACCAAATTTTTATCATTTGCATGTTCGGTCTAAATGTCTTTGCATACGAAATTTTATTGCAATTGGCTACTCCTTCTTGGTGCGTCGTTTTTTTTTGTTATAGAGTGTATAAAGAAGGATCTGTATTAGAATTCACTGCTCGTCTGAAACAGAGGATTTAAAGCATGTTGAAAACAATTTCAAGTGCCACGTTAACAACGAAGGTACTTGAAAACTGAATGTCCGTCAATAGGAAAAGACGAAGTTTTAAACATAAAGGAATATCAATGGATATATTTTAATACGTCGTGATGGCTATCCAGTAATTGATGAGTTGCTTAAAATTTCGATTGCCTAGCCTTCTCATGGAGTCAAAACTAAGATCAAAGACTCAGGAAAAAAATGCAGATTTATTAATATTACATTTTCTCTATCGAATAAAAGCAGTATATTTAAGTATTTTAACTATCAATAATTTTATTCTTAAAATAGATCCCATATTTCTTTTCCATTATATATTGAAAACTTAGTTTTCTATATTATGAGTCCAAGTGCAAAATTATACAGTTTCAATAGTAGGACGATTTCCTTTCGAAGACATTAACTGAAGAAGTTGAGTCAACTTATATGTAAAATGAATATGACTTTATACAGGGTTACACGAATTAAGATGCATATACTTCTGCGAGCCTAATCGGCTCGCAGAAGTATACTCGTGTTACAAATGGTTCGCGAACCATTCTCCACGAGACACTTTTAGTCGGTTTTTCGACGAACTCAGAGAGAGTCCACAATTGAGATTCAGATGGCATCGTTTGTTTCCTTTTTGCTTGTGAATATCTAAACTCTATAATCAATGATCTACTATCTACTTGGTTCTTGATTTCTTATGAATCACTGAAAGTGTTTTGCAAAAATAATTTCAACTATAGATTCGGGAGCCATTCGAGGGCTTTCAAGTGTATCACGCGCTTTTAAATGCAGTTGTTATAAAGATAATCAAGTTGTGACCAGAATAAGAAACAATGTCTTCCTTTTACTCAGATATTAAGATACTAATTGGGTAAAAAATTAGAATAATCTTCACTTAAATTTCGACTCCTTCGAGCATCACGTGCGCTGATGTAATAAAGCCAGATTTACAGATAAAATGCATTCTCTATGTGAGAAGAACGAGTTAGCATTGCAGTTCGTCTAATCATGAGGCAAACAGCAAAAGAGAGTTTTGCATGACATTAAGCGTGACATATTTTTAAGCTCCAGGAGTGTTTTCGATGTCTCTGAAGCAGCGAATTAGCTTAAAATTTCATGTACAACAACATCTCGAGTCTTCAGAAAGGGGCGACTAACCAATAATGAGAAGCCAAGAGGAAACAAAAGAGAGGTCAAGCTACTGACACGCATTGTGTGCAACCACAGAAGTGATGCAACACAATAAATTGCATCATAATGAAATGCAGGATTAGCGCAAAGTTTATGCGTACGTTCTACAAGACATATCTCAAACGAAATAATATCTCAATAGCCAACGACCAACAAGGGTCTATTTGATTTCACTGAAAAACAGAAAAAAGAAAGAAAAAGAGAGATAATGCTTTTGCGGGATACATAACGCTGAAATTGGACACTTGACGAATAAAGAAAGATTGTTTGGCCCAACGAGTCAAGATTTCTTCTCCACGCCGCTTATGACATTGTCTGTATGTAGTGAAAGCTGTAAGATACCAAGGATTCGGTATGCTACTCAATCACTTTTTAAGTGGATGTTGGGAGAATCATGGTCTGGAAAGCCTTTTCCTTGCACACTCTTTTCCCCTTAATTCCGCTAGAAACATTCGTTAATGTACTGTAACACTTACCCATATATCACTGCCGATTGTGGCCACCCGTTTATGACTATAATGTTTCCTGGTGACTATGGCAACTTCTTACAGAGGAAAACACTTAGCCATTACTCTAGAATTGACTCAGACCGATTTGAGGAACATGATTTATAATTTGAAATGTTTCAATAACCCGCTCAGTCACCTAGTAACCTGATCCTAACCTAATTGCTAAAAGAGAAGTTTGAAAGACCTGTTAAAAGCTTCAAAATTTCATCTTCTAATTTAAGAGAATTAGAAGATCCCAATTCTTTAGCATAGGCTGATACTACTCATTATCAGTTTCAGCCATTTATAGAGTCTATGCCTAAAAGAATATATGTTGTCCTCAAATTCATATGAGTTGCTTGGTGATTAGCAGCAATGTGTTACTAATTATTGGATCAGTGAGTATATTTTAGTTCAATTTGTTAAGATCTATTTAAGTATAGAGGTGAATAAGTCACAAGATATTGAATAGCACATCCTGCGTTGGTGTCTTAATTCTAATCGTATGAAACATAGACTATTGTAATAACGAGAAATTTGTACCTTTTGGGTAAAATGAGAATTAAAGGAGACAATTGTAACCCTAAATATAATTTCAAACATTGTCTCCTCAAATTTTTATTTTATTTATGTATTTATTTATTTATGTATTTACATATTTATTTATATTTAACACTTGGAGATTTCTTTCATTCGCATTTTTAAAAATTTTATTCAGATAACATAATTGCGTTCTTCCATCATTGTATAAGTACAAAAGTAAATATAAGTATTACTTTCATTATTTACTTTATTGAAAACAGATTTAGAATTTTTGATTGCCCCTTATTTTATTTAGAATATTAAAGAGCATTTTTTTCAATTAATTGGAGAATAATCCATATTATACAAACAGAATAATATATAAAAAAAACTAAAATTAGAAACCTTTTGATTCAGTTAGTATTAAAAAAATTTGAATGAATAAATAAATACAAAAATTTTGTGAATCCTTTTTAATTAAAAATATCCAAAATTTTCCTTTCACGAAATGTTTCATTTTTTAACAAATAAAATATAACTTTTTCTTCATCAAAATTATTATAATACAATTAATTAAACATTCCATGTAATTATGAAAGAATATATTTATATCCAACAAAATATTTATTTTCATTTCATTAACTTATTTAAGTGTTGAGTAATTAATTCTTATTTTAAATCATTCATTATTCATTATTTAAATCATTCATTTTCCTAATGCAATTAATCCCAATTTTAAAATCAATGTTATTAATTCAAAAATGTAAAAAGACTGTTCTGTAATCTTTTTTTGTTTTCAAGCAACGCTTAATCCCTAGATTAGTGTTTAAAAATTCAAAAACAATAAATGAAGACAATAGAAAAGTTTAAAAAATATTTAAATGATTTTTAAACCTCTTAAGATATCATAAAATTTGTACATGGTAGCCAAGTGGTCAAAGTAGAAGATACATTAGCGATAATATTTCAATAGCGCCGCAGAAGCCGAGTGGTCAACGTCCTGAACTCAAAGATGACGTTGTTTCCCCCACGAGACGAGGGTTCAAATACTGATGCCACTAAAGGTCATTCGTATAATGGGACTATGGCACGTTAAATATGGCTAAACTCAGTATCCACACATGGAATGATGTGGACGTTTGGAGAATGGAGTGCCATTCTCTTCATTTAACCGAGGTACAAATTTCAAAAGACATATTCGATCTAGATTTCCTTAAAATCTCCATTTGTAGAAACACTAATGCAAGTTAAACCTTTCAGAGTCTCAAAGTCTTCCCATGGGCGGGGTCTGAATGTTAAGAGTAAATTGCCAGCTCAAGTGCCGATTGCGTCATCTGATTTTGATTAAAATTACTCTGCGAATTTGCTGTGATTACAGGACCGAAACAGGCAGCTGAAAAGCGTCAATAAATGGACAAATTATGAATTGTTAAGTTTTATTACTCGTATTTTCAAGATATGCTTTTAAATATCTAAATTTTATTAACGTTATAATTCCTTTTTTTTGAAAATGTGATCCTATTAAATATAATTTACAATTTAATAATGTTGTGCCTTATTATCATTTACATATTTCAAGAATTGAAAAATAAGAATGATATTCAATACTTTACAGCTTTTTCAGAAGTATTGCTAACATGTTACCTCTTGAGTAGTTTTACGTATTCTTTTATTTAATTAAGGGATCAATTTATTAAACCACGAAACTTATAGAACAATTTAAATTACGAGGCTTGAATGTGAAGTAATATTTCCTTGGCTAAATTTTTTTTTACCTGATTTGCAATTTTTGTTGTGCCCATGTGCTACATATACACACGTCTCCAGGAAACCCTACCATTCCTTCTCTGCTTTCGACTCTCTTTCTGGTCAACCAATTTTTTATTTTTTTCCCCATTTTTTTTTCAAACGTCTAGACAGCAGTTACATATTGTTTGACGCAGCATAGCCATATTTGGTTCTTGCACCATTTAACTTCATCTTCAATAATTCATCCAAGTACTTTGATATATCTGCAATTTAATGCACCAATTATTTGTTGATCCTTCCCTTTCCTGGCATTTGATCTACAGCTATGGTCTCCTAGGAAAGCAGTGCCGTTATTTGGAGGTCACATTATTGAGGTGGATGACATCACTAAAATTATCTATGTAAACCAGATTTCGCGGTACCTTAAAGAGTATTGAATGTGAGTGGAATTTAAATCAACGGGTAAACTCGTTTTCTAGAAACGGCTTGACTAAAAAGATAAAAGACGTCATAGATTAAGGCGTTAATAGTCAGACACACCCAACGAATAAGAATTCCTGCAGTTATCAAAACCTGTACATAATAGCAGCTTTCTGTTCTTCGTCAGAACCAAAGTGATGTCCTTTAAGAAGCTCTTTCGCATTTACAAAGGTAAAATAATTCCTTAATGAGGATAAGATGGCAAACCTCAGATGTTATAAGATCAATATGACACCTCGTTTCTTCAAATTCAACTCCATTTAGGTCCTTAGCTACTTCAATTCTCCCCACACCAATGACAGCTGATAACAAATAAAACAATAAATTAAGTATAATGAAACAAGTTTAGCTTTGAGATGCTAGAACAATTTTGAAAATTGAGTAACAAACAAAAATATTATGGAGGCACTACTTCTCAATCAATTACTTTATTTATTAAAAGTAAGCTACGTATAAAAATATATATTTAGGGCAATAACTTTGAGATACACACATATAGTCAAATGACATAATTTTTCTTACTAATAAACAGTAAATTAAATATACCAAAAATTAAAATAAATTTTCATGTAAGATGTTAGAATCCTTTAAGAAAGCTCAAATAGATGTACGACGAATTTTTGTTACTAAGAAGTAACTTATGTATCTAGGTAAAATGCATTCTGCATATTTATTTATCTCCTGTTACATAATATTGCAAATTACAGCTATTACTGTTGATTTTTTTCGGTTTCGAGAAGCAATAAATTTAAGTATTTTGCAGTATCGTAAAGTTTTATTATTAAACAAAGCAATAAGTTTCTAATCGAGATAACGAAACCTAATTTTCATTTATTATTCTTTCTTTCTCTCTCTCTCTCTTCATATAGGGTTACCATCGAGAATTATACATGTCTCCCAGCGTTTCTTGACCTTCTGAAGGTTGTCATTGCGGAACTCTTCATATTCTGTATATTACGGTTTATTTCAATACAGTGTCTTGAAATCAAGCAAATCAGTATCAATAGCCGTAATTTATGACATTATGTACATAATGATCAATTAATATATAGAATAAATTTTATCCAAGTATCACATTTAATCCTCGGTTATTATCGAAATTTTATGATACCCATAAGAACAGATCTTAAATGTATAGACAATATAAAAATATGTACTTAAATGTTTAAGCTTGCAACATATAAATCAGGTAACAATATTTAAGACATGAATAAATATTGAAATATATCTGCTGAAGAACTAATTTTTTCTTCGAAATATTAAAGCGTTTTTCAAAAGATTTAAACTTGTACATATTTTAAATGTAAGTTTTGCAAATTAGAGACAAGTGACATTATTTTTCAGATAAACAGTGAATTAAATATATTGAAGTTGAAGATTCTTTTTCTAAGAAACATATTCAAATTCTTTTAGAAGGCTTAACATTTCACGTTACAGGCCTAGAATAAATTCTCAAGTAGTTTTAAGAAGAATTAGAGAGCAGAAACATTTAAGAAATTTATTTTCATTTGAGAAATTGTGATTAACATAACCCATCCTGTTTTCCAAAAGCAAATTCGAATGAGTGCTTCTTACTGAAATGGCTACTTTAAGGTAACATATTTAGTCCCTATTTGTAAGAATAAAATTGGATTCATTAATTTTTGATTTTCCACAACGAAAGAAGATATCAGCAGTTTTTAGCTTCTAGTGTTGTTTTTATCAGTTTAAATATTTCGTCCGGTAAAACTATTCAAACTCTTAAGAAAGTTTTATATACTTTTAAATAGTTTTGAGCAGATTAGTTGAATTTAAATTAGATTTAAAGTTACAAACTCTCTGGAAACTTTTAACTTCGGAGTCTTAACTTTTTACTCATTACGTTTCTTCTAAGTACTTAACTTTTTTCTTTTGAGGACAGAGAGTTAGGTACAAAACATAAATCAAGGCTGATTCCTGAGCAATAAGATTTATCATATATTGAAATAAATATTATTAAGTAGCTATACAACTTCCTGATGGTTAATTATTAAGCAACATCTTAGATAAAATTATTTTCAGAACAATATTCTTAACTCTCTTTTCAAAGTGTAAATAATAACGCCGCTAAAGATAACCAAAACAAAATTAAAGTATTATGTGTAAGAAGAAATAATAATTAATACACATAATTAATGAAATATTGTTATTGTATTAAATGATTGAAATAATTAATATAGATTTTTATGTACAATTAAAAGTATGATATCGTATGAAAAGAGGTTAATTACCACTTAAACTTCAGGAATTTCAAAATACAAGTGAAGGTGTGAGTTCGAATAATATTTCACCATTTATGTCAATGAGAACTTATGAAAATTAGATCAGAGTAAGCTTTCAAATAAGGATTTTTTTGACATTTTCTATGTGACTCCCACTGATGACAAGACTCCGAAACATTATTTTTAAGATTTTGTACACGCATCTCAGGGTTTAGAAATGAACACGCACAAAATGAAGTTTGATGTTCTTCAGCATGTTACTGAACTTTCAACAGGCACAGTAGTGTATTTTTTTTTAAAAAAACCTGCTCATAAATATTATCAACAAAATTTAAAAGCATATAATAAAGCATGTTTGTATTTTTATCTAACTGTTGAAACGTACGACGATTTCTCGATCATAAATGTTTTCCATATTAGCTGAAGAAAGGTGGTTTTTATAGCAAAACTATTTTTCACAAGTTCATAAGTCATATTTAACATTATTTTATTTATTTATTTATTATTAATATTATTTATCATTTAAATTATTTATTCACTTTTTCCTTCATACAGCTCTCCAGAGAGAAATTATCTAAACTAAACCTTCATTCCTTTAAGACCAAAATATATTTTAAAACTCAAATTATCATTGACAATTAAACGTTAAAGAAAGAATTCTTTTTTTTTCTGTCGTTTCAAAACAAAACACATTGTTGATATTTAACTTTAAGACATAATATTCTCATAATTAAATATACATTTTAAGAAACAATATAGTATTAATGTCAAGGCACCATAATATTGATTTCAAAAATATATAATATTCATTCGAATAAATATATTATTTACCAATTCCCAATTAAGAATTATATTAAAAGAGCATGTTTTATTTGACTCCTAAATATATAAAATCAAAAATATTTCTCATAACCTCTTTCTCTCTATATTATATTTAAATTCCCTCCTCACATATCAAAATAAAATAATGTCGAACTTATTTCCCAAATAAGGCATGAATATTAAAAATTAAATCATCTTCATTTATAAATTATCAAATCTCTTGTTTCCTCATTTTATTTGTTTCTTTGTTTCTTTGTTTCCTCTTGTTTCCTTATATAACAACAGTGATGTTTCACTTTATATACTCAAAAATATTATATTAAAAAATTATTAAACTTTATAATTAATATATTTAATTAATATGCGCAAATTACATCTTACCATACACATCAGAATAAAATATTTTTGTAAACATATTACAAATATTGCTCAAATTTTTAAAATCAAATTAGAATAAAATTCAAAACTAATTCACTTATATATCATACAATATCACTGCTTTATAACTAAGATTTTTTTAAAAAAAAACCACACTTAAAACAGAATGATTGCAAAGCTTTGGTGTTATACGCAATACATGATGCAATATTTTTCTCAAAAAACCTTATAATCATTTAATTATATTATAAAATGCACTTATGTTAACTTTCCTATTTCATAAAAAGAACCATTAGAAGACCAAGCAGAATTACAACTAAACAATTTTCTCATCATATATTTTTAAAAAAATACCGCACAAATTTTATATTTTCAGTTTTGATAAACCTTTATAGCAGAAAACATATACCTTCATAGAATTAAAAACAAAATATTAGTTTCATTTTCAAATAAATAATATATAAAAAGTATAAAATATCAAGCATTTTTATCGCAACTATTCCCCTTTTGAATCAATATACTAACTTTCAAAACGGAGTTCTAAATTTGTAATAATACTTCATAAATCAATCCACATAAAAGTTATCACAAGACTTATATTCATTGCCTAAAACTATTCTAACATTTCATGCGTGATTTCTATAGCATTTTACACAAATATATTCATTGTATGTAATAGTTAATAAATACAATAAACAAAGTGAAATTAAATGTTTTAAAAGAATAATCATAGTTGAAATTATTTTGCTTGATTATAAAATATTTAATAAAATTTCTTAGATTGACTACGATATTATGAATTCACACTTATTTTGAGCTGAAGTTTGAAGCCAAAAAAAAGTGTTAATCCAGCTCAAGGGAATGAAGAAATTGTAGCTTTCTACGTAGGTGGTTTTTGCGCAACCTCTGAGTTACTTAAAAATTCAACTAAGGGTAAGGCAAGGGTGATTTCTTATTTTCCAAATGAACTGGAGGATTATAAATCACTTCATCTAGTCTCTTCTTAAGAGGTATCCGACTATGTAGTGATCCTTTGATTATTTTTTCTCCTTGGTAAATACAGGTATCACGCCCCAGGACACCATAACGATCCTTCTTTATTTTCGAGCCTCCTTCTTGTCAAACTTTTAATCCTTTTCCCATTTTTTCAAATGAAAAGACTGCAATTTTATCTTGTTCGGCACATCACAGCATCCTCTGGCCCTTGCTCCAATAATCTTCACTTTCTGTTACATTCCTTTGGCTGTTGTGGTCGTTCGGAAATGATCCACAAGCTCCATGACAGGAAATAGCCGGGTTGATTTCAGGTATTTTGAATGAACGGAAACAACATATCATTATCAATTTTGCTCCAATATATTTTTTTATCTGGGCTAAATTTACGCCTCGCTCTCTCGTGTTCTAATTAGAAATCATGTTTGCAAAGGAAGATCCTATGTTCTATTAAAATACATTCAATATACATGAGTAGAAACAAAATCAGAATGCATAGCTAGAATACCATCACCACTTCCAAACAATGTCGATTTACTGCTGTCGAATGAGAGAGAGAGAGAGAGAGAGAGAAGAGATTATATGGTAATAAACGCAGAGCAAGCTATGTCCGTTTGGATTCGTGAATTACATTTTCAAAATTGAAGAAATCATAAGCGTAATTCTATCATTAGTGGCCAAAAGAAAAGAGCGATAATTTTACCAGGCATTTATATGCAGGGATTTATTGAAATCATGTGGTATTGGATGGAGTGATTTCCAGAGACTTAAACTGCAGGCAGACAACCAATAGGGATTATCCCTCCAGGTTTGAATCCATGGGAAGCTGACTTTACAGATTTTAATAGCACGTGATAGCATAAATTGAAAGCTAAAATGGTATCAGGAAATCAGAATGAACTGTTTAAAATTAGTTAATGAATAGGAAAAATTAGGAAATTAAATTATATTCAAATGAAATCATTATATATATATATATATATATATATATATCTGTGTGTGTGTGTGCCAGTGTTTGTTTGGGGTGTATGAAATTATGCGCAACATCTTACGAGGGTAGTTCAATAAGCCCTTAGAAATTCTAAGATATAGTGCACGTAGCATTGAATATGGTTTGTTTTTAGTAAGAGTCATGAATCACTAGACAGCTACCTAACTCTCATTTATTCGTATTCACGATCGTGACGTCTTTCATCCCTCAAAAATACGTCTTCATAACTCTTCCTGCCAATGAGACCATCTTCGCCTGTTTTGGAAAAGATTCACCGGAATCAATCCAACATTTTGAGCATAGCTTGATTTCCATCGCATAATGAGGAATCCAGGTCTCACCGATGGTGACAACTCGACGTAAAAGGACGTGGACAAATCTTCAAGGAAGCAATCAAATTTTGATTTAACAAAAAATGTCTTCCAAATCAAAACTGACTTACGAATCAATGTCAAATTCGTTTCGGCTCTGTTTAATATATGTCATCACCCTACGGTAACAACAAATTACCTTAATGATGCCCTCTGTCTTCAAATACGCATAGTTTATGAACCACCCACGTACATTGTGTTTGAAATTACACCAAACTCATATTGATTCTGGACTACTTAAAATTTAATTAACTAAATAAATTTAGCAAGTGAGAGTATAGAATCATTCCTGAATAATAATTTGAATTTATAAAAGTAAGAGTGACAATCTCGGTTTCGAGATCTGGAAATTCGAAGACAAGGTGGAATTCGATGCTCTTGTATAACACTCTCGACTTTTATTTTAGAATAATAACCCTAAATTTAAGCGGCAAAATGGGTTAGTTAAGAAGAATGCTATAATTTTGAAGTAGTTTGGCTTAGTTTGTCAAGTAATTGATATGAATACCGCAGTTAACTGGTGTTATTGGTGTCAAAAGCTCTTTATTTGCATTTAAAACAACCAGAAAACCCGTAGAAATAGAAGGGAATTTTGAGAAAATTTATCATTCAAAATTAGCTGTGCGAGTTAATTTTATCCACTCCTTACTTCCAAAATTAACTTTAATTTAGTTTAAACCTAATTAAAGGAAATATGATGATGATTATTGCTGAACAATTGTTCTTTTCTTGTGAATAATTAGCATGGCATACTTTATTAGAAGCGCATTGTTATTTGATCTTTAAATTAGGATGCGCAATTGTGATCACTAATTTTCCTTTACTTTTATCGCGATAATTTAATTTACCCGTAATATAATCCACCGGCGAGATGAACTTTTGCCAATGAGGTGAAGGAATTCCACGGATTCAAACTTCTGCCTTAATTTGAATTTTTCAGTAATTAGAGTTTGTAATTGGGCAAAGAGGCGGGATATGACACTTTTAAACTTTAAATAGAGTCTGAAAAGATTAGAAAACTTATATAACTGATATATTTAGGTGAATAACTCTTTAATATTTTATGTAGAAAATTATTTTAATTAATCTGCATTGTTTTAATTTTTAAGAAAGTTATCTGTTGAAAGAACACTTGTTATTCATTTCGTAAAAAGCATTTGTTTTCATTTCTCTGTCATTTGAATTAATAGTGGGAGGGGCAAGAAAATTATAGATGTGAAAAATTAATTGGGGGGTTGGAGGAAGGCATAAGGGGGTAAACATACAATGCATAAAATTTGAAATTTTAGCTACAAATACGTTTTCAATGCTTCCTGCATGAATTTGGGCAGAATAGCAAAACCTGACGTTTATAGTAAATTTACTGTTGTTTAGTTTTAATACTAATGCGTAATTGTTTTTTATTGGGTGGGGAATAGTGTTTACTACTACCTAATGTAACTTTTATCTCCTAAAGGAATACTATTACGCATGTAACATAATTAAATGGAAATAGTTCGATGAATTAAAAATAGAAATCGACAATTTCATTAAAATAGTATGGCTTGTTTAAAATAACTTACCGAAATCCAACCAATGAATTTACTCAAAGCATTATTTTATACCCTATTACCCTAAAAATGGAGAAGGAAAAATAAAAATATTCTTATAGATTTTCTGAGGAAAAGAATATTCAAATACAATCAGTTACAACTACCTAAGCTATAGAAAGAAATATATTCAATATAATTTAAATCTCTCGAAGTCAAATGCTTAGTTTATCTGTTTTAAAACGGCGAAGGTCAAGCGTATAAATTTCATATAACAATGAAATATTAATTATTTTTATTTCTTAAACACTTACTTTCATTCAGTAGAAACATCCTCGTAGATTTTAATTTACGTTGTTTTGAACATATTAAGTTTTCAATTCCTAGGTAATGCCAGATATTTCATCTGCAATACATAGACAATTTATAGTTTTTATATTGCACTGTGATTGTGCTTTATATTCTATTTATTTGATAAATAATTTAGGTCGTCTGATACTTGAAAATCAACACGAGTGGCGTTTGAATAATAGTGAATATGGTTTTTTTTTATAGAATTCATATCTCTAATTTGGAAATTAGAATTCAAACTTTATGGTCAGAGAAAATATACAAAACTCTAGTTGTAGATTAATGTAGTAATATTTAATTTTCAATGTTTTCAAGAAGCTCTTACTCATAGGATATCCTCTTTGGTTGTTGAATATATATTTTAATTACATTCTTATTTCGCAATCTCAGGCGGAAAGTACATATAAAAAAGAAAAACTCAAAATTTTAGTTTGAAAAACGAGGACAAAAACATCCAAGTAAATTAAAATTATAATTACTATCTGAAGTCTCGAAATCAAAATTCGCTTTAGAAATTACGCGAACATTTCACACACACACACACACACACACTTATATATATATATATATATATATAAACTTTTTATAACTCTAAACTAGAGAAAATAGATTTTTCTCTTTTTTTTTTCTTAAAAAAATTTATTTTGCAAATTTACGAGAGGGAAAAATTCTAAATTAAAATAAATGTAACAGTCCAAATATTTCAGAAAAAGAAGCTTTTTAATTCTAAAGAATTTTTTTTCTTAAAATTACGAATCATTTGATAACAATAAAAATATTTAGGGCAATAGTTTTCTTTTTAAAGTATGAAGGGAAAATATTTCATATGGTGTGAAAGTAATGAACGTCTTTTTTTTTGGGAACTAATATTGAAAAGAATTTTAAAATTTTACTGATTAAATTGCTGAAGCGAATAAAATGACTAATAAACTTTACATAGAAAAACCTGATTCATTAAGGTACTATGCTTGTTTAAGACATGATGATCGAATTAATACAAACATTTAACCATTAAAAAATTTATTGACTTTTCATAAGTGTTTTTCATCTGAATTTCAGATATATATATATAAACAAGATTCTCTTTTTTTTCACTTAAAATATCATGCTGAATTAAATGAATTTGAAAGAAAAAAAAGTTGTGATTTTTTTATTAGTGAAAAAGAAATTCTTTAAATTTTCGAGAAAGAAGAAAAAAGTAATTATGGTATTTGTTACATTTGCTTAACGAGTAGTTTGCACATATCTCAGCAAACAAACTATATCAATTTAAAAATACAAAGAAATTACAAAATAATTCAACCATTTTCAAAACTAAATTTATAATCAGTGAAAATGTATATTTTAAATTACTGAGCCTTTTTTTTTCATTAAAAATTTAACGCTCTTTAGTGGTCATAATTGATAAAATGAAGAAATAACATTAGAGTGAATGGTTATGAATGTGATACCTTTTTTTTTTCAAAAATGTAATGTAATGTTTTGGTGTAATGTAGATTCTAAAGAAATACACAGGGAATTATTTTCAATTCTCTATTATAAAAAACAATTTGTATATGGGGAGGGAGGAATTACTCTGACGCACAATACATTTAATTGGTTCTTAAAACATAAACTTGTTATTTTAAGGGAAACTAATTCTAGTGTAATGAAAGCCATGTTTATTTCGTTTTTGTAATCGTATTTCAAAATACTCAGCACTATTTCGTAATATAACACTTGAGAATTCTTGAACTACAAAGAAACTTCTAATTATAGAGTATTCCAGTACTAAATCAACTGTGACAACGTATCTTGTAGTTTTGAATTACTTTTAAAAAAACTCGAAATCCACTTCATTGATCTTGTATTTAGCAGAGAATTTGAAAATACAATATTCTTGCTAAGTTAAGCTTAGAGCAGCTTAAAACTCCTATAAAATAACCAGCATATTATTTCTGAACCTCGATTTCGCAAAATACTTTTTCGTGGCGTAACAAATTCCATTACATATAAGCAGTTCTTTAAGCATTTACTTGGGGCCACAGTCTGGCTGCCAGTGTTGTTTCTCTTGAATCGGGAGTTTTTAGTTCTTATTAACATAGTACTAGAAGCAACACGAGGGCTATCGGCGACAGACCTCGTAATTTTGAATCTCGGGCAAGTGACGAGGACAACACCTGGGATGGCACCCTCTCTCCAAACTTCCACACCACGCCAATGGGAGAACTTTGGGCTCCAACAGATTTAACGTGCATCAGCTCCAGCTACACAGTGGGTCTTCTGCGGCCAAGGATCGAACCCGCGACTGAACGAAAACCACCGGCAACGAATCTGAAGTCATGACCAATAGGCTATCACGACCACCTTTAATCGGGAGTTGGACCTTTGATGTCATTAACAAAAAGCCGTATAGTGAAGCTAAAGCACGTTAAGTCATTTGAAACACTTCGCTAAGTTCTACGCTTAGCGTAGTGCAGAATAGTGGAATACTGCTTCAATTGTCGTTCTCTCCACTTGAAACTGTGGTTCAAAATTACGAGGTTCGTCGCCAATAGACCTTGAGTTGCGTATGCGTGCAATGTCAATTACCAATCACAGGGGAGGCAATTTTTTTTTTTATTTCATTCGTTTTTTCCTTAAATAGGGAACTCGTCTTATGCCCATTTTTCTTTCTAAGTGACTCTTCGGTTGATAAAAGTTATTATTATCATTCTTTTTCATTGTTTCTATTACCTTTACTCACCTCTGACGTTGATATATCTTGTATAAATATTGGTTAGGTATTGATGCAATTTATGAAAACTGGAATAAAACAGGAATGCGTACTTTCTTTAGTGCTTTTCAGAATTTTTATTGACTGTATAATGAGACAGACTTTAAAATATCAAAAAATGGGATTACGGTGGTATTTCTATTCAGAACTGGAAGAATTTGACTTTGCTGATGATGTTGTATTATGGTCTTCCAAGCTTTTTCCGACATGAAGGAAATTTTTCCGACAGTAGAATAAACTATTGAAAGTCAATATTTAAAATAAAAAATTACTTCTAATAAGTCAAAGCACAGCTAAAGAGAAGAACAATATTTTTCATACCTTGAAGTTAAAACAGATAAAAAGTGAGGCATAAACAAAGAGATTGAAACACAAATTTAAGATGCCCAGCATTCATTTAGAACAATGTTTATATTTTGGATAGCCTCAAACGAGTTTTAGGATCAAATCGCATGTATTCAACGAAATGGTATTGATGATCCATCGCTATATAAGTGAGGCTTGGAAACTCACTAAATCACAAGAACAGATATTAAATACATTTCAAACTACGTACCCCAGAAAAGATTCTTAAAATTCAGATACAATTTTAGATTTCAAAATGTATCTGCCTAACCTATTTCATCCCAAATTAAAAAACTACGCTTGGCATGGATTGGATATGAACTTAGAATGTAGTCAAATGATAACACAAGAATTGCATTGATATGGGCACCAGATAGAAAGAGAAAGAAAGGAAGACTAAAGGCAACATGGCGACGTATGACCATAGAAGAGTTGAATTTATTTGGTTGTCCGAGTTAGAGAAGTGCTTGGGAGGCGACGAAGGATCCAGTTGAATGGCGTGTAGCAAGATATATGAAAATACCCTTATTAAAATTTAATTCAATCTGAATCAATACACAAATGAAACTTCATACACAAATGAAAGTTTACTTTTATTATTCCCTTAAAAAAGGAAGTTACAAAGGCATTTCATGAATGAAAGCCTAATTAAATTCTTTTTTCGGTTTCTCGTCGGTCTCTTTTGAACCTGCACATATTTGAGGAAAATGAATCAAATAATTTGACAAGAGCTTAAAAGTATAACTCCAAAAGAAAAGACAACTAGGAAAAAAAACTTGATTCATCCATCCTCAAAATGTGTTTGTTTAGAGTTACTCTCAAATTCAAAAGTTTCTACGGATTCTCAAGCACATTTCCCGGAAACTAACCTGTGGAGTCTTTTTATTGCGATGTTTGATGTTATATCATCGTCTTGTGAAAAACTGTGGTCTTTAATATATCAGATGAATCGTAGTGAGTAGGGGAAGGAGATAGTGAGGAATTAGAGAAATTCATTGGAACACTATATTGATTCGAGTAACTGTGAAAGAGTTTGCTGAGAGAACATTCCTGAATCGAGTCCCATTACTAGAAATCTTCTAGTTGGTTAGAGTCGGATCCAGTAATTCAGAGTCGACTCAAATAAATAGAAATTTTTCATTATATTATTTATATCAAGACATGATTAGTGAATTACACCACATTATTAATTTATTTTGGTATTGCTTATTTAAAACTTAAATAAAATGTTTGAAGACATTTGACTGATTATTATTGCTTAACCATGTCTCTTGATCACAAAGATGACGTTACAAAATCAGAGAAAAAACGTTATTGTAAGCTCAGAACCCTATATCTCAAGTTTCTTAAAAGTTCAATTCATTTTCCTTTGAGTAAAATAATTGGCTTGAACAAAAATTCAGTTGCTTTTAGTTTCTTGAAGCTCATTGTAATTATCATTTTGAGTTACGTCTCACATGTAAAGTCTAGAAATCCAGACTTTCCGTTTCATTTTAAAATGTCAGGAAAGAAATCAGCAATTACAATAAAACAACAATCGGGTGTTTCCCACGCGCTCAAACCAATACTTATAATTGGCTTAAAAATCCCAATGAGTGACTTAAATGGATGAAATTATAAATTAGCTGTTTGCTTCTCTAGATTCATAATAATTATTAAAAATTATTCACACGTAGGGCTCTCAAAACAGAATTTCCCGTTTGATTTTGAACTCTCAAAGAAGTCAGCAATTGCCTTAATTTTAGTTCTTGTAAATTTTAATAAGTTAAACAAAGAAAGAAAGAGAGAGAGAGAGAGAGAAGCATTCGGTTTTCAAAAGTTTTGAAGATAATTAAAGACGTTAGGGGAAGGGGATTCTAAATATAACTCGAGCGTTTGAACAAATGAATAACAGTTCTAAAGTAAAATTCTTTTTTCACATTTATAGCTGCCATCTTGATTAATTCGGTGTTATTCTCTGGTTTTACTCTCTTAGAACAACTATTTTGTATTCACACACTCACATAGTAGTGAGAAAAATGCACAAATTTTATTTATTTGCATTTGAAGTTGATTTTCATTCATAAAGGCTACTAAATGTATGCACATAAGAGTATTAAATTTCCATATATATGGGCCACTAAAATTATGTACGTAAATTTTACCAAATTTTCATACTCCACAGTTTAATAGCATTTTAATAGTTTCTGTTGAGTATGCAAAGTAAACAGATTGAAATAATAATAAAAAAAAAAATGGCAGTTTTGAATCTGCAACTGATTTAAGGGGACTTAGTACCTTTGCACCTTCAAAAATTCGATTTTTCAAATTTATTTTCAAAAAATAGTGTTATATATTAGGAGCATTTTAAAGCAAACTGCATCAAAATCCGACAATTATTACTCCCTGTGCAACAAAAAATGTAAATGTCTAAAGTGGCTTGTTCTATGTAATGCAATGTAAACAAACCTCTTTTTCTCAGTATGTTATTTTCACACTTTCCCACAAGGTTAAAAAAACTGTTTTGCATGCAGAACTTTAAGATTTTATATGAATGTTGTACTTGTAGATCTTTATTCCGTGAACCTCAATTTTATTAATAGGATGATTAGATTTTATTTTATAACATGATACATGAAAAAAAAGTTACTAAATACAAACTTGATAACTTTTTTAATTTTTCAATTTTTTTTAATATAAGATAAATTTAAAATTTGAAGTTTACAGAATAAAATCATTATTTAGCTTTAATTTGGTATAAGAATTATGGTTCTACTGTACATCTTTCAAATGTTATCTTGCGAGTAACGTAAGGTAAGGTAATTAATTTTTTAAATTTTTGTACGCATATTTCATGTTGTATAAGAAAATATATTAATTTAGTTGCAAAACTTGACCTAATATTTTAAACTATACACATTATTACACAAACTGTCAAAGTTTCACAATGAAATGAGCAAAAATTGTTGATTTATGAAGAATCGAAAAAAGAGAGAAGAGAGAGAGTGTGTCAAAATGTTCTACTTTTGATTTCGAAAGGTACTAAGTCCCCTTAAGATAGTTTCACTTTGCTTAGCTTTATTTTTCCTATACTATAAAAGTCTTATAAAAATGGTTATAAAGCCAAAATTTCGCAATATCTAATGAACAAAAATCAGGAAAAAAATGTTTTAGAAGAATAACAATGAGAGAAAGAGAAAGAGAGATATTCGTTAAAACTCATAACCAAAGAATAAAATAATAATAAAAAGTTTAAAAAAGAGAGATACAATAACATATACTAATTATATATGCATAGAACATATTATTGTATTTAATTAGTATTTATATACGCTACATATTACTAAACTTATATAGACTAATATATTAAATACAAAACCACAATTAACATATTTCATAATAATTAACATATATAATATATAAATGTAGATATTGAAACAATGAAATCAAAATAAAAAAAATAATAGCCTTTTCACACACGTACATAGAAATAATGTTAATTTCAAAACTGTTTCAGTTATATAAACTGTGGTTAAAGAACAATTTCATTATTAATTCACCTCCTTGTTAAACAATTTTTTTTTCATTTACTTGCTAGAAAGATTCTTTTGAAATTAAAACTGAATACAATAATGTGTAATTCTTTTAATGAAAACTTTTAGAATGTGTTTTTATATTCCATTGTTTCTAAAATGAAGATAGAGATTCTAAGAGCTATGTGTCTACGTATTTAAAATTAGTTTCCGATGGTTACATTAAAAAGAAATTAGTTATTTTTTTAAGCTGAAGAAAAAAAACTTTCTAAAGGGACTCTTTTTAACTGTATTCTAAGGATGAAAGAGACGCTGTTATTTAAATTAAAGAGGTTTTGTCTAGGGATAGAGAAAACTTTAATTAAACGTTTCTTTAAACTATATCCTTCTCAACAGATAAAAATAAAGTGGAGTAAATGCTACCGGATATTAGAGAAAATAATTTGTAATTGCTTTTGTAAAATTACTACTATTAACTTCTTAATTGCAAATGCTTAATGACTTATAACAAACCCATAGGCATATATATAATGTTATTTAATTTAATGATAATATCTCATGTAACATTTTTTTTCTATTATCTTGTATTTTGATAATTATTTTATGTTACGTTTCCAGCCGAAATACTTGAATTTTTGTAGGAGAATAATACTGTTATAATAGCTTTATATTCTTTGTTTGAAGGAAAAATTCTAGAAATTAAAGTGTCTTTTTAGGTACATCCAATTAAATAAAATATGTGGCGGCTACCTAAGTCATCTTTTGATTTCGTTTTTGACTGTGGAGCTACAAGCTGATTTGTAGAAAAGGAGAGAGCGATCTTTTCTTGACACACTTGCTTCGCAGATTCCAGACCTGTGAAGGTCGAGTTTTAAAGTTGCTATTGTTAAGTCTTAACCTTTAAAGTTATGTTTGTTAAGTTTCAAATAAATTGTTAGTTCTTTGTATCTCGTATCTTTTAGTCTTTTACAGTAGTTTATTTAGCCTACACCTTCCGAAAGGATTTCAATGGGGAACAGAAGGTTTTATCAACTTCCCTTCCCCATAAATAGTCTATATTGGAGAAAGAAATTATACAATATTTTTAGGGACAACACACATTAGGCTTAAGAAATCAAAATGGCCGAAGGACAAGACCTTTGAATATATTTAGCTGAAAATTAAATATCTACTCATGAGAGACTAAAAACTGAAATGAAAACAAAATCTATACTATCTAACAGGGAATTCTCATCTAAATATCTATCCAAATTACACTCAGTTCAAGATATTATGAAGTGTATTAAAGAAATAATTTGGTATGAAGAGAAGATATTGAAATATAATACAGGTGTTTTTTGGTGTTTACATATCAGATCAAAATTACATTTTGATCCACACTAAAGTAGGATCTACAAAAAGCAGTTGAAAGGGACAGATAGGCTTAAGCTAAATTCTTGCTTTTACTAATATTTTCCCCTCATTTTTGTTTTCAAATGAAAAAGTAACTTGTTTATTTATTTATAACGGATTTCAATATTATATGTTACTTCATCGTTTAATGTTAAATTTTTTTTTTTTTGTTTTTATTATGAAAAAATATTCAAATATGTATTTAACAATTTGTCTCAATTTAAATGTTTTTCTCTCACTTTATTTAAGTTATAAATTAAGATAGCGAAATTTTTTTCTTTTGTTTTATAAATTTATAAAGCAAATCTAAGAGGGCATTATCAGTCAGAAAATGATTTAAGCACAAAAGAAAATAGTAGTTATATTTATTTCATAGTGGGGCAAAAACCTAGTCAAAATAAATAGGTTAACTATTTAATCAATCAATCTTTTTGTAAACCTGCCATATGGTATTAAGGAAGAAATCTGAAATGTTTGGTCTTATTAATTTCGCACAAGAAGCAACACAAAAGCTGTTGGAGATGGGCCTCGTAATTTTGAACTAAGTTTAATTGATGAAGACGACACCTGAGCGGGCACCCTCTTTTCCTAACTTCCACACCACACCAGTGGGAGGACTTTGAGCCTCTACAGATTTAACGTGCCTCAGCGCTTACTACACGGCTAGTCTTTTATAGCATCTAGGCTCGAACCCACGAAACGGTGAAAACCATCGACCGCAAGTCCGCTACCATAACCATTAGACTAACGCGGCTGGAATCTGAAAAGAAAATACATGGTAAAAATTTTATTTTTATATAAACTTGTTCCTTTAGAATTTCCTACTTTGATATTGAAATTTATTTTCTTGCAACTATCAAAATTTTAAAATATGATATTAAAAAGGGAATAAGAACTGAAATAATCTATTTTATATCAAATTTTTTTTTTTTTTGTTCCGATATGGTCAGTGTTATTATACAGAATATCTTTGAAATTCTTCAAGAATCAGTTTTTAAGGAGAGAGAGAGAGAAAGACAGCATTGATTACTGAATTCAAAATAAAGTAATTTTTAGTAATATAAAATTTGCTTAAAAATTTTATTTGTTAATTGAAATAGCTGAATTAAAAATTTCATAATATTTAGCTTTACTTATAATTGTATTCCCGGAAAATATTACTTATCGATTAACTTCCTATTGTTTAAACTAATTTAAAAAGTCCTTTTTTTATATTTTTAAAACTAAATATGCATGAAATTTGTTCCTAAAAATGCTAACATTTGCCGAAAATTTATTCTAGAGTTAATCTCTTTCATTTTATGAAAACTGCCAAGCTTTTTATGGCCACATCTACTTGGCAAAATACCACGTTATGAGATGTAATAAATGTAATTATTTAAACTGCTTACTAAGTAGGTAGCATACTTTAGAGCTATTTAAAACTTGAACAGATGGATACTATAAGCTGTAATTTACTACCACATTTACAAAGAACTCATTATTCTATAAAGGATGTTGAGTGGGAGTATTTTTTTCAGAGAAATTGCCTCTTGCTGATGTTTAAAGTATACTTCTGATGTATCTGATGATAAATGTATATTAAAGTGAAAAAAATTATTATTATCTTTTGAAATTTGTTTTATTTCCCATCAGAATGAACTTAAAATTGAAAAAGTTGTATGAGAGTATAGTTCATACATTACTAGTGTTAGGAATGGGAATGAAGTAACTCATTGTTCATGTTCGACTATTTTCTCTTCACTAACCTCGAGGACTTTTTATAATTTGAATTGCATACAATTACAACTCCTTGCCAACTAAAATTAAAAGTGATTAGGTAAATTAGCTGAAAATTAGAAGTATCATGAAATGAATTATAGATAGTGACATATAAGCGAAATAGAACTGAAAGGAAAGAAATGGAAGATAGTGAAAAACTGGTAGATGCATAGATTAGAGTGAATAATCGTAATTAATTGTTTAGATTAAAAGTAGTTGGAAGTGATCTAGATTTAAATAACAGGAATAAAATCAGCTATAATTGAGAATTGTTTGAATCGGAACGAAATTATCGAATTGGAATAGATTTTAACTACTATTAATCGAAAACTAGAGATTTTTAACTCCGACCCAAAACTCTTTATGTACTGTGTAACGCTCTACAATTTACCATGACACCAATAACTACGCTCTCCAGGTTAAGCTTTCTAATATCTTAGTTCAACCCACCAATAATAATCTAACAGACTCTTACCAATAGTCTTTCCTCGACTGCAACTCAGATTCTGGAACAACCGTTGAAAACACTAGGCCAAATCTTTCTCGAGTAACCCTTACTCGAACCTTCAACAATAGACTTTAATTCCTCCTTTCTCTTATCTAGCACTTCGGCTTCACCTCATCTAACCTACAACGCCTCTCTGATCCTCCTTCAGATACTCTACTCCTTCTGACGGAGAATATATAATTCCTAACACTTCACTTCATTCCTAACTGCTTTACATACTACTTTATGCATCACGTTTCATTTTTGGTTGGGCAAAGGTTGTTTAGTGAAAGCAATCAATCTCAATTGAAAATCCCCAAGGTTAGTGAAGAGAAACCGCGAATAGCCCAAAGTCACAACTGTACTTGGAAAAAATCTGATGTCAACCATTTGATGGTTACGAACCAGCCCAGTTCACATTCGAAAAGCGCATAATAAAAGGGGGAAACGAGTTCTGCTCATCCAAAGACTTTCGATCCAAATGGTTGCTGCCGAGCCATGGAGGTGTTTCCCTACTCACCGAACGAAACTTTTCACCAATGCACATTGACGAGCTGAGTGTATCCGCGTATATTATCCTGCCTTGTTTGTGTTACAAACGATACCTACTAGTAAAATTTAGATAGTGTGATATCATACATATGACACTATGGTTACCATGAAAATTTGTGCACAACGAAGGAAGATTTTAACGATACGGTTATTGTTGATCTAGTTATTTTTCTTGTATAATGTGGAGCGAGTTTTGTTCCTGAAATAATTCAAAAATGAAAGCTAGACAAGTCTAATAATGAATATGTTTTACGATGATATATATGTGAGATGAATAATTCTATGTTTTAAAGTGTATCTCACACAAAAAGCGTTTTGGGTAAATATAACAATTAAATGTTTCATAAAGTATAAAACTGTGTTTATTTATTAAGATATATTTATTTAATATCTTACAAACTAATATTTATAAAATTTATCATTTACTGAATTGTAAAAGTACCTGTTACAATTGTTGCAAATATTAATTAAAAAAAATTTAAATAATTTTTTTAAATAAAAGCAAATAATTCTTTAAAGACTATCATTTAAAAGCGAGCCAGCTATCTGTATCACTGTCAAAAACGGATAGCATTTTCAGAAGCAACTAAGAGGCAACAATTGTCATTTTCAGCGACCTTTTGATCGTAACACAGCTCGTAGTAAGAGAGCGAAAACTGTTGATTCTCTTAACCGTTAAAAGGTTAATTGTTCTGATGTTAATATATTAACAATGCATTAAAAATTAAAGTTGTTTAGACTGTAATTGATTAAAACTGTCTCGGTAGAAGATAACGAATCTCTTACATGTACTGAAAAATTAATCGTTTTTCTTGTTAATTCAGTATCCATTAAAAAGAACTGATGTTATATATTATATACAATTAGTTACATTTAAAAATACTAAATTGTTTTAGATTGTAACCAGCAAAAAGTAGCTAGAAGCACTATACATTCTACCACTCATTGAAAAATAAATCAAAATCCATTGTTAATTACGTTATGAGTAATTAAATGAATATACTATATTCTCTTGATAATCCGGCATATATCGAACTGTAGCAACACCTAAGTACTAGAAAGCCTCTAATAACAGCTCATTTATTCAGCAAAAACTATGTATCATTGTATACAATTTAAAGCAGTAAGAGTAAACACATGAAATAATTATAACTACAAAATTACTGTTTTGTATTGACAGCCTACATCATACCAATGAAGTTGAAGGCATAAAATACCATAAGTAAAATCGCTTACCTTTGACAAAACGCCGGATTACAAACAGGGCTGTAAAGGTGAAGCGCCCAATTATAGAGTGAGTAATGTATTTTAAATTTTACGATTACTCACACACCATAATTTTTATTGTAGTACATCATTTCTCTATATATATTATTCTATTTAAATGAACAATACTTCAAAGCGAGATGAATTTCTTTAAAGAGAAAAGAAACAAGACACACGAAAATGATTAAATACATTCATGTCACACAAGAAGTAGAATTGATGGAACATAGGAGGAAATCATGAAAATTTGGATCTAAAAAATTGGCCAACCATACTTTTCACAAAAATAACCCAAATAAGGTTTAATTAAAATATTAAAATTTTGACCGTTATGCGAATCAACAGTTTTTGCTTTCTTATGATGCGCAGAGCCACGATCAAACGGTTGCTGAAAGTGTCAGCCATTTTCCTGCGAGTTCCTTATGAAAATATCATCCTTTTTCTGGCGGTGATACAGTTAGCTTGTTCGCTTTTAAAAGATTGTCTTTATAAAATTATTTACGTTATATTAATGCAATATGTGAATCAATTGTAACTGCCCTTTTAAATAATTCAGTAAATAACAAATGTTACAAAACTTGCTTTGAGCCATTTCAGCAACAAACAGCCGCCAAATTACACAAGAAAAATAACTAGATCATCAACAATTAGATCGGTAACATTTCCCCTCATTTTGCAAAACAAATTTCACTTTACTCTTACTGCTATGTATATGCTATCAAACTAACTTAATTTTGTAGGCGGTGTTATTTGTAACACAAACAATGCAGGATAATGTATGCAGACAAACTCATCTTTTCAGCTCTCATTGGGGAAAAGTTTTGCTAAGCGAGTAGAGCGCTCCTGCAACCATTTGAGTCGAAAGAATTTGGACGAGCTCAACTCGTCCTCGCGCATTATAGGGCGCTATTTAAATATGAGCAGGGCTCGTCCATTTCCATTAAAGGGTAAATAAGCAAAATACTATTTTGAAAGATTGATAAAACTAATTTTTGAGAAATATTTTATTTATCCCATGGTTTGGTACATTCTAATTATCGGGAACCGATACAGACATTCGCTATTTCTTCATTTTTCATGAAGATTGGGAGATTGATAACCTTGATTACAAAATCGGGAAGCAACCAACCTTCCTTTCCGTCCATGTCAATCATAACTATCAGTTTTCATTTCAGTTCAGTGTTTCTTATTTTTTAGCCGGTTAAATATCACGTTTGCACAATTTGTAATTGCTTACATACAATGTTCTTTCAATTCTCGATGCCCAACAGATATTGTAAGTGCTAATAAAACGTGTAAGCATATGACTAGAGAAACTTGTCACAATTTGTTTTGACTATCAGTGCACGGTACTAATTTTTTTTCTGTGTTGTGCTTTTACCAATATTAGAATATTCAATTGAATTAATGTTTAATGTTCGAACTTAATCTTTTGTAGTTGTCAGAATGTGACGATATGAACATTAATCAGGTTTTAAAGACATTAAATACATTACATTTAAATTTTTATCAAGAGTAATTTATTGTTAAAACTATATCGACGCTAGAATATCCAACAAAATCGGGAGTCCGACTAGACCATGATACCCATCGTGCCGTACTGAAGACAGCTTACTGTATTCTTATACTGTAGTGTAATGCATGCACTTGAAATTATATATATATATATATATATATATACATCGGTTAACGACAACTATCCAATTACTCTTTCTTTTTCCTTACTACTTAAGAAATCCTTTTATATATCAGCACTCTACCATGCAATTTTATCGACTTCTATACATCAGATTTACGTTACGAAAGTGAAGTTAAAGGATTTTGCGTTGCTATCCCTCAACTTATGATAGTCAAAATAATGGAAACATCAACGGATGGAGCACAGCAGAAGATGCTATTTTGCAAATTTTTATAGTGCTGTAAGCATTGCTTGTATACGAAAAAGGCTGGAAGTTAACTGCCTTTTGTGTGTGACCTAGTTTCAGATAAAACACTGGTTTGAGATAATATTACTTTAAAATGTAAAATATCTCAGCAAATTGGAGAAAATCATGATTGTTGGAGCTCGTTTAGTAAGAGCTTCTGTGTTAAAAACAGCAAAATTGTGAGTATGGTAAGATGAACTGTGTCTAAAATTACTTCCAAATATCAAAAAATCCAAGAATGTGTTATTCCTTAAACATGGAAACGATAAATAGAAACGGAAATTGTCAGACAGGAGTCCGTGAGCAATGTCACGAATATTCGCCATATTTTAAATGCAGCAGATGAGCAAATAACAGCAGATTTAAACATTTATTAAAACAGCTTGAAAGCAATCGAAAACTATTTTAAATAGAGATTCGAATGTGAAATAATATCCTACAATGGTATTCACTAAAGCAATACTTTCATGCATTCCAACAATGCATTTCAGATTTCACAATATGTTTAAAACTATACATTTCCATTTTAGGAATATATTTTCATACAAGCTTAAAATAAATGTTCAGTATATCCTTCCTCGTGTACTATGACATTTGTCTGAAATTTAAAGTGAGATAGATATTCAACAAATCCTATTTCAAGAATTCCGCTATTCACTCAATATATTCGGTTGAAAGGTGGTTCAAAATCAGTGCACTCCCTATGCTGTAAGGTCAAACTTCTCCTTTTAATGCTTTGTGGTATAAATTAATCTTTGTCTGACAAAGAAATCAATACCTCAGACTCCGAAGAGATGATGTTAAATTCTTTCGTAGCGTGAAAGAGATTGGAAAAGGACTTTTAATTAAAAAATTAAATATTCTAATCTTGGTTTGAGCATATTTAGGCGGATTCTGAAATATTGGTACAATGCCTGTGGAAGGAAAACATTAACCAAATACGACTATTGTGCATGGAAGTTGCAATATACGCAAAAATATCTCGCGTGATAATATTAATTATGAGAACGCCCCATAAATATTCTTTACTCTTTAGATCAAATGCCATTAAATTCTGTGGGTGTGTTTTCCTTACTTCTGGAAAAATAATTATAATCATTGAGGGAACATTATAGGATTATAAAACACTTTTGAGGTTTTAGTGAATGTTGTAGAAAGTAATTAAGCTCTAATGCATATTTTTCAAAAATAATTTTTCTATGAGGAAGTTTATCTTACTAAAAGGAATGTAGCGGTATATAAATTAATTAAAGCTCTACAATTAAACAATAGGAGTATTAAAATACGGGAGTTGGTGGAACTTTAATCTTCTTATATTTAATATTACAACTCCACATAATTTTGAATTGTTGAAACTTTTATAAATTTCTCTCTTCAATCTATTAGATTAATTATTCTGGTCAGTTTAAGTTTAGTATATATTAGCGCTTCTGAACATGGTAGAGAAAAGATATCGATGTTGGGAATAGCTTTATTTCTTGGACAGGAATATTCGTCGACCTGACTGCAATTTTATATAGATTTAAATTACTTTATATCAATTAAGCATTCGGATTATTTATAGATTCAGGAATCAATTTGTAACTCCTACTTCTTACCTCTTAAGTAAAAGTTTTCTGTTAGTATCCAGTTGAGATTTCTATTTGAAATTTTGTGAGTCATTTGGGTCAGTAAAAAGGCGATGATCTTATTATTTTCACGTGATGAGAATGACTTGCTACAAATTTTAGAACTATTAATATTACACGAATACAGTAAAACGTCCTAACACTTTTCAGGAATATAAGTCCTCAAAATCACAAAAAATCTTTTAACATAACCATGTTTAATTGTATTCTGAAAAAAAAAAAAAAAAAAAAGTAAAATGTGTCTTCTTTTGGAATACATTTGTGATTCAATTAGAATATCTTTAACAAACAATAATAAATTGATTCAAAAGTTTTAAAAATGGACATATTTGAAAATGTAGCGAATAACGGATCAGAAACAAAAGAGTAATATCTTAGAAATAAACATAGTTATCAGTTTAAGGATTAAAAATAGAAGAATCTAAAAATATAAACAAGAACTGATAAAAAATAAAAATGTTAATATTCTTGATTAATTAAAAGATTATTTCACTTATTAAAAACAAAGGAGACTTATAATGTCAACAAGGACAAATCAGAAACAAAAATGGTGTATTTAATTAATAAAGCAATTATTATATTTTATTTTAATTTTAAGTGAAATAAAAAGGAATATTAAAAAAAATTGTGTATATTACGTTTCTCAAAACAATTTTAAATATGATTTTTTTTATTTATGTATCCTTACATTCGTTAGTTTTAATAATTTTGGAAGATTCACACTTTTTTGTTGCCATTTTATTCCCTTCAAGAACATGAATCAATTCACTTAATCTAGTGATTGTGTTAAGTCGTCCCGACAGGGGGTGCTCCTAGCTTTTCAACTAACTCTGTATGTAACAAGAGTGATTTGAAGGAAAAAAATATGTAAAACAAATAAAATCAATCTTGGGGGCTTAGCCAAACGCTTCTTCAAAATTGAAAATAGATTAAAATAAAATACTTTAACCTGTCTCAATTCGACAAAGTTATTTTGTGCTTTGTAATTGAGGAATTATTCGATTATTAAAACTCATTACTTAAATGAACACGGAAGAGCCAGAAAGTTTTCACTCCACATCAATGCACATAGCAAATTATTTATATTGAATTTTAGACTATATATTTTCAGTCATTCAAAGTTGAAATATTTTACATAATATCAGAACCATATCACAGTCTGCTGTTGCGCTTCTATTTTTTTATCTGTCAAAACATCCAGAATTTTCACTTTTTCAAATCAGGAAGTTTGTTTTTTCTTTTGTCGATGGAAACCAAAAATTATGAATAAATGAATACCAAGTGTACAATACATTTTGCATTCAAAATAGAATAATGTAACATTATAAGTATACTTTTGTTAAAATATACAAAATGACTTCAATTCTATTCCACGAATGACAAATTATCACTAACCAAAATGAATCGTACGGCTGTAAGACCAATTTATTGAAATTGCAATGAAACTTAAAAGTACTTCCTACGGAACATAATTATGTTTTCAAGTATAGATAGAAGCCTAACTTTAACTTAAAATCTGGACTTACTGGAAGTATTTGATTGAATGATTGTACAAATATTTTGCAAACGTGAAATATATATTATTGTTTGGACCTATTTGTATTCAATATCTTTTATTTCATTAATAAATTTGTAATATGTCTTTATTTTACTTGTACGTAAAATAATTTCTTATGCTATTCCCACGCCATCAACCCAGTTTTTATCTGTTGCGTATTGGCAACGTCCTTGTTGATTTGAAAGTAGAACTGAGTTTGACGGGCAATGCCCTTGTATCAATTCGCTTCTTCACCACACAGTCAACTGCTGACAGTTGTTAAAATAAATTTATAGTTTGTTGAAAAGTTTCTTATCTTTTTACACAAGACTAATTATAATATTTTGTCGGTAATACGTCAGCTATCACAGTATAGCACTGCCGAATTGCCCAAAACATTGAATTACTGAAAGAAAATTATAAATAAAGCATTTACATAGCATAAGCTATTTGTTAATGTACAAAATTCAGCACAGTCAAACAAAGTACTTAATACACAAAACAACTTAAGCTACAAAAGCTGTACTGTTATATATTGATAGCCTAGATTATCTCTTGAAATAAAAGGCATAAACATTTTTTGCTTGACATGTCAACCTATGTAAAAGCATCGAATTAATTAGAGGGTCGGAGAGGTGAAGTACTGGTATAGTGGGAGTATTGTAATTTTTTATTACATAACAAAATATATAAAAAAAAAAAAATGTTGGTTAAAGTCGGGAATAGGGTGTTCCCTTGGTGATTAGCGACGAAACTTGGCCACTTCCTACATAGGTTGGTAAACGTGCGTGACTTAAGTATTGAGTATTCTTAGGGTTACCATAACAAATCGCCATGTTTAAATCATTATCGCCCCCAAAAGTCGCCGATCGCCTAGAGGATACCCTATTCCAGACTTTAACCAAAATGTTTAGTGATTTAATAATTTGCTTATCTTAAACAAATAAAAACACCGGTAAAGAACGATTTTTTTTTAAATATGGGTTTTCTTTCAAACTTCACACTTTGCGTAATATAATTTTTATACCTTAAATCTTAAGAAAAAAAAAAGGGAACGTCGAGTTAAATTGAATTTATTCAATAATTAGTTTTAATAATTTATTTTATTATTTGACGCTTATTAAATTTATCATCTAAAATAAATGAGCGTAAAATTTTTAGCTCAATCAAGCATTGTAAAGTGAACGAATATTGACTTACAAAATAAGTAAAATAATTAAAAACGAATTAAAAATTGACGACACCTTTTTAAAAAAAATACACAGTGTGAGTTGGCTACGTTGCATGTATCCATTTGTAACTTTTTTTTTATTGTTTCGACGGATTTGGCGACAATTTTGGTGAGAAACTTGGCGTAAAATTTAATTTTTTAAATAATTAGTTTTAATCAATTAATTTCTTTAATTTCTTTAAATTTTAGGATTATCATCCAAAACAATTCTATTTAGAAAATTTCAGTTCAATTAAGCGCTTTAAAATGTGATCAATAAGCTTTTAAAGTTTTAACCAGACAAAGTTACTATAAGACTTAAAGAAAATCCATTAAAAAGGAAAGGAATTGGTTTAATATTTAATGTGTGTGCAAAACTGTTTCAAGGTAATTTTTATTTTTAGGTAAATTATTATTTTCTGGGAATAGTTAGTGGTTTTTTTTTATATCAGAACTATGGATCTGTATATAAACGCAATTTTAGGAAACCAGCTGGGAGCCCTAAAAATGTACATAATAAATGTTTAGTGATGGATTTAAGATTTTTATTCATTTAAAAAAAGTTTAAATCTGAAATAATAATTCATTTTTATTACTTTGTAGTAGTAAAATGTTCGTGTTAGCATGGAGTTAAAGTTGTTGAATGCATCATTCGGAAGCTCTTACTATTGTGTGTACTTCATTATCCAGCCAGAATTTATATTATTTTCTCTGTTAGTTGATATTTGTGTGGAATTCGCCACCACGTTTAATTAATTCCAACAGGAATAAAGCTGACAACGTTTCTAGAAGCTCAGAACAAATTTCAAACTAAATGGAATAATTTGTTAAAAAAGATTCAAAATATATATAATTGATGCTTTAACTATTTATATAAAGATTTATATATGTTCTCTGATGCGATTTAGAAAACATCCGAGTTAATCGAGAGCACACTTCAGATTTTTTTTTCTTCCTACATTGCAAAAGTAGCATAAAAGTAATGGAAAGTAAATATTTTAATTAATTTCTAACGTATGTACCACTAATTGAGCATTATCGTTCATTTGGCGAGCATTATATTTCACTTCTGGCGATGTAATAATTTAAATGAAGAGAAAATTTTCAAGTTTATAAGTTTTAAAAATAACTTTAGATATCTTTATAGTCATCATCATGGCTTTTGATTTCCTGGGATAATTCCAAGTAAATATCAGCATGTTTTAATAATGAGAGATAAAATTCATAGAAATGAAAAAACATAAAAACAAGATTCTCAGTTATTAAAAAGTCGCAGAATACTTATATTTAATAATGAATAATATCTTAAGACTAATGATGAGTTACACAAAGAAAACTTCATAAGAGTTCTCTAATATTGTTATAAATGTTATTTAAACATTTAAAGGGATTTAGAATTTTATTGAGGTTCAAAAATAGACAGAAGAATTATTGTTAAGCTATTCGTATCACTAAATTTCTATAAGTTTCATTTTGATGGAGTGGTCAGGATACCACATTTTAATATTTACGCATTGTTTCGCGTTTGATCCTCTTTCGAATGCTAAGAAGGTCTTTCCGAGAAAATCCAAATTTATTCTGATAATAACTAGCAAATATACTATATTACAACGTTTTTCTGAATTTCACTTGGTGTGTGTGTGTGTCATCAAATTTTCGATCGTTAATTTAACCAACTTCCCATCAAGCTAGAGCTTTGAAATTTTGGGATTCGTTCGTACTCGCCTAACAATGCAATATTTAGACGTTTGCGACAAGTTTTAACTCATATTATTTTAAATAATACAGTTTAGCCCAATCACTTGGTGCAAATTGAATAATTACCAAACTTGGCGATTTTTTTTTTTTTTTTGGCTGAATGTTAAGCCAGGACCAATTGAGCAACATTTGGCAAAATATCTCCAAATAATTCCTGTCTCCAAGAGTGGTTTGACTAAACTGTATTCCAACCATTTAATTTACCGGATTAATTAATTTTAGTTAGTTTTAACGTTGTTATGTATTTCACTTGGTGTGTGTCTGTATGTATGTGTATCAGTGTGTCATCAAATTGTCTATTGTTAATTTAACCAACTTCCCATCAAGCTAGAGCTCTGAAATTTTGGGAACCGTTCTTATTTGCCTAACAATACAATATTTAGATATTTGCGACCAGTTTTAACTAATATTTTAATAATTTTTTTAATAAACTTTGCCACCATATAAAAACGTTGTTTTTAAAAACGTTATTTTTTCCTTTTAACAGGAGTCAATGAACACACACATCAAAATAAATGACAGCACCGACTTAAAGTTCACAGAGTCACTGAATACAACAATTCAAATCACAATATTGCAACAGCACAAATCGAGACAGAATGTCCTAAATAGTTAAAAATTGATCTAGGATTGTTTAAAGCAAAATTTGGCGAATTGGTGATATTTGACGACCAAATTTGTTTCCAAAGTCAAATCTACGTTATTTACTTGCGTATTTTACTTACGTTATTTACTTGCGTATTTTACCTACGTTATTTACTTGCGTATTTTACCTACGTTATTTACTTGCGTATTTTAACATATTTTTCAAAACAGTTATTATGGTTATAGCGTTTCTTTTGCTTGAAAGAAAACTTTTGTCCAAACTTTCGTTTTGCAATATGTGTTGAAGGCTATCATATCCAAATCACATGTTGCACTTCTTATGCGCGCAATGAACCACATAACGAAAAGTTGTAATGCACAAAGAAAAAATAAAAAAAAATGAATGTACTCAATGAGCCAGTGATTTAGGACATTCAACTGCAAAACAGCAAAAAAAAAAAAAAAAAAATAACAAAGCTACATTAAACTGAAAAAGACGGTAAGGTAAATTAAAATTTTCAGTGTTAAAGCATTCATACCACTTTACAACACAATTAAAATGAATGCTGTATTATTTGCTTAAATGAACTAAGTAAAGAAAAACGTAATATATTTTTATTTCAACAGAATGTAATAGGAAACTCGAATTTCTAAGTAAATAATTGCAAAATCACTTTTACGATAGGATACTATTTAATAATGATGTAAAAAAAAAATTATGTCTCTCAATTGTATAATCCAATTAAGTTATTTGTGATAAAAAATAGTGCTTAAATTAAGTGTGGGTAGAAAACTCAAATTTATATATTTCACGTTTTTTACTAAGAAGGAATTAATCTATTTTAAGGTAAATTGAAACTCGAGATGATATATAAGTTAAAACTACTTATAATTACCGAATATAATCAACTCGTTTGCTTTTATAATAAATTTATTGAAATACTTTTGAAATCGCAAAACTGATTTTGAAATACATTTTATATGCATATTTGAGAAATTATTTAAATGTACGTAGATAGAAATTTCGAAACACAACGTAGACTGTGTTTGTGAAAGTCTGTCTGCAAGAAAACAAACATGAAAACTGCAGGAAATATTACAAAAAATAAAAAGATAAGGAGCATCCCATAATATTATACTGATGGATTATAATTAGAGGAAATAAATTCTACATTTGATATTCTTACGAAAGAAGAGGAAATCAGTGATGAAATGGATGGTTTAACATTTAAACAACTAGAATTAGAGTGTGTGAGTGATTGTGGAGTTTAATGGCGCAAGAGTCAGATATGGTATTTAAATTAGCACAATAAAAAGAAATAAAATCGTATAGCAAACTGAACCAACTTTAGGAATGTAGGAATGCATATTGACAAGGAGAAAAAATAAGGAAATAATTTTAGGATTAACATAAATAGACATACAATGATTGTATGAAGAGTAATAATGCGATGGTTCCAAATTTGTTACTTTTTAGTCCGTTTCTACATTTCTTGTAAGCATGAAGGCTAAATGTATCCTACATATACGAGGTGCAGATATTAAGCAATGAGACTGACGCTACTACAGAAGAAATATGCATGCGCCAAACGTCTGCCACCGACGGCTGTTTAGCGTGATACCTTCTCTTTTGAATGTAGTGACTTTCGCTTCTTCAAACAAATTTGTATAGCTGTAGCCTTCGTTAGAGTTATTTTTTTGTTCCACCGAAAAAATGTTAAGTAAGCTACGAATTATTGGGAAATTTCAATTGAAATTTAGAAAAATTGCTACTAAAAATTATAATTCAATAAAAGAAGTGTATTTCAATGAATTATTATCGCGTACACTTGTTTGTGAGTCGTTTAAACGTTTTCAAGATGGCCGAGAAGAGGTTGAAGAGGATCCACACCCGTGTCTCTCTATCATGCCAAAACCGGATGATAAAAGCGAAAAATCAGTGATCGGTTTCGATCTGACCGTCGGTTAAAAATTCGTGCATTTGTTGAGACTATAGGAATTGACAAAGAATCCTTACAGCAAATCTCACATAATAATTTTAACATACAAAAAGTATATTCGAAAATGGTGTCTAAAATTCTCACGTTTGAACAACAAGAACCGCGCAAAAATGTATGTACTGCCACTTTCATTACCAAACTTAATCTAAAGGATAATAATGTGGTGATGAATCGTCAATTTTTATTTATGTACTTAGATGAAGTACCAATCCATGCACTGGAAGAGCCCATCTTCACCGAGAGCCAAAAAGTTCGAATGAGCAAATCAAAATTCAAAGGAATGATGATATTTTTTTTCGATACTAATGTTATTGTTTACATTTTATAGGTTCCTGAAAGTCAAACTATTAATCAACATTACTTCACTTATGTTCTCGCTGAACTTTATAAAGGAATAAGGGGGAAAATGACCCTAATTGTGGAAGTACAAGTCATTCCGCATTGTCTGTTAAAAGATTTTTAGGTCAAGCACATCATCCCATTGTTAGACCATTCACCTTATTTGTCAGATCTTGCGCCAAGCCACTTTCTATTTATTTCCTAAGGTGAAATATTCATTAATAGGAATAAGTTTTCAATCCGTCGAAGCTGTGAAAGTGAAAGCACCACGTATTCTGAAGGAGCTGACAGAAGACTTCCAACACTATTTCGAACAATGGGAGATTCGTATGGATCGTAAAAGGGATAGAGGTGGGTTGTTTATTGAAGGTGATAATAAGTAAATATGTATGACTTCAAATTAAAATATTTTATATTGTCAGTATCGCTATTTTATAGCCACATCTTGTATAATGCTTTATTCGATTTTTGACATGGTAATCAGCCATTTCCACGCAATCGATATAACGCAAGAAAAATGGATTAAACCTGTCAGAGAAGAAATATAGTGCAGGTTGTAGACATCAGGATTTAATGGTAGGCTTCAGCTCATCAGAAAGAAATAAAGCGGTATCTTTTAAGCTATCAACTTTCACTTTTATCTTTAAGAGGAAGTGAAAGCTGTAGTTAAGATGCAAGGTCGGGTGCAGTAGCGATCCACCACTTTAACCTCTACTCCAAGCGGATCATCCTGTTCTTTAGTTCTCATCACACCAAATAAATTTGGGAACAAAATCCATAACTGAGAAATAAATAGAGACATTTAAGGTTTTCAAAAAGTAAGTTACACTCGAACAAAGTGGATCAAAAAATAATTTATTGAGAAATGTGCTACAATGTAATTTAAGTACTGTAATGTGCGCTACATTTGCCAGAATGTTGTATTAATCATTCGATGCTCAAGCTATAGAATATCGCTCTTTGGTTCTGGAGTCATCTTAGAACAGTTTTGTGGACTTCGTCAACGTTGGAAAATAGTCTTCCACCCAAATGTTCTTCGAGCTTTCCGAATACGTGAAAGTCGCATGATTATAGATTGAGACTGTACGGTGGATGCTGCCAGACCTCCCATCCAAGCCTGCAAAGAAAACCTTTTTTTGTGGTGTGTGTACCCTGTGAGGTCTTGTATTATCACGCAAGAGAACATTGCATTCGCTTAACTTTCTACTTGTTCTTCACTATGCAAGTTGTTCTTCACAGCTTTGCACAAACTTCTTACAGTTTTCGCAATACGACATAGCATTAATGGCTTAGCCCTTCTATGTAATCTTGGTATAGGCAATTCGAGTTGCCATTGAAAAAAAAAACCATGGTCTTTGCATGTCCACATCAGCTACGTAGGTGCGGCCATCTTCGAATTGCTGGCACCATTTCACAATGGCTGGACGCGAAAATGCATATGGCCTATGCAATGCCGATATTTCACGATGAATCTCCGTACTCCGTACTCGTTTGCCCACACGAAACGTTCTGTTCCATATACTTTAATGTTGAAGTAAATTTTAAGTTGTGATGTGCCATTTATTTCTCCAATTATGTAGGATTGGTTCCCACTTTTCGAATAAAATTGCCATTGTTGGAAGTTGTAAAACTCGATTATCATCTACTCAAGTTTCGTTCTTGTTTCGCAATGCTTCCATCTAAGGAAGGAGCAAGAGTAACTTACTTTTTGAATGCCTATATTAGTTTTAGTCAACGATGCACTACTTTTGAATAAAGATCTAGTATACTTCTATTTGTATGTCTCTAAAAGGGGCAATTTTTATTTTTATTTTCTGATATATAAATAATTTGTAAATGCGTTTGCAAGTGTCTCTAGGTGTACTAGCTGGCTCGGTTCAATATGTTTATGGTTTAATATTTAAAAAAAAAATTAGATATTACAATGTAAGGAATTTTATACAAATAGTTTATATATATCTCTCAAAGAATTCCAAGGTAAAAGAGTTGTATTAGTCTTATATGTTTAAGCAACAGAAAGAATATTTATCTATATCTATATCTTTATATACAAATATTCAGATTCCACCTGCTTGTGGCCGTAAAACTCAAAAAGTAGTAGATGGATTTACTTGAAATTACTAACATTGCATTTCTACGTTAGTATATTTTTATGTGCTTTTTATCCCAAAGTTCCCACGGGAATGAGAAATTTCGATTTAAGTGAAGTATCGAGTACCCTGCGACGACTGGTTATTTTTGGATGTGATAACGATTTCAATCTAGTGAATCAGTGTTTGTTGAGTGATAATTCTTCTTTTGAGAAACTCCTATACAGTCACATGTTTTTTTCTTTTGATTTCTATTCGTTAAAAGCAGCTAAATGCAACCAACGATGTGTGAAAATACTTTAAGGATATCTTATAAAAAATGTTCAGCAAGAGGTATTTTATAAATACGTTATATAATTCCTTCTTGCGTTTTAACCATTTCTATCATTGAAAGGTGAACGTTTTTCAGGCGTTCTTTAATTGTTCTTTTTAGTATTTATGAAAAGTAAGAGTTAATGCTTTTCTAATGATTTTGGAGTGAAAGTGTGAAATACACGGATACAGATTTAATTTTTAAAAGGTCAAATGTTTGGTTTACGAAATGAATGAATGCATTTATTCTCTTTCATGGAACAATTCTATAAAATGTAATATGCAATTGTACATTCGAACAACACAGAATGCTTTTATTAATGTTTACTTCAGATTACGATTCATGGTCTAACATCATTTATACACTTGAGAACAGTGAATAGAATAGTACATAAAAAAGTATCGGAGCTCATGCGGGGTACTTAATATGCTGAAAAACTCGATTCATTGGGATTAGTCATTTGATGATTCATACTGTACTTTTAATCCATTTCAAATACTTATGCTATTCGCAGTTATTTTATGTGTATGTTTCCCATCACAACCAATGCAGTCGTGGAAGGAATGCAAAGATTACATAGGCGAAGATATTCTGCACAGAATGCCTCAGGAAACAAATAATCATAGCTTGGATTTCACAGAAGAAATATACATTGAAGCGCTAATACTGATCGATGATCATTATCTTGCAATGTGTGGCAAGTTGTTGGCACAGATGGGAGTGACGGCACCAAATAGGTCCATTAATGCAACATTCGAGAGAGAATTACTCAGTGAGCAATCATACAACACACATGACTTACACTTTTTCGTCCAAGAAAATACACCAAAACTCTTTCAAGAACAAAATATAGCATTTGATACCATCACACAAGCTGTGGCTAACAAATCCAATAGATTGTATTTTTTTGACGTCCCAGGTTGAACGAACCGGAAAAACGTTCTTAATCCTGGCTAAAATCCGTTCATATTGCGTTAGCATTTTGTTCTTCATGTATTGCTGCCACTTTAATGGAAAGCGATAGATCATTCAGATTTTAAACTGTCAATAAACTTGCAATTCACAGGACACTCAGCATGTAACATTTCTAAAACATCTGGAATAGGAAAGCTACTTCGGCGTGCAAATCATTGTATGGGATAAGTATACAATTGCTCAGAAGTCATTGGAAGCATTAAACTAAACATTGAAAGAATTGCTAAATAATCAGATTCCATTTGTTGGAGTATTGGTGTTACTATCCGGCGACTTCAGAGAAACGCTTCCAGTGATACCTCACTACATGCCAGCTGATAAATAGCATGCCCGCTTAAAACATTTAACTTTTTCGAGCGTTTAACATCGAATATAAGATTTCAACTTCAGAACGATCCAACAGCTGCCATATATTCAAGACAGTTACTCGAAATCGGAAACGACACCGTACTTATAAATAAAGAAACAGGAAAAATCACCATTCTATCTAATTACTTCAACATCGTAAATTCAAAAGAACATTTAGTAGGGAAGCTATTCCGAAGTATTGAAACAAATTAGCAAAATCAAGCATGGTTGGGTGGAAGAGCCATTATAATGGCTAAAACTGTCGACACTCACAATACGAACAACATCATTCTAAACATATTCACAGGTCAAACAATGACATACTTCATGTGACTATTCACTCCATGACAGACCTCCAGAATTTTTTTAATTTCCGGATTTTTCTTTTTTTCTGGATGTTCCTGGATTACTGCCACACATTCTAGATTTGAATATATAACAGCCCAAGTTGTGCTATAGTACAGGATTATAAGTTAAAAACTGATGAATAATATAATTGAAGGAAGAATTCCCTTGATAGGACCTCATAAAGGTGAAGACCTACTACTACGGATACCACTTATTCCGAAAGATATAGATTTCAAGTTGAAACGGCTTCTATTTTAATACGCTTTGCATTTGCTATGACTATGAGCAAAGCGCATGGACAATCATTGCAAGTGTGCTGTTTGAATTTAAAATGAATGCTTATCTCATGGACAATTATACGTTGCATGCTCCAGTATCAGTAAACCATATGATCTTTATGTTTATGAAAAACGAACAAACAAAATTCCATTATCTAGCAACGATGAACAACAATTTTTAGTGAAACGTGCTTTTTTTCTTTTCTTCCTTTCATTCCACAGTAAAACAATGTAAGGTATTTTATTGAATGGTGTGTTTTCTCGATGAATCTATTTTCACTAGAATACTTTTATTTATTTCCCTAATAATTTATATCAGAGTAAGTCACAGCAAAGCGTAGCGTAGTTTAGTTAGTAATAAAATAGCTTCTAAATATTTCAAAAAATGTGTTAAATATAAAAAAAATAAGTTTAATAATATAACATTATGCTAATGTTAGGAAAATAGCTTTTATGAAAATATTCATTTTTGGCAATTTTAAATTCAATGTCTTAAGAAAGATAAGTAAAAGTAATTTTTTGACTTCTTAAAAATTTCATAATGCACATAATATTATCCAAAATATAAGTAAGGAGTAAAATTTGCACATATTCGGGAGCAATTAAAATTACCCGTGTTAAAAATGGAAGAAGAAAGGGGAAGGGGGTATTCTTTGATATTTTCCCTTTGCTCTAAGAAGTCTAATAGCATTCATCATTTGAATCCCAAGAAATCATCGCCATAACTTTTTTGATCGATGATACCGTCTTAGTTTTTTTGGGAGGCATATTTACCTTAATTAATCCATTGTTTCTACAATTGCTTAATGCCTGCTGAATAGTGATGAATCCAGGTCTTATTGAAGGAAAATGAAGACGGCAACTCGATGACCTGGAATAAAATTCTGATTCAACTGCAAGTGATTACTAACTCCAAATTAACCAATGAATCAGAGTCAAACTTGTGCTAGTACCATTAAGTAGATGGCAGCACAAAATCGTAATAATCTGCGCTCATAAATGGTTAAGCTTTGAATCACCCTGGTACTAAAATACACATAATCAGTTGTCTGCTGATTTTTTTTTAATTTTCTATTCCTCTAAAATAAACAAAACTGTTTAAAATATTACATTATCATCGGTTATGAAATACGGAAATTTAAATATATCGCAATTATCAAAAGACTAGTGCCTGAATTTGAGATTCAAAAATTATTTTTAAATATTTACTAGCTATGAAATTTTATTTTAAATATGTTAATTGACTTTTAAAAAAACTGGGCGCTACATTTTTCTGTCTCTTAGACTTAAAGTATGAAGGAATACTGCCAACATTTTGAAAAGTGGATTCTCAAAAATAGTACTAAAACTGACATATTCTTTAATTTTTTTCTCTTTCCTTAATCAGCATTTTTTTCAATAATGTAATGGTATAATGAATAATTCAGTAAAAATGACTGAAAAGTTTAATGGTAAAAGTTTGGTTCAAAAATAAAGGATTTAAATGAGAAGAAAAGTTTCATTGGAAAAACTTTACGCTAAAAAAAGACTAAAGACATTTTATATAAGATTTAAAAAATAAAAAAAAATAAAAAAACAATTTTTATATTCCTCCAAGAGTAGAAAGATCGATTTCTGAAAAAAAAACCCATATCAGAACTATTCCATCCATGTTCTTGTTTTAAAAATGGCTTCCAGTTTTCTTTCTTTTCTATTTTTACCAAATTTTACTTTACCTCTGATATTTAATTAATGCTTTGAATTAAAGTTTCTTCATAAATGTCTCAGGATCAAGTATTTCTGCTTGTGACAGGAAAGCTTTGAGGTATAAAAAGATAAATAGATCTTGAAATAAATTTAAATTGACAAGCCCTTTTTTCGAAAATTTATAGCAACTAATTTTATCAAAATAAATTGATTTTTGTTTCGAAATTTTATGCATTTTCCTTATTATCTTCTTGATTAATTAAAGTAAATTTCAAAGTTTGTAAAATACCGGGTACTCTCTTTCTCTTTCAAACAATAATTTAAACAATTTAAAAATTGGCAGCTTCAGTGACACTCTAAGTGTTTGCATTATTATGACATCCAGATAGTTGTTTTGTGAACTATGCGTTGTATCATTGCATTAGCTAATGTATTATTATATCAGGAGTTACAGGATCAAATAAAGAAAAAAAGTTGAGTTCTTGAGACATCAGGGACTTGGAACGGGAGATGATAGCGAAATTTTGGATGTTAGAAGCAAAAATTAACGTAATAGTCGTATAGTCATAAGCAGTTGTAGTTACATCGTATCTAGACTGAAATGTCATGTAAAATATTGAGTCTGAACAAGCAAATTGGGTGGTTACCAAGTGGTGAATGATTGGGCTGAATGAAGAATCTCCCTAATTCTGGAAAAAAAAAAAAAAAAAAAAAACAGAATGGTAACATCTGCAAATTTCAACAAATTTTAATCAAAGATCATCTCAAAATATCTTGGAATATATTCGCAGTACTAACCATTATATGGCTACGGAAGTCGAAGTCCTTTGCTATCTGAAGCAAGCATACTAAAATGTTTCACAATCGCTAAGGTACTCGTGAATTACATGTAGGACAACAGGAAAAAAATTAATGAACCCGTCGAATACCGGTTTAACACTAGAAAGGAATCGTATCAGGAAATAAGAATCAACACAATCTTCTAAAGGAGAGAATGAGAAAATTTGGGAAATTAAATTATTATGGTGAGAAATTAACAGGAATTAAGTTAAATCATTACAAAAAAGGAATCGTATTAGGAAATAAGAATGTACACTATCTTTTAAAGGAGAGAATAGGAAATTTTAGGAAATTAATTTATTATAGTGGGAAATTAATAGGAATTAAGTTCAATCGTTAGAAATTTACCCCTTCCGCAAGACGTGGATGTGCTTTGGGCTCTAACATACAACCGTAACCTTATCGGAGTCCAATAAATCTATTGAAATTTAGATTGAGAATTATACCCGAAGTTTCTACTTGAAGAGAGTGATCCCTAAAAATCCCTTCATTTTTATTAACACAATTAATTACAATGAATGAATAAATTTATTTTTAAAAAATATGTATGAATAGGTTATGTAAACATCAATTAATTGAAATGTTACCATATAAAAATATCAACTCAAATAATCATATATAAGGCAAACAGTAACATGTTACAATGAATTATATGGCACATGAATAAAGTAACATATCGCAAATACCATAAATTCAAATAAAACAATTTTTAGTTGATGGTTTCAGGCCTCAAAGTAAAAGTCCAATAATAAATAGGTATGTATACCAGTCTATGCAGTCCATCAAATATTCAAATAGACAAAATACTTAAAAATTAAAAAAAAAGAAATGTAATGTAAAACTGTCAGTATACCAGCATTCGTGTGGTTTAACACAAAATAGAAACATACAACTTTCATGAACACATACCATAGGAAAAAAATATTTTTTTGAATACACTCAATGTGGAAACAAAATATAAAAAAAATTGCTTGTATTGTTTTTTGCTGTACTTGAACAACAGATGGTGTAACTTGTGGTATGTGGACCACAGTAAAAATTATAGTGGTATATAAACCACAGGATACTCATTTGGACAAGGCCAAAATTTAAGACGATCGCTTTTCTTTTTACTCATGCTCTCTATCAACTAGATAGAAACAATGAGCAAAAGGAAATTCATGTGAAACTGGTCCCTAAGCTCGAAAACACTATATGGTCAATGTAATTTTCTAGTAGAACTTTGAAACTCATTTAAGTGCCTCGCACTTCTACTGGTCGCCTTCGGTAGGGACCAGCCAGATTTTGGACAAGTTGAGTACTTAATTCTTGTATAAGGTAGACCCTCATGCTTCTGTACAACTACTGAATTTTTTTATCTTGTTGTGATTGCTATCACAACACCAAAAAACTCCTAAGAGTGAACACATTTAGTGAACACAAGGAGGAAAAATAAAGACAAAAGAGCTGATTTTTTTTTATTATATTATTATTATTAAATTATTACTAATATCTATTTATTTATTACTTTTGTTACTATTGTATAAGTTAAAGTATTATTTATTAATGACTTAATTTTAATTCTTCTGGAGGATAATAAGATCTTAACTTTGATACATGAACAATATCAGTAGATTTCTTGGTTATAGCATTTGATTTAGTTATTTCATAATTTACATCAGAAAGTTTATTTACAATTTCATATGGTCTTGAAAAACAGGTAATAATTTTCTAATATTTGGATAGTTAAATTCTTCATATATCACAATGTCACTCGGATGAAATGAAGAATGTATGAAGCGAGCATCATATCTAATTTTGTTTTTATCATGATAATTGATTGTATTGCTTTTAGCCAATGTACTTGCTTCTTCTACTGGAGGGTTAACTTGGTTTTGATTAATGGCGGATCATATGATAAAGTGCCATATAACAAATATGCTGGAGGAAATTTGTAACAGAATGTGGTGTTAAATTGTATTCATTCATTACTTTTTCTAAAAGTTTTGCCCAGTGAATTTTAGAAGGAGAGGAATGAACTTTACACTTTAATTTACTTACAATAGATTGATTCACACGTTCACATATTCCATTTGTTTGTGGGTGATGTGAAGAAATTAGTAAATGTTTTATATTGTAATTTCTAAGGAAATATTTGAATCTAGATGAGGCAAATGCACCATTTCTATCAATTAGCAATTTAGATGACATTTGAAAAAATCGTTTTAAAATATTAATACAAGTTTTATTTTTGGATGGAAAAGCCCAACGTATCTAGTTGCATGATCAATTATTATGTGAAGATATTTTTTTTGTAGAATTATAATAATTAAATCCTTCAACAATATCAACAGAAAGACATTCAAAAGGATGATCAGTGGGGGAAACAGTCTATGAAAGACCAAATCTCGTTTGCCTTTTTATTCTATTTTGTTGGCAAACATGACAATATTTGACAAAAGCTGAAATATCTTGATTAATATGAGGCCAATAATATTAGGGAGTAATTAAGTTTATCATTTTTTGAGTGCCCGGATGTCCAAATTATTCATGAGCATTTTACAAAACTTTCCTCCTGGGAGAAATGGGTACAACTATTTTCACTATTATTTCTCAGAACAAGTATATCGTCATTTTCTTTTATATTTTGAATTATATAAATTATCTAAATTTTGAAAATGCTTTATCTCATCTAGTTCAAGTAAATGCACAGTGTGTTGGATATATTGGGCTGTAGGATGCCTTGATAACATGTCAACTTCAACATTAGCTGTCCCCCTTTTAAATATTTAACATCATAATCAAGCATGCTTAATTTTAAAGACCATCTAAGTAATCAAACCCTTACATTTTTTATATTTCTTAGCCAAACAAGAGCAGCATAATCTGTATGAATTATTAATTTTTTCCATGTAAATAATAATAATATTTATCCAGGGCATCTACTATAGCCAAACATTCAAATTCAGTTATACAACAATTTTGTTCATATTTTCTTAAAGTTCTAATATTGATATGATTCAGGATGTAATTTAACAGAACTATCAGGCTGTTTTAAAACAGTTCCAATGGCTATTTGTCACAAAACACATGGTAATTTAGGATTATATAATTGCAAAACAAGTTTAATTATTAATTTAGATTTTAATACTCCAAAAGATTTTTGACATTGCTCTGTCCATACCCATTGTTGATCTTTTTTAAGAAAATTGTTTAAAGGTTCTCAAATTTTAGCAAATTAATCAATAAATTTACTATAAACATTTACAGAATCAAGAAAACCTTGAAGTTGCTTTACATTTTTTGGAGGTTGTAATTTTCTAATGCTTTCAATATCTGGAGAGATGTATCCTTCTCTGACCTCATAACGGAAGAAATTAAATTTATCTTTTGCAAAAAAAACATTTTGAAAATTTTAATTTAATATTTCCTACTTGACACATGTTAAAAATTTGTTTTAGATGATTATAGTGTTCTTCTAAGGAGTTAGAAAAAACCAATATGTCAACAAAATAATGACATGCAAATTTTAAAAATTATTTTTGTTTAGAATATTGCAGTATTTGCTGGTGCATTTTTAAAGTCAAAAGGTAAAACTTGGAATTCATATAAGCCTTCAGTGGTCAAAAAGCAAGTTTATATTTATCTTTCTCATGAAGGGGTATGTGCCAGTAGCCAGATGCAAAGTCCAGTGTTGGGAAAATTTTAGCTTGGGTGAATTTGTCTAATAAAGTATCAATTCTTGGTAGAGGTTGAGCATCAGTTTACAGAGAAATCACCTTGCGATAATCAATGTACAACCTACTTTTTCTATTTTCATTCCTTTTATAACCTAAAGTTACAGGGGAGTAATAATTACTGTTAGATTCCTTAATTAATCCATCATTTAATAAGTTATTTATTTGTTTATTAGTTTCCTCTTCATCAGTGGCTGATGTTCTGTAAGCTCATTGAGAGACTGGTAAGTCAGTAGTCATTACAACTCTAGGGAGTTCTATTCGAATTTGACCAACATCGTAATACAACATTAACTACTCTTAGCAAAAATATGCGAATATTGATACAAGAGACATCACGGAATCAGATAGTTCTTTTACAATGAAAGGTGGAAAAATATTCTCTGAGGTACTGACCATACTATCCTGAGGATCCCTTGCTTTTCTGGTTTCTTTAAATACATGTAAAGATATTTGTTTTTTACTTTTGGTATTCAAATTTGTATTGTTTTCCCCATTTTGTATTATTCTATTTTTATTACAATCAATAATTAAATTGAAAAGACAAAAATCTGGAAGTCCTAAAATTATGTAAGGTAAATGATTATTAATAATATGTAATCTTATTTTTTTTTGTTAATTTCTCCTATTCTTAAATCTGCATCACCCATCTGTCTCAATTTGAAATTGTCATGGGCTTGCTTTATTTTTATAGGACTAGTCATCTTTCTGTTTAATTGAAGTTTGTTGACAATATTTGCAGAAATAAGACAGAGAGTGGATACTGTGTCGATAACAAAATTGACATTGTCACTTAAAATGAGTAAATATCCCAGGTTAGCTAGGCTTAAGGTTGTTAAAGTATGTGATTTGGTTGAGAGATGTTTGGACTCTAATATCTGTCATTGTACTAGGCTATTAGCTTCAGTACAGGTGTTTTGATTTTCCCTAAAATTTGGTTCAGGACTAAATGGGTTTCCTGTGCGCTGGGAACAAGAGTTAGACATTGGTTCATTATTCAAAAAATTAGGTAGTTTCAAAGGACACGTTTGTGACTAAAGATATGCATTAAAAATGCCTTGTCTGGTACAAAATTTACATGCTAAAGGTGGCATACCCTGCTGAAAATGAGAATTGTGATTTGGTCGATTGCCAAAATATGGACGATGATTAGAGAAATTGTTTGGAAGTGGTCTGGAATTATTTTGGAAATTTGGCCTGAAATGGTTTGGTAGTCGAGGTAAAAAGGAGGTTGGTTGCCTGGTCATAAAAAGTGCTGGTGGTCTATTGTGATTATTTGGTCTACTTCTAACCATGGTGGTTTACTGTTTCTGACCCTACTTGATTCAGTAGTAAATTCTTGTATTTTGAAAAGTTTAGTTACCACCTATAATCCATTCTGATGGGGGGGGTTAGGTGAGTTTATTATTACTAATTGTTTTAAATGGGTACGAAACCCATCTGTTAAGCCTTCTAAAATTGGTTGAGGTGAAATTCCCAATTTTTCGCCACAATTTAATTTTTTATGAAAATAATCTGATAAGGTCTCATTCGGTTGAAATTTATATTGGGAAAAATCAGAAAAACTAAAAACATTGGGCTCAAAAAATGTTCAGTTAAGACATAACAAAGATCATTAAAATTGGTAATATCCAAGCATGAGTTAATATAATAAATAAATGCTGAGCCCTTCAGAAAGTTTGAACTATGTTTAAGATTCCAGCCCTTATCTCCGTGAATTTCTTTACATGCGTGATTAAAATGGTTTAACCTCAATTCCATTTTCATTACGCTATCAGGATCAAAAGGAATAATAAGAAGCTCATTTTTCAGTTTCTCATTCTGGGAATCCATTGTTCCATTCTCGGTTTCTGAATTTTTGGGGTTACTTTCACTTTCCATATCTATTTTATAATTGTTTACTACCTTTTTTTGATCTTAATATTATTAATTAACACTTAAACGACATAGTAAATACATCAACTTTAGAATTATAAGCAACATATGAGACAGTACTTTTCACAAAACATTCAAAACCATTTAATTAGTTTTCAAAATATATTAACTTTTTAATTTCATAAGAACTAAGTATAAAAATTAAACTAATAACAATTTTAATTAAATATCAAGCAATGTTATTATCATAATTATCATTTTAAATGTATGCACCAATTTTCAAAATAGATTTCAAAAATTATAATAATTTTTTTAAATGGAAGTAAACTAAAAAATTTTTTATAATACACATAATACCAATCAAAATATTCTGCAATATTTTTTGTTCAAAATTTTCACATTCACTGAATTAAATTTTAAATTAGAAGCTAGCAAATGGACACCATTTAAAATTCACAAAATGTAATATTTGTGCATATTTAGTTTTTTATACGCTCATATAACTTCTTGAATTAATTTTTAAAACACAAATATAAGAAATATATTCTGAACTTAACTTTAATTGAAGTATGGAATATCCAGTTAAGGACCGAATTTTGACAGTTTCACAATTAGATGAGTGGTGATTGCATAAATCGTAGTCTTCTTTTATTATCACAGGAAATGCTCGATTAAAATTGGAGACTGGAGAGCTGTCAGTAAATTTTTGAAATATCCAGGCAACATTTGTTTCACGAGGATTATTTTTTTTCCAGTATAAACACAATTTAGATGATGAACGTTGCACACAACATAGGTGATGAATGTTGCAGGCTTCTTCTTCATGGAATTATTTAGGGACACTGGAAGAGGCCAGAGCTTCTGTACAGTGTACATTGAGGTTCCATTGCTTGCTGCCTTCAAGCGGGGATTTGTCAGACAGCGGAAGTCCAGCCGAAGAGAATTGCTCTGTACGGTCTCTCTCTCATGTTAATACAATTTTAATTTAATTTTTATTCCGGACAGGCGCTCTTATCCTGTCGACTTTTTATTCTAAAGTAATTTATTTTTAAATATTGCTAGCTAATTAATTTTTATATAAAGCAACCGAAGCCAATTGCAGTTTTATAGAACTATTTTACTTTAGCTGAAAAAGAGATCATTTTCACAAGGCGGGAATTACACAGCTCCGCCGTTGGTTACAGATTATGACAGCATGTGTATAACAGCAAGAGAGAGCGCTTTTTACTGTGTTTTTATTTTTATATCCGGGAACTTTCACTTTATATCCGGGAAATTTCACTTTCAGAGATCACGTGGTATTGATGATGGGACTTCAAGAGAATCTGATATTAGACCTAGAGTCTGGTAAGAATCATCCCAACAGGTCTGGAGCGTGTTACCTGCTGAGTCTGTGGATATTTAAGAACGCGTGATTGCATAAATTAAAAAGAAAAAAAGGATTCGCATCAGGAAATAAGAATGAACACTATCTTTTAAAGGAAAGAATGGGAAAATTTAAATTAATTATATTGTGGTGAAATTAATAGGAGATTAAGTTAAATCTTACACACACATGTATATATATATAAATATATCACAATAGTCAATGGTTTTGCATCTTCTAAACTAGCGTATTCATTGATTGTAAAAGGACTGAGTGAGTATAAATGAACTGAGAAACAACACAACGGGCTAGTGGCGATGGACCGGATAATTTTGAGCTTCGATTTAGTGACGAGGATACTACCTGAGCTGGTCCCACCTTCTCCTAACTTCCTCAAGATGCCAACGGGATCACTTTGAGCTTCGACAGTTTTAACGTGTATTAACCCTGACTGCACCATGGATCTTTTGTGACATTAAGATTATAATCTACGACTCCTCAAAAAACGCCGGCCGTTAGTCCACCACCATGACCACTAGACTACTTTCTATCAAAATGAATTTTTATTGTTTGTACAAGTCTCTATATCGAAGACAGGTGCCACCTCTTATTTGCATAGATATATTTCCTTAAATAATCCTATCTAAATTCCTAGTAAGCAATGGAAAATAACTGTTATAGCTTGTCAGTGAAAATCAAGAATTACCTGCGTGTTATTAATACACATGGAATCGTTCAAATAGCTGATAATAAGAAAACACTCTTAAAAACGTTAAAATTTTATAACTTTACTACGTGTCCCTATCAAATGAACAATTGTACTTGATACTCTCAGCTTCAAGATATGTATTTACATTTTTTTATATTTCTCTAGATATTTTAATTATAAATTTCTGGATTTTATTTAGAGCAACTAACTTTTTGCTTATTTCTAAAAGTTCCATCATTTTGAATTTTTTTAAGGAACTGAGATATCACATTGTTTTTTCGAAGAGAGACCTACAGGATTTCTGGCGAATGAAGGTGAATCCAGGTTTCATCGACACCTCGATGCTGCAACAATCAAAATTAGCCAAAGAATCAATGCCAAGTTTGTTTCTGTGTCATTCACAGAATTTGTTTGATTGAATGTTTTATTTAGAAACAATACGAAAGCTATTGGAAACAGACTTCTTATTTTTTTAATCTAGATCAAGAGCCAAGGACAACGGAACCAACACCCCGTTGCCAAATTTTACATCACGCCAACGGACTACATGAAGTCTCTACAGCTATTTGATAGAAAGAAGCCCACAACAGTAAATCCGACTTGACTTAAAAAACGCCTTTTATCTACAGAAACAGGTACTTTTTGAACCATCCTCTGTATAACAATTTTTAGAAAGATTTATGAGTATACGTTCCCCGCACAATCCATTTCACAGTATAAGAGTATTATCAAAAGATTAAAGCCATAACTCCATTAATACGTAATTAAGTACCACAAGAGAGATGTAATAAAATCCTAATAACCTTAGAATTTCGGTAGTTATTATTACAACACGGGAGATTTGTAATACTATTCCCTATTTCCCCATGATGCTCTCCCCTTCTTTATTGCTGATAGGAAGTCATAAACATCAATCTGTATTCAGTAAGGTTGCGAAGGGATAATGTACAAATTAATAAGCGTGTCACTGCGTTAGACTAGTATAATTCATACTCGAGTACTCATAGTTTATAATAGTCTAATATTCGATGTTATGGTATGAATACGATGTAATTTATAGCCTACATATGTAGCTGTCAAGATAAGGCTTTTCCTTTGCAAATAGTTAAATCAGTTAAAAATTTTTAGGTCATAAAATATTTAAAGATAAATGTTGTATTAATCTATGTTTAAAAGATACTGATTCAAAATAAATTTATTATGTGTCTTAACATTTTTTCGTTTTTCTAATTCTTAAAGATTTGAAAAAGGTTTGTGTATAATACTTAAGAAATAAAACTTTTTGTTACTGGAATGCGTTTTTATATTTAGAATTAATATATGTATGAAATACGAATAACAGTATTTTACCAATAATGGTACAATAGAAATTTCGACTTCGGAGGAAGTTATAAGCTGATTTAATTTAATTTAATTAATTAAATTAGTGGTTAATGGTGGACTTCTATTAATGAATATTAAAAAATAGGTCAGAAATTTCCATTGAATATTTTACTTGCGCAAAACACACTCTTATACGACACCATTCGCATCAAATGTATTCAGCGTTCCATCTTGTAACGATGAGCAATCTGTGGGTTTTTTTCCTGATTAACTTTAAAGACATTATAAATTGACTTACATAAATTAAATTCTAGAACCAACCAAATGAAACGTGGTCCTCGTAAATAAGAAGAATTTAAGAAACTTAATGAATTTATTAGAAGAAACCTATACATGAGAGAAATTGAAATGAATATTGGCAAGTGAGGGTGATGGGGGAGTTTTAATGTGCAACAGTCAAATATGGTTTTGCTGCACCAAACATGGTGTAATCGTGATATAGACGTTTGAAAAATGCAAAATTCATAAACTGGTTGACAAGAAGAAGAGTCAAAAAGGGAGATAGATCACTATGATGTCCCGGGGTCAGGTCATCCGTGTTTACCAAAGGCAGAAAACCTTTGAGAAAAAATACTTCACTAGAATGCCACAGGGTCATGATGCGTGATCTATGTAGAGAACGTATGACTTGAGGGTTGTATGTGGGCGAAGTTGGAAGTAGGAGGTTGGAGGGCAGTAATTTATAACAGTAGTCGTAATTAACGTGTGTGATGAAGCATCCATAGCCGAGGGAATGCTTAAAAAAAATTTCAGATACAGCGAGTGTTGGAATAACTTTCAGCCTTTTCATTACTTAGCGATTAATGAATCGAATTAATTCTTATCCTGACGCCTTTTCATTAAACAGTGAGCTTCATTTGCCTTCAATATCTGTTTAGATTTAGCGACAATGACTAATGAAAGGAATAACAGGGAGGAGTTATAAGCTTTTCCACTTCATCCTGCACATTTGAACATTTTTAGCAATAGCATTTCTTTTCATAAAGACAGAGAGGAATTATCCATGCATATAATTATTATTCACAGTACTAATATTTGACGAACTATCGGGGATATCAGTTTTTAATAGAAAATCACCAAAGCAAAATGTAATATTTGGTTCCGTATTATATAAGTTCATTTAGCTGTAAATGAATCTGCACATGCTGTGGGTTGCCAAATTAATGTGGATAGTCATATATTTTCATAATTTTGCTTGTTATGTATATTTGATGCACTCATAAGTGGTTCAAACTGTTCAAAATTATATATTTAATGTAAATTAGTTTTATTAAATCTAAATATTTATTAATTTTTAAAATAGGTTGTCAAATTTACTTGAGATAATTTTTTTTTTATTTCAATATTAAAATTTATAGAATTGTTGTGTTTACTTCTCTTTCTCGTTGCGGGAATTCATTCGAACCATTCTACTGTATCTAAATGCTAGCTTCACATCGCAGGAACCTAATTCAACAATTAGACTCTTTCTTTAAGAGGATTAATTACTTAATCTCAAAATAATTTTCTTTTATTCATGAGAACTTATGAGTCGTGGAGCATATATTTTCAACGGAAAAAATTCCGAGATAAAAACGCTTATCTTGGTGACATAATATTAGCAAAGACAGATAAGATATATTTCAGGTGTTTCCAAATCAATTGAATAAAAAAGTGAAAGTTTCTTAAAAATGAGAAGGAAAATGTGGTAAGAAAAGTTTAATATCTCGTTGTGACAGAATAATAAGGACTATTTGTTAATAAAATATGAAAAGGAAAATTGTTATAAAAAGGTAACCGAATTGATTGAAGAAATTGGTTCTGCTATTTCAAAAAGAAGCAACTAATGATGGCTAGCAGAAAAAAAATTATCAAGGTAAAAAAAAAAACCTGTATCCTGTAAAGAAAAAAAAAACCCTTTCTGAGGCAATAAAAATAAAACGTCTTACTTGTGCTCGAGATCATCTCCACATGATGGTTAAGAACTGAAGTTAAGTAAGTTATAAATGAAATTGTTATTAACCACATCCAAAAGCCTATTGTTTAAGTCGGATCACTTTTGGCGTACCAGATCACTTTTCAATTTTTATCGTCTGCTTCAATTTTAATTACATTTAGTTTAAAAGTATTCAATCTAATATTTTATCGTTTGCTTTAATTTTAATTAAATGTAGCTGATATAATATTCAATTTAATAATTTATCGTTTGTTTTCATTTTAATATCGGAAAAGTTTACTATTGTCCATTTCTTGATATTTAATCGTTTACTTTGATTCTTATATTTAATGGAATAATTTAATAATATAAAAAAGTACACCTTGGGTGGCTAAATCTGTTCTTTGCAAAACTTTGCATAGAACGTTTCTAATTTTGTGTATTTTTCTTGCTTTCATCATTCATTATTATTTTTATTTGGTTTTCACTCTTTTTCCAAGCATTTATAATTTTAATTTTTTTTTTTCCAATTTCAGTTGTGTTTCTCAAAGAAGTCAATGTCTGAGATTCTGGAAGATAAAAGTACTCGTACCTTTGTTTTATAGCAACCTGGGGAAAACTTTCATACTGGTTGCATTGATGAAAAGATAAGGTACCCCGTTTAAATTATTATGTGGTCTATAAATATAATCAGTTCCAACAGGAATTTGGATAGATACAAAACGTGCAAGGAACCATGAGGCAAGATGACACATATAATGCGAACTAATCTGATACCGCAACTACGAAAATGGCTCCAAAATAGTTAAGTTTTTGTTTTTATTTATGATTTAGATCCTTTCCATAAAACAAAAAGTGTTACAACTTTTTTAATTGACTATAATATCACAGTTTAACCCTAGTCGAGGCGATTCTCTGAATATTTAATCAACAGAAAATTTTTGAAAATCACACTGTGCGAAATTGCCAAATAAACAATAACATTTAAATGACAATTAACAGAAAACAGAATAAATGCATGACATCACAATTCCCAAATAAAAGAATGTGTGAAATGATGTATAGAAAACATGCCCGGACTCATTGAACCATTGATAGTGGCTTAGGAAAATGTCACCAAATATTAATACAGAACAGTATTCATTTTTACTGTATTGCATTATATTTCTTGGTTATTCTCTTCGTTGTATTTCTTAAGCTAAAGACATCTTAATCATAGTTAAAGATAATTATGCAGAACCGGTAAGAATTTTTTTACAAGTTTTATGACTAATAAATCATTTCTTAAATTTTTCATAATGTCCATTTTAATCAAGTAACCCACTATAATTTCGATATAATTATCTTAGTTTGCTGAATTCAAAACAATTATGTAATTCATCTGTGCAGTCAATTGTATAATTAACTCGCTTCAAATGAGTTTTTCTGCTTATCCATAAATTTATTTCTTAACTCTCATATTTTGAATTTGCAAAAAATTAGGAGCACAATTATTATAACGGATTTAAAAAGTATATATTACGCTAGTTGTGCTGTTTCTTCAACTTATGTATCCTATTTAGGGTAAAATATATGTGCAGTGAATTTTGTTTAAGAGAACACAGCGAACCTAAGAGCCATTTTTTTAAAATTAAATAATAATAAGGAAAGTTAATTCAGAATTTAACACACAAAAATTTATTTTCAAAGAAGTAATTACTAAGAATAGTCATTTTTTTAAAAAAAATATTTAAATATTTTCAAATTCCTACTTCTACAAATTTGGTTATTTTTAAATATTATTTATTTTCAACTTCTAAGTAATATTTCTCCAATTCTGTGCATAGGTTTGGTTATACTAGTGCTATTTATAGTTTTACAAATTTATTTCTAACAAACACAAAGAAAAACAACAACAACAAGAAAAAAAACAGTAATTCCTGTAAATTTGTTAATTTTTATTTATTAAAAATTCTCATTGCACGCACAAAATAATTAAACACAATACGAGTATAAAATCAAACAGAAACAAATTTGAAATCTTTATATTAATAGCAAAAAGGCTTTAGCGTTTTAAATGCATAATCGTCATGAGAAATAAAAAGTTGTGTTGAAATATTTTAAAGTTTTGGAAGTAAATAAAATGGTTCGGCAAACTGTTATATAAATTTAAATAACTCGTTAAATAATAGAGCTATGAAATTCATGTAAATTATAAATTTTATTATTTATTTTTTTCTAAAAATATGGAATAAAATTGTTGAGCACTAATTCCTGTTCCATACAGATTTACCGAACGCAAAAGTAAATTCATGGAATTGAATGTTGCAGTATTAAAATGAAAGCTATTAGATCATTTCCTTTCTAATTTCATAAGCTCTTAAATACAATCGTTTTGTCTTCATGATTTAAATCCTCGCATTAGGAAATACTCAAGTTCATTATATATTTTAGTATTTTTTTTTATAAATATTAAATAAAATTGCTGAAAACTAATTCCCGTCCTAAGTAGATTTAGTGCACGAATAAGTAAATTCATAGAATTTAAGGTTGCGGTATTAAAATGAAGGCTATCATACCATTTCTGGCTTAATTGCGATACAAGTTTAAAAATAACATCATAGCTGCTTTCGAATTCTATAAGCTATTAAATTCAAGGTTTGGCTATTAAATAACGAGACCTGCGAGGTAAAACATTTTATTTTGCTCTCATACATATTTATTTATTCACCTTTAATATACGCCCCTCCTTTTATGCTCCATACGAATCTTCCATTGTTCAAAACAGTCCACAAAGTCTTTTGCCGTCAACTCCTTCAGGAAGCTTGCCGCTGAAGGAGCTGACGGCAGAAGACTTTGTCATAGCTTTAACGAACTCCAATATTGTTCCTATTAAAGAAGATTTCACTTTAAAAAACAGACTGAAGTCGCATGGCTCAAGATCCGGCGAATAAGGTGGAAGGTCTACCACATGAATGTTAGGTTCGATTAGGAACCCCTAGACAGACAATGTGGAATGAGCTGGCATATTGTCGTGGTGGAAAAGTTTGAAGCACGGATTCTTTGTCAATTCCTACAGCCTCAGCAATCGCATGAATACTTAACCTATTATCAGATCGAACTAAATTATCGACTTTTTAGATATTTTTATCCATTTTTGTCGTGGAAATCTGGTCCGGGTGGGAACGTCTTCTCGGCCATCTTGAAAATGCTTAAACCACTCAAAAACACGTGCTTACAACAAACATACATTAACATATACTTATTTCAATAAATTATAAGTTTCAATAGCAGTTTTTCCATGAGAAGTTTCACATCAATTCTTTGTTTACTTATCAATTTTCCGATGAAACAACAACAACAAAAAAAAAAAACAACAACCCTCAAATGAGAACATAGGCTACGGCTATACGGATTTCTTCAGAGAAGAGAGAGGCACTGCACTCGAAAATGAAAGCTTCACATTAAACAGCAGCCGGTTGCTGGCGTTTAACACATGCGTACTAATTCTGTAGCAGCGTCAGTCTAGTTATATAATAGCCCCACCTCGCACATGAATTTTGTATGTTTTTTTTTGTTAATTCACCGTTAGGAAAAGAAGTTTGGTAATGAAATACATTTTACTCTATTATTCATTGTTTTTCTATAATTTTTAAGTACAATTACAGGAAATGAATTCTTTATTAGAAATAAAAGTTCAATTTATTTTTTACATGAAATTACGGATGAAAGTCAAAGTCGGAATTGAGATAACATAATATATGAATATAATGTTTAAAATATCCCGATTTAATCATCAAGTATCAACAAATACGAAGGTAAGCGAAAAAGATTCAAATAAGATCGATCAAGCTGTGAAGAAATTTTATTGCTTGACACCTTTAAATTTTGAGTTATGTATCGATGCATATTTTGTGTTGAATGAGGAATACATTTTACGCAATAATATTTCAAATGTAACCAATTTAATTTAGTTCACAAATAATTGCGAAATAAAGTGTAAATTGGGGAAAAAATAGTTCGTAAAACAATTTGTTTCTAGCGAGTTCTTACACCATTTTCACACCCACACACGGATTAGTTTGAATTGTATTTCTATTTTAAAAATATTTTACTTGTGCAATATCTCTAAATTCAGAACGAATAATAAACACTCGGCAAAACTAAAATATTCTATTTATAGAAATGAATAAATCCTAAAGAAACTAGTGCGATCGATTTGAAAAAGATTATAAATATTAAGGTGAACTACATATAGAACCCCTCCCCTTTTCTTGTTTATGAAAAAAATTGTAAACATGTCGTACCTGTCCAAGAAAAATAATTTTAAAATGATAAACGTCTCGCGAACAAAAATAAGCTTTTGACGCTCTAAATGAAAGACGCAAGAGTAGCAAAATTCAGAAAGATTCTATTATTAAATAAAAGTACCGTTTCCATTGCATAATTCGATATAAAACAATGAAGATAAATAATTTTCCATAGCATGTTAAAACTGCTTATCAAGGTATATTCCTATAAATAGACACACTTTTATGAATAGTATGCTTATTTCTTGACGAATTTAAATTTTAAAAAGAAATTTCTTCAACTGAGAATTCAACAAATATTATATTTATTCAATCACTTCAAAATATTTCTCAATTCTAAAATGTTGCAATAATGAAAAACACAAACTGGTATTTCAATTTCCATAATGTTGGAGCAATAACTGATCCAAAACATATTCATATGAAAAAGTAACAATATTTTGATTTATCTCTCATAACCTGTTATATATATATATATATATATATATATATATATATATATATAGAACTACATCAGTTCTGATAGGCATGGAAAGAAGCATCGGATTAGTAAGTAGTCAGTAAGTGCTGTTAAGCGCTACCCGTTCTCTTTGGTAGAATGTATCCTATCACTCTTCTTAATTAATATTCAAGAATAGTTAACCGAATAAAAGTAGAATTATAGGTTCTGCAAGTACAAGCTATATATTAAACGAGGAATATACTCTAGTACATTTCTTTCCCCCCCATAATGAAGTGAAATGAACTCCTTTATTCTTACTCGCAATTATAGTTACATATTTACGAAGAAAAGAATTAATAAGCCAAAGGGAACCATTCCAGGAACATGAAATTGATGCAAATATGTGATAAAAGTAAGAAATAGCCTTTAGTACACGAGGACCATTCAGAAAGTAAGAAACATTTTGGAATTAAAAAGAAACTACTAAGTACTGGAAAAAAAAATTATTATATATATCAGAAAGAGCTACTAAAATTCTATTCCTCTACGTAGTCACCAAACAAATTGAGGCACTTATCATAGCGGTGGACAAGCTTTGAAATTCCTTAGTCATAGAACTCTGCCGTCTGCGATCTCAACCACTCAGTGACGCGCACCCACAGCTCCTTGTCGTCGTCAAAACGCTGTGTTGCTAGCCAGTTCTTCCTTTTTGGAAACAAGTGAAAATCACTAGGTTTAAAATCGGGACTATAAGGCGTATGAGGGAAAACCTCCCATTTGAATGAATTAAAGAGTTCTTGAGTGTGGTTTCGGCACCCATCTTACACAAAATTTGCGGTAGCCTAGCTTTTGTGTGACAATTTCTAACAACAAAGTCCTTGAAACTTGTGGAAAACTCAGCGAAAGCTCCGTTATTGTGAAACGGTGGTTTTCACGAATCTTTTCCTCAACTTTAACGACCAGTTCGTCAGTCACAATACTAGGGCGTCCAATCTTCTCTTCATCGCGAACGTTAGTTCGGCCATATTTAAACTGAATGCGCCATTTCCGGATTGAACTTTCATTCATTACATTGTTTCCGAACACTTCACACTGTTGCCGATAAATTTCCATAGGTTTTTTGCCAACAAAAACAGTGTCACAGACAGCACCTCACAACTGGCGGGATTTTCCATTGCAGCGCACATTTTAAATTTGAATATCGAAAAAACGGGCAGTGTGAAAATAAACCCGTGGACGCCGACTGAGATGCCCAGCACGCAGACATCAAAATATACGTGATCGGCGCGCGCCTAGCGACGTCCGCCGGAAACATTCCTTACTTTCTGAATAGAACTCGTGTATACATAAACTTGTATACACGAGTCATAAACTTGTTGAAGAAATGTTAAGAAATGTAAAATAATATTATAAGTAAGAAATCCTTACTATACTATATATATTAGGTAAGAAATATAATGTACAATCCATAATGTACAAATTAAAACATAGCAAAGAAAGAAACAATAAATAAAAATGCAAATACAAATTTAATTATGAAAAAAATATATATAAAAACTTTACATAAATTTCCAAAAGCTACTAAAAAAAACAAATAACCTATAGAACAACTACTATAGTAATCAATGGATGCGATAAAGAAATTGAGAAATGAAAATTAAAAAAATTTAGAAAAGCAAAAGAATGGAGCATAATATAATTTGTGCTATAATTGGCTATAGATTTTTCATATAACTGAGTTATTCCAGAATTAATAGCATTCTGTCCCTATCAAGATTTTTATTATACAAAAAAGACTATAAAGAAAATACACAATTGTACGGAAAATAAAAAATCTAACTTATTAAAGATGAATATAAACTAACAATTCCAGATATATCGAAAATGGTTTAGAAAGTAAGAAGTATAAATAAACAAAATTATTATACACTAAATCCAAAAAATATAATATAAAATAAATATGAAAATTTACATGATCAGATCAACACAGAAATACTAACTCGCACACACGCACGCACGCACACACATATATATAACATGCAAATATTTTATTAAATTATTTTATATTCATGAAATGTATGCTCAAATACCAAGTATAATAAAAATGTCACTATATAGGATTTCTTATGTAAAGGCGGTTCTTTGTATTATATCAGTATCATACACATAGAAGACAGCTTTCTTAGTTCTTAATATGACACTAAACATTATTCTTTACGCATTAAAAAATAATTAAAAGTCAATTAAATCGGATAATGGAAAATATTAAATCAATATTTAACTTTCCTTTCATAATTGTCGTTAAAATTGTACGAATAGTACTATTTTAATTTTAGTTGTACTTTTCTCATCCATATAAAAGGAATTTAAGAAATATAAAGAAAAGTATTTAATATCAATTGAAGAAAATAAAATCTCTGAAATTGCTAAATATAGGACTAAGTACTGAAGTTCATTTTGAGAGAAAGATATCATAGGAATGAAATAGATAAAAATACAACAATATGCCAAACTATTTCAAATGCTTTGCAAACTATTTAGACACAATTGAAGAGTACCTCATTATTTTTTTATTTTTCTCTTGGATGTATTAGAAATTATACAGAACATTTATTTTTCTTGAAAATTTTGTAATACATTAAATTGGAATCCCTGTGAAAGTTTTAGAGTCTTTAAAAATTCCTATCAAAGTTTCAGAGTTTGAATGAAAAGTAAAAGTAAAATTATTGAAGTAAAGAACAACATCGAGATGTATATAACATTTTGCAGGAAAAAAAACACAGTTCCAAATAATATTGGAAGCATTAACTTCATATATTGCACTTTTTTTGCTTGAAATAAATTATTTAAACATTATTTTACTTTCCGTTTCAAGTTGGAGCTTTTGTAAACCACATGAATCTTTGAATCATTAAACATTAGATTCCATGACTCAATTGAATCGTGAGGTCATAAGTTTGCACATGTCTGTATTGTCAGGCAATTTTTTACAACATTATAACATGCTCTGCGTCTCTAAACTCGAAAGGGTTCTTTCTTCGTCTTGTTTACTTTGTCTTCTCCCATAAAACGCTAGTTTAGTCACAAGAATTATTTTCTAAGTATTTATAATTCTCTTTTCACTCAGACTGATGGTTACTAAAGGTTTTACTATCTGGATTCCCTGTCTGTTCATTCAACGGAAAGTGCTCTAACAAAATTTGAAGTTTTCTCATTTCTTCATCATACGGCAAAGGAGGAAAATTCTCGCTAGAACGATTTGAAAATGAAATGGTTTCACGCTGAGAAATACCGAACAGTGGCTATCAACCCACACACATCCCAAATACGAAACTGAAATAACACATCGATCAATAACTCCCGAGTCTAAAATTGAAAACAACATTTTTTTTTGCAAAAATTTTTTTTATTCATCAACATAACACCTTTTGTTAATCACCTTTTAGGGTGATACAATCGTTCCAACGCTTTTCCAAATCTTTTTGTTTTGTTTTGTTTTTTGTTTTTTTTCGCAAGAAATCTTTTTTGTTGCGAGTAAATAGCGATAAACAGCTTTCTGAATCATCGAATCGTTGCTCCATCGAAAGCAATCGCGGCACCCACTTGGAAAAAACCTTTTTCACTTCACTTCAAAAAACCTTTTTCATGGTCCGATCGACTTAAAATTTTGACACGTTTCAAGCAAAGATTAGTACTCTAGAAAGACCTGGTTACTGGTTTACTACGAGCGCCATCTCTGGGTTAGTCTCGGGAGTTATTGATCGATGTGTTAATATGTTTGAAATACACCGATTTCACACGGTGGGCAAATAATTTGAGCTTTTGAGGCAGGTACTAACGGTTCTTACTCTTTCTACTAATAGGGAGGGGCAAAAAATGAATTTTTCTAAGCGTGGGGTGTCGACCACCCCTCAAGTATCTTCCAAGGTTAATGATGATTAAACTACGGTATATAAAACAAAATATTTTTTCTTCTATTAGTAATATTCAGTAATGGATAAAATACCTTATAAGAGAAATAAAGTACTATATGAAGAAGAACCGATTGTATATAGTAATTTCATGAAAATAGTCCAAAATTAAAACAAACAATCGACTTCAAGGGAAAAAAAGTTTCTATATATTTCTTTAAATATTTTTATTTAAGATAATGAAAACTTTAATAAGTAATATATTTTCTTCAAATAACTGAAATGGTAATGCCATATATATATATATATATATATATGTTTGATGGATTGCTTTTGAAGGAAACAAATCCTTCTCGTAAGTAAAAGATTCATAACTCTCTTTCGTTAAGAGTATTTAATTTTGTGTATAAAAATTTATAGATTACTTCAGTTCCGGTTAAATTAGTAAGAATTCCTTTTCTTTATACTTACTTTTATTTCCCTGGTTTCCTAAGGTTTGATGGTTGGTTTCGTAATACTAGTAAACACGCATTTCTCTGTCCAAATGTCTGGGATTACATTAAAATTTGTTTAACTCTCTTATATATATATATATATATATATATATATATATATATATATATATATGAATTAAAAGAACAAAATGCAAATAAACATAAATACTACACGCAATACAGATAGAGTCAAAGCTTAAATTGTAATTAAATAGTTAGAAAAATATTTAGAAAAAACAGATTTCTTAAAAATACTCTTTCAAAATAGAGAGTAGAATTAGAAAAAAAAAATAAGAACAAAAACAATTGATCGTGGAAAACATAAAAAGAAAATTGAAATAAGCAAATGCTTTAAAAATAATAAATCAAATGGATATAGGACTATTTAATACTTACTTTGGAGCTAGGACTATTATCTCTTCTTAGAGACTTGTTTTAATGAACATGCCTTCGTATTCAGTAATGTAGCTCTATAAAATAAACGCGTAACCTTAAGTAAACGAGCCATTAAAAAGGAAGAATCAAAAGAACTGTATCAGAACCACCTCTATTTTAAATCTAACTTAAAAAAAATCTAAACCATCAAATATAGCACAGTGATAATGTAAGGAAATATAATTAAAGTTAAGAAATAAAAAAATAATAATAAAAGGAACTTATTCATCTTTGAACAGCATTAATGTCGCCATCTCTGGACCAAACTAAAACTTAATACCTCACCCAAAGAAAAAAAAACCATTATTAAACTATACGACAGAATCGCCTTATCTGAATCAATTTTTAGAATTAAAGGTAAACGAACCTCTATAACATGAACTTAGAAAAAGATTTCAACAAAGATTATTTGTAAAGATTTAACACTCATACACGCAAATAATTTATATATAATAAACAAACCAGTAAGGTACTGAGTCATAAAGCATCTAAAGAAAAAAATTTATTTCATATTTTCAAAAAATTATCTACTTTTATTTTAAATTAGTTTTTACAAAATTTATAGGGCAATCAGCTTAAACATAAGTTTGAAAGAATGTATGTAATCTGTTTTAAAAATTTCAATCCGTATTAACTAATTTAATGTTGCATAGGATATAATGAAATAAATCTTTTCTAAAATTATTTAAGCTGAAATTGGCGATGAAGGAAATTCTATTAATTGAAAAAATAGTTGTTCTTTTTTGGTCAAATGTATTACTACTAATCAAATTCTTAATAGTTTGATTTTTTTATTTGTATAGTTTTAATAGCAAGGATTTTTAATAGTTTGAATGAGGTATAAAAAAAGAAGGAATTAATGATAAATCAGGCTTAAAATCTGATTTTAATTTTATTTTGAAAATTTATACGGTCATCTATTTATATATAAATAACGAGAATACATGGTTATCTGTAAAATTTTATTGATAAAAATGTTAGCAAATATTAGAAAGACTATCACTACTTGGTCCACTATGTAGTGTTTCTTTAATTTTTTTTAAAATTTTTTTATCATTATAAAAAATGTAATTTTCTTTTAAAATAGCATTTAATTGAGATTTGAATTTTTCATAAGATAGAGAACTATTACTTTTTAATTTTTCTTAAATTTTACACAAGGACATTATATTAAATCCTCTATGTCTGTTGAACTAAACAAATCTTTTCAAAGTCATAAATAGAATTGAGTAAATCTCGTTTTGTAATTTATATATATATATATATATATATATATATATATATATATAATTGAATGATATGGGTTACGTAATTCGTTTCTTTCATGCTAATTCAAACGAATTGCTTTCTCAGAAATCATAAAATAAATCCTGCGTTAACTTAAAGATTATACGCTCAGTTTGATAAATGTTTATATAAGAATTGATATTAAAAATGAAATATTTATGCCCCTTGAGAAAATATTTCGACTTTGTTTCCTGATGCTTAACTTTAAGCCTAAACAATCTTAAGTATTTGTAATACCATTAAATGATTGATAAACACAAGTTAGATGAAAAATAATAGAATAGGTTAAAATCAGCAGTTATTGAATTCGGTATCTAATTAAATGTATTACAACAATGATTAGAAAAGCATTGAAAATAAATCACTGGTTGTAATTATGAAAAATATATCAAGAATAATTTCATATTTTTCATAAATCTTACAAAATAAATTATTATGAACCACTTATATCTTCAATCAGTTATTGAATTATACTTAACTTCAACCTATTTTATAAGCACTCAAGAATGTCAATAATTTTTCGATATTGTAAAAGTATATTCTTTAATACCTAATTTAATAATTTGTTTAATTTCATGCTTAAGGCAACGTTAATTATCACATAAAATTAATTTTTTTCTAATTAGTTCCTGTTTAAAAAATTGCTCAATTTATATAGATGCATAGGTGTGGTTTGTAAAGGAAATTAAAAGAATTATACGTTTAAAAATCAAACATTATGTAAGTTGTATGAAATTTCAAATCTTGTTTTTCTGTTACTGAATATAAATATAACGTAAATGATTTATAGAAAACGGATAAATCGAGTTATTAAGTAATATATAATGATGCATTGAATCAAATTCAGAGTCAAAAACAGAACGTATGTTTAATTTCATGAGATACCCTTGCTTCCATTCGGTAATTTGAAGAAACTTATTCGTAATTTTATTTCCAAGTGTTTCAAATAATCCGGGGAAATCAATTTTGTCGAAATAAAATTTTCTTGAAAGTCAAAATGTAATTCATAGATGAAACAATTATTCATTTTCTTCAATCAGTTGCTAAACATTTTTAAGTGAATTATTCAAAGCTTTTTCAACTCAGTTGTTTCAATTAATGCATCAATTATATCAATAACTCTTAATTGAAAGCCTGATTAGAAAATTACGAATGACAATTAAAAATACGCCATAATAACATAAAAATAATTGATAGATTCTACAAATAAATAGTAAAAGAGCAATTTCTTTTTTTTTCTTCTGAATATTGTCATCTTAATTAATATTTGATGAATTTTAATTCAATCAAGAATTCATTTTAATGAGGTAAAATTTACTGGGAGATAATTCCTTCTACACATGAATTACTTTGTTACTTACTCTCGATACAAATTTATTTCTGTTTTTGTTCTCAAGGATTTTGCAAATCAAATTTATTCTTCTAAACTAAGCTATTTTTTATAGTAATTTATTTTATGCGTAATTTTACATGTTACACTGTATTTGATTAGGAAATATGATACGGAGTTGGGGTTTTGAAATTTCATTTAAATTAGAAGGTAACTATTTGATTGTTAACGAAGTCGCACAGAGAAGCAGCACGAAGGCCATTGCTACTGACCTCGTAATTTTGAACCTCGGTCAAGTGACGATGACGAAACCTAAGCTGATACGTCCCTCACCAAACTTCCACATCACAACAACGGAAGGCCTTGCGATTTTGGTCATATTTAAAGATCATCAGCCTCGCTACATGGTAGGTCTTTAGTGACGTCAGGGATCGAATCTGATACTCGCCCAAAACAACACAAACTACGAATTCCGCGGTCACGGGACGATACCTAAACATGGTACAGTTCTCAAACAAACAAACAAACAAAGGAATAGCCTTAATATTTGCTCCTATCATCGCAACTGGAATACATTTGTGTCCCTCTAGTGATAGAAGGAAAAAACAGGTTATAATGTTAATGGGTTAATTAAGGAACTTAAGTAATGCAATTTTTAAATTCTTACAAGTGTCCGTAATGGAAACCGAATTCTTACCGAATTACATAAAGAATTGTCTCAGTAGCTTGTATTCTAAATTTCCCTCGAAATTGATCAAATGCTTTTGAGATATTCGGAAGAGAGGGATATATATGTATTAGAGCCATATGATAGTTCAGTGCAAATAATTCTTATTGTTTAATTAATCCATTAACGACATTATTTCAGTTCATTTAAAGATATTAATTAATATTGATATTAATTTTGTCCAGTTGAGATGAGAATTGCTGAAGTTGTTGTTAATTAAGCTTTTTTTCCGAAGAAAGACTGCATCTCCTTTCTCTAATCTTCACACTATATCTTGGAAAAAGCTCGTTTTTGAACTTGTGTGTAGTGGTCTCCATTTTACCACAGAAAGTTGTAAAAAACATTTGAGCTCTCGACATGACCTTTACGTCGCCATATATGGAATTCATAATCGAGACCATTGGAATACTGTGACTTTCCTTTGATTGAACAACGATCTAATAGAAATTGAATAGTTTGTTCGGAGCATGTGTTATTGCGAAGCATTATTTTAACGTTTTTCATAATAACTTCTCTTTGCAAAGTGATTGAATTTGAGAGGTCTGGAACAATATTTACTTTTTTTGTGAGTTTATAGTAAGAGAAACGTCCAGAAATTTAGAGTAATCAATTTTTTTATATCGATAAGGTAGTATATTTTTGAAAAATTTATAAATTTGCTTACCTACATATCAAACAATACTTTTCGACAAGGCCGCCTTTATTCACAACGTGAACCGATGGAAGTGTCATCTTACACCTTTGACTAAAAAGATGAAAATCGGAAGGTCCAATATCAAGGTTATAATAGGGCTTATTGTTGATATCTTAACTAAATTAGCCCAAGATTTGCTCTGTGTCGTTGGCTGTACTGAGAGATGCCATGCAACAAATATTCGTTCCCAATCCCCCCTTTTTGTTTTCTGTGTCTCCTTCCATAATGTTTTTAAAGGTGTTTTATTATCCCGCGGCTTTAATGTGCTTTCCCCAAGATTTTTCAGATTTACACAACACAGGGTTTACTTTTTTCTGCCAACTTTACAATCGTGACACCACTAGGAGACATTAATACGGTCCATAACATCTTATCAGTTAGCAGTTTTTATTTTGTTAAAAAAATTCTTTTGTTTTCGTTCCCTTCATGAGAAGAAATCGGATAACGCATCTCAACTCGCAGGTGGTGGAATTCGGAATAGGAATACTCATATCAAAATTGCAACATAGCAAGTTCTTTTAACCGACTGCAAGGACCGAACACCCAATCTAATACCAAGATTTCTATCTTTAAACCAATGAAGTTATTAAAACAATATACTCTCTGAGCATCAGAGGCTTGGTACATTACTTTCTAGACTTCCTTTGAGGTAAGCTCAATGTATATATTTCTAGAAAAAATAAAAAAAAAAAAATTGATCAATGTTAATTAAGACTGAAGTGAGAGATTATTGAAGTATTAAATTAGTATTTATCGAAGACACTTTTGATTGCTTATAATCGTTCAATCGATCCGCACAAATCTCTTTGGATTCTGTGTCAATTAGTTTTTAATAATTTAATCGGTTCCAGACTATATTTCTATTGATGGACTCCAAAATAATTTTACTGCAAACTTCACAAATGTCTTAACCTATTTCTATGTTATGCATGTATTAGAATTTTATCACACATAAGCACTCTTTGTATATCATAAAAAAAATTGTAAAACTTCGTCACTTTGAAACTACCTGAAATAATATTGTATTCATACTATCTCAAATATTACAAAACCCCTATTACCAAAACATTATTTTGTAGAACACATATATTAATTTAAGAGCCCTTCGATGGGAATAAAAATATCTTATGCTTATGATGCTCATTCACATTTCTGTTTCTTGAAAATCTGTAATGAATATTAAACCTGATGGCATTTCGGTGATTGTCTGGAAATAACAAAAGATGTTAATGAAACTCACAATGGAAAGTATGATTCGTCTGTTTGGAGTTCCTGACCATTCCGGCGTTGATGGAAATGGAAGAATAGTTTCTATGACAAAAAAATGTTATAAAATATAATTTCCAGAAATGAAATCTAAACTAGGTATACCATACACTATAAATAAATCTATCGCTGCGATAAATACATAAAAAAGGAAGAATATTCATTTTTAATGAACTCGAATAGATTTGCTTCGTAATATTTCATAAATACAATTGGAATTTCAAAAAATTATAGAATTTTAGGTATATATATATATATATATATATATATATATCAATTTTTTTTTCTCTTGAATCTTCCCTTTTAAGCCGAGATACTGTAATAGAGTTTACCATACATTAAATTAGACTGTGCCTCAAAAATACAAAGTTGTAAAGTTTAAAAAGTGCTATATAAAAATATATTATTCCTTTCCTCACATTTGTTCAAAGAATAAGGATCGTCTCCAATAGTTCGTGGCGTAGATGTAGAGTGACGTTAATTCGAACAAGTAATATAAAAATATTTTTTAAAGTCAATTCCTACTTAAGTCAAGAAAGAAATTTTTTATTCTAGTTACTTTTTATTAAATAAATACAATTTATATAAATATGTATATACATATGACAAAATCACAATATTAAGTGGCAAAATAATTTTTTTCAGCAATCTACACGTTTCGTCAATGACGGTATTTATACCTAAATTTATATCCTACTAAATGTCTTATATAAGAGAAATTTTTTTCCTCCCATATAAGAATAAAATTAATTGTTTGAAAATCAAATAAAAAAATTTATGCTTCAACGAGATTCGATCCGAAGGCATGAAGATTCCACGCCGACTCTCCACCAATTTTGCAATTGCAAGACAGAAGACATAGTAGAAGCATTGGCTTGTTTCTTGATTCATCCGGTAAATTAAATTGTTGGAATGCAGTTTATCCCAATCACTCTTAGTAACAGGAGTTATTTGGTGGTATTTTGCCAAATGTGGCTACCGCTTCGTGGACTTAACGTTCAGGCAAAAAAAAAAATCGCCATGTTTGGCAATTTTTCAAATCACGCCAAGTGGTTGGGCTAAACTGCATTTTTCCCAATTAAACTTAATTAAGGAATTAATATTTTTAAAAAAACTGTATTATCATTAAGTGCTATCCACTACAAGTTTAAAAAATGTATTTGAACTTGAGTAGATAAATAAATAGTATTTTATAAACGATTAAAAATTTGAGCAAGGTATATAAATATATAGAGAGAGCGAGTAAGCTAATAGTAGGAATTTAAAAATACCAAAACATTAAACAACTCTTTAAATATTGTGTCTGCATAAATATTGTATGAGCAATACAAATTTTGACACATTATTGAGCAGTTACTCACCTAGGTGTATTATTTTGATAAAATTCATCAAATCATTCGTTTGTTTTGAATGAACGTGGGTATTTGCATAACGAGGATGAGTCAAGAGTTTTGAAATTGTTTGGGGACGATTTCTGAGTCATGCCAGCATAACACACATTTCTTAGATGATTCACATACAAAGAAAAGAATATAAGCATCTTACTTCCGCTAAGATACCATACATTTCGCTATCAACTACATTACCTCTCTACTCTAATTCTACATTAATTAGTCACATCATTTTCTTGTTAGCCATCAGCAGACTTGTTTTGTTATCTTCAAAGATTCAGTCGGTTTGCTTAATTGACATATTCCTAAACGAATTATAACACCCCTTCGTTACTAAGTATCTGAACCATCGAAACTCAATAAATGTTCAGCGAAGAAAGAGACAGTTAAGAAAATCCAACTAATTTTATTTTGCTCTATAGAACAGCGATTTTCAACATGTGGAACGTGCCCTCAGGGATGCTTGATAATACTAAATGGGAAGCACGAGCATATCAAAATGAAAATATTATTAAAACCATTGAAACTAAAAGGGAAGCAAAACAAAATACAGTTTCTGACATAATATAAAATAGAATAAATATTTAGACTAATAAACAGAATTATCACTCAATCCGAATGCATTTAATAATAAATTTATCTGTACTAAATTAAAATCAAGTTTAATAATTATTAGTGACTCCCTTGACCTGTCTTGCCAAGCAAAGTTTTTCGAAGGATTGTTTAATATAAGAAACACACACTCATTTTTTCTTTTTCGATATTCAGTTTAGATCTATATTGTTCCTTCAAATCAGCCAATATGGAAAATACAGTTTTGGAAAGATAGAATTTGAAAATTTTAATAACATAAGAAATGATCTTATTTTCAGTGTCGAAAACTTATCATCACTCCTTTCCCAAAATAAAATTCAAAAAGTGATTTATTACAAAATTATATTTTGATTTTGTCCTTTATCATAAATCTTTGAAGATTTCTTTAGTTGACAGATTTTCAAAAGTATTTTGTGTAATGGATCTCTAGCTCACGTGTAATTAGCTACCGAGTTGTCATTTGCAAGTAAATACTTTTTAAAATTATTTACTAGCATAGCTAAATGATTTTCAAAAGTATTAAGAAAATCTTTTCCTTGTTGTTCTTTAGGTTTGTAAGTTTTGATAAATTAATCCACATTTTCAAACATTACTGGGTTTTTTTTTGCTTTAAATTTCTGCTCCACAATTCCAGTTTTCTGAGACAAAATTGAATTTGCTTATTCTTGGTAATTTGTAAAATTTGTACAGTCGTCAAAATACTCAAGTCGTTTGTAAGGTCTTCAAATTATTCAATATGCTTTATTATTGTATACATTAGTATTGTAAGAGAGGAGTTTTTTATGGGGACAGAGAAAAAAATAACAATTGAAAATTATGTCACTGTCACTGAAAGGTTGAGAAACTCTGCTATAGAATGATCACAGCACAACCGTTATTATGAATATGGAGCATTACTAATTCGCGCCTCCATCCAAACATTGTAATGCAAACTCTACTTTTCTTTTAAAAAGACAAAATTGGGACCTAATCATGAATAAACACTTGAAAACTGAGTACAAATTAAATATCAGATATCCAATGATCACTTAACTTTTTTGCACCAATATCATACATCACTAACTTTCTATCTCTCCCCCAGTTCTTAAAAATGTCCAATCTCCATATTTCATTCTTCCAACTTCTCTGTCTAATTAATCATTTTTATTAAATATACTTCGTATATAGAAATATTAATTTGTGTAAGTCGCACTTTATTCAAAAGGGGAGGCTCTAAAAATTGAACAATTTATTGAAGTAACCCAAAAGGTTAGTTGAAGATAAAAACAATTGAGAACCCGTAACAGAATAACATCTCATTTTAAAAAGAGAAATTGAAAATTTTATGAAAATGAGTTTTCAAATTATTTTTAAAAATGCTGATTAACTGAACAACTTTTTCATTCCACATGTCTCAGAAATTAGAACAAGATTTATTTTCGCTCTCGAAGAAATTCAAACTACAGACTTCTTTTTCTTCGATATTTTCCTCATTCAACACTTCATTAAAAGTATTAAAAATTCGTGAGACAGATATGACATATCAGAGAAGATATAATCGGGAATACAAAAAAAAATGTAAGGAAAAACATTCTGGAATGTTTTTCTCATTAAATATGTATGGAACAAAATATCTCGTTCCCAGAAAAACAAAATGGCATGCATTGTTTGAAAAGAAAAAAAAATTATAAATTCATTGAATATTTATTACCTGTTTACGTGAAATGTGTTCCATTCCTTCCGCTTAGTTATTCATAAATTTTCCAATTTCAGACATCAATAGGTTTAGAAAAATGTACAAAATGCGGAGATAGTGGGGCAAGAATAGTTATTAAAATATTAACACGAATAAAAACAAAGTAAAAACAACATATAACAATTTCAGCATTTCTTTTGTTAACCAAATAAACTAATGTATTAAAACACTTTTGAATATATATAAATTAAACTTTAAAAAAATTATTTTAATTTCTTTCTTCACTGGGCTTAAAAATGATACAAATCACATTTCTTAAAAAAAGACAAATGTGTTTTGAACTAAAAACTTTAAATATACGACGTATTTTCTTCCTTATATAACTCTACATCTATTTTAAAGCCAAATTAAACAGTAAATAAGTTTAAGATTCCATTTGAAGATACCTTAGAAAAGGATAATATTTTTTATTATATATCACAGTATATGTAAGATCACTCTTAACTTTATATCCTATTTTATATTCAAATAATAAAGTTTTGGCTTACCAAATCACTCATTCCACGTCAAGCACTCCTCTATTATAGCAGATTAGAATCCTATCATTGTAATTAGGATTCAAATATATTTTCAATATAAACGAATAATTACGATGATTCACTACAATCTACAGCATATTTTAGGTTATCTTCTATCTATCTTCTTTTCGATTTCAATTCTATTTCACTTATATATCACAATCTCTAATTCAATGCACTACACTACTTACTTCATATGTTTATTTTCATGTGTCATTTAATTGGCAGTGAGCTGTCTCATAGGCAATTCAAATTACGAAAATGTCCCACAGGTAAGTGAAGAGAAAATCCCAATTTCTTTTTCTGATTCAATTATTGTTGTAGCAAAACAAAGCAAAAGGCCCTGATCAATTCATACTATTATTTTGTCCCATAATCAGATGATGATGACAATTTTTTAAATGTACTGTATAGATTAATCGGAACACGTCTTTTTCCTTCTCAGATTTGTAATGCTCAAGACTGTTTGATATTTTAAACCACCCTAAGCTGGTTTATCTGCCCTATGATCGTAAAAACGGTTAGTTTCTTGCAGTTTTTAACCTTTGAAGGGTTTTATCTCTGATGAAGTAATTAGGGAGTGAACTTTGAATCCACTCTCGCCCAGAACTGAATTGAAAATTATCTAAATTAATTTCAGTTACTTTAAAATTAAATTATGCATAATGAATATATTAAAATATTTAATATTTAAAACTCAAAGATTTAAGAAGAGAATATTACAATCATTGCATGTAAAAAATTTTATTGGTATTTTCATGAGATAAGTAAGCAATAGTTCAGTAATCGTACATTTGCTTGGTATTGAACTCGAACACTATGTGAATAACTATGTTTTCATTAGTTATACAAGGATTCTAAAATCTTCATTTTATTTACATTAAAAAATAGAATTGAATTTTAAAATTTTATTCTATTTTCGAAACATACAAAGTATTCCTGCTGTAAGGCTTTGCACTAGAAGCTATTTGGAGGGTAGAGGAGGAAGGTGAGAGTTTGATTGGGCTGAATAATCAGGGAGCAACAGATAGGAATCTGATTTTAATGAATTTCCAAGCAGGAGAATTTTACTCGGACTTTACGAAAGATCTGAGGGATCTGGTTTCTCTTAAGGTAGTGTGATAATCAGAATGTGATTTGTAAAGTTTGAGACCAGAAATAAAAATTTAAATTTCATTGTAAATGTTGGTGTGTAACAAACACGTGTTAATTTTTAATGCCGAATTATGTTGCTTTCGTGTATCTAAAATGTGACATAACTCAAAGGAAACGTGAAGAAACAATTGATTTCAAGGATTGCACTTCTATGGTAGTGAGAGATATCCTTTCTGTAGAATTGGTGTAAGCAAATCAAATAAATCAAGAATTCATATAATATTCAATGGGTTTGGGTGATCGTCTCGAAAAGAGGAGGCAAATGTGATTAGAAACGTAAAGCGATTTCATGAACGAATAAAAATCTAATCATAAATAATAAAATTTATCCAACAAAAACAAGCAGAAAATTTCTGAGATTTATTGACTAATGATTTGTATATTATTGACTCAACTATACGCCGCTGGCTTATGTAAAGTTGTCTTAAAAATGCTCTAAATTAGTGGATTCAGTGTCAAAGCATAATAAAAAGTGCTTTCATCTAAAAGAGACCTCATTTTATAATAATACAAGTATTTATTAGTGTATATAAAAACATAATTTATGAAAATCAATGAATTTTTATTTTGTCCCAATTAATTTGCACAGGTATATGTTACTTCATTATTCAAGCTTTCACACCATATGAAAAATTGTTAATTGATTGTTTTTGTTAATGTTGCTCTTGAAAGTAACACGAATTTAATTTAATTCATCACATTTTTAGTTAAAAATAATTACAAAGAAGTAGATTTATTTACATGGGGTAGTTTTCATCATTATTTTACTTTCATTACTATTTTAAGTAATATTGTTTTATAACGAGATCCAAACGGATTTTTTTAAAATTACTCTTTTAAATCTTAATTGTATTAAAAATCTACTGTTTTCATAGGAAAAATTTATTCAAAATTTTTTCACCTTTTTTCAAAATTCCTTTCTTACAAAAGAATGATATATTGTATTACATTAAACAAATTTTATTCTCGTGTTCGTGTTAAAAACATCTTGAATATTTTTCGTTGAATATTAATTTAAAGTTATGTCTAAATGCAAAATGTTTTTTAAAGAAGTTGAAAAGATGTCTTTTCGCAAATAATGGAAAAAGGAATTTCGCCCTGATAAAGTTTGCAAAATCAGACAGCAATAAGTCTTAAATTTCATTAAATATTTATATCTCCATTTTTATCATCTCATACTAATTTTTCAATCTCTTTAAACAATTTAATTATTAACATATATCATATTCAGGTATTAAATGAATAATGAGTATCTAACTTAAATTTGTGTATAAATTATGTATATCTTTTTCAGATATTAAGTGAAAAATGTGTCTTTAATTAAAAATTATATAAATAATTCATATCTTATTCAGATATAAAGTGAATAATGTTTCTTCTTAAAGTTATGTAAAATATGCATTTATTACTCAGATATTAAATGAATATTGTGTTTCTTATTAAAACTTGCGTAAATAATGTACATCTTTTTCAGAAAATATGTGAATAATATATCATTCATCAAAAAGTGTGTAATTATTATATATGATTCATATATAAAGTGAATTATGTAAGTAATATTAAATGCATATTTTAAAAATATGCTGTAAATAATGCATATTTTATTCAAATATTATTTGAATAACGTGTTGTAACGAGAACTGCATAAATATTTTTCATCACCTAACAACTGGATTCACTGTCAGATTTTTATATTTAAACCTCTAAGTGAAATGTTCTACTCAAATTACTGGTAGGTTAACATTATATATATAGTGAACGGATTTAAAGAAATACATATAAAAGAGACACATATTTGAATATAAGGAATGATATTTTAGTGAAGTTAATAGTACATAGACGAAATGGACGTGTGTGTACGTACACAGATGGCTACAGAAAGGGAATCCGGAACATCTCAGAGTGAGTATAAAAGACAAAGAAAACACTCGAATCTCTAATTGTCTAAAGTTAACTTATTGGGAACTGAGTACACTGATAAAATATGCCTTTATTATTCAGTTTCGACCAGAATAAAAATCTATTGAGGTAGAATAGACTAAGAGATAATAATCTTGCATATTCATTATTTGAAAATTAATAATTTAATTCTCATCCGACGTCTCATCATTAAATTGTGAACTGCTTGTCTGTTTAGATTTATCAGTAATTGATGCAGAAATTCATAAAGAAGAGGCATCACGGTGTCCCTAATCGAAAATTGTATGCATAATATACCTTTGATATTAGAAAATTAAAAGCTTAATATGTTTTTCTTAAGTTAGAAATTATGTTAAAAACAATTACAGTAAAAAAAATCAAATAAATTTTAAAATTTCTATTTTTATCACACTGTTAATTAGAGATCAGAAATTAAAAGATTTCGAATAGAAAATACACTAGCTGAAGTTTCATTCTTAGATTTGGATTTTTTTTAACAAAAAAACCATGATGAATAAATTGTCAGAAGGAAAGATAGAACCACTCTGCCGTGTGTATGTGATGTTAAAAGTGCCTGAGCTAAGCAAAGCAGAGTGGGAATCTTTCTTACTGAAGTCAAAAAATGGCTCAATATGAAAGAGAGAGTGTGTGTATTTAAAATACATATAAAATCTCTTATTGGTATTTTATCCGGTTCTCTTCTAAGTCGTAAAGAAGCCTCCAATATTTTTGGTTGGTTTAATCCCAAATATGAATTTCTATAAAGTAGCTACTGACCAACAATTAAATATCCAGTTATAGATTACATCTTTTCTAGAAGAAAAATTAAGGCCCTCCTTTGTTTTTTAACTCATTTCAAAAACTGAAAATGCGTTAAGAAACTGAGTGAGAAAAAAATTGTAAAGAAATGTTGCATCTGCTAGAAAGCATCAAAAAATGGTTAAAAAAAGAGTGGAAAAATAACACAAAAAACTGACTCGTAGAAAAAGATTTTTAGCAGGAATATGTTTACAAATCCATTTCTTTTACTCTTATGATTTATGAGTCCATATAATGTCCAAAACAGTTTTGATCCCACTCCACCAGAGTTTCCCACACTCTGAGATGATAGGGATATTCTCTACTAGACACTTAGACCACATGAAAAATACCAAAGATCGGTGTGATCTGTATGATCCTTACTTTAACTTCCCTGAAGAAACAAACATTGAAATAACTCTGTCACTTAGTTCTTAATTACTTGAGTGGGAAGACGTGGATTGCGTTCGAGATACCTCCATCCCCCTTTTGCAACATCAATCAATTCGAAATTCAGTTATTTGAAATTTCCTTATTGTACGACGAGTTAAGTATAAAATATGTTTTAAATTCAGTAGTTTTCAAAGGACGTCGCAAAAGATATAAAAGTCGCAAGCCTTTCATATCGTTTGAATTTAATCAAGATCTTATCGAATCTTCCGAAACTGAACAACAAGAGATTTTCAGTATAGTTGGAAAACTTATTTTATGACCGAATCTTTACCATGGGGCTCCTAACTTATACAAAAATTATAACCTTCATGCTAGATTTTCAATAAGCACATTTTGTTTATTAAATAATTAATTTTTAATTTTACATCTTTAGATATATAATATTTGAATTTTAAAATCATTCTAATATTTTTGTAACTCTTAATCTTTGATTTTTTCACTCTTGTTTATACGATTGCCATAATTAGTGAATTATTCTTATATAATTTTTCTTTAATCATATAAAAATCTCTGTATAAATTTTGTTGTTCAATGCTAGTGGTCATGGCTTTGGATTCTTGACCGACGGTTTTCGTTCAGTCGCGGGTTCGATCCTTGGCCGCCAAAGACCTGCCGTGTAGCCGGGGCTGATGAACGTTAAATCTGTCAGAGTCCAAAGTCCTTCCATTGGTGTGATGTGGATGTTAGTAGAGGAAGTGCCAGCTTAGGTGTCGTCCTCGTCACTTGACCGTGGTTCAAAATTACGACGTCCGTCGCCAATAGCCCTTGTGTTGCTTCTAGTGCGATGTTAATAAAAACTAAAAAATAAGTTGTTCAGTATTATTGAGAAAATGGCAACTCTTACGTTTAATTTTTAAAGCAGATCAAATAATATTCTTTGACTCACACATTTTCATCTAAAACATTTATTATCTTAAGGAAATCGGGTAAGCAAAATTTGACTAAAAATTCGATTTTTACATTTATAGATTTTTAAATAGTTTTAACTTTTATCTTTCCAATGATTATCACACTTGTTCATCAGAAAAACAGAAATGTTGGACTTTTCATTCTTTTTTTAGAGCACTTTGCAACTTGTTGACCATTTAAAGAGTAATGTAATCCAAACAAACCTCTGTCGTGACGTGGCACCTCATTTAATACTTTATGTATATTATTATTTATATTTTATAATTTTCCTATGATTGAAAAAGTGTCAAAAATAAAGTGTGTTTCAACTGTTTTCTATAGTTTTAAACTTTTTATATTGTCCTAGGCGTAATTTTTAAATATGGAGGATAGAAGACATTGTTGCTCCTTTTCCAATAAAAAAATATCAACCATTTTTAAATGTTTTTGTTTACCTTGTCTTGCACACTTAGATTACAGTATATTTTCTTAAGAAAGTATTATTTTACTGGTATAAAAGAGTTGTTTAACTTATTTAAAATGTCACGAAGTAATAGAATCTTTTTTAAAAAAAACCCGTTAAATATTGGAAAATCAACCATCAGTGATACTGAGACTGTTATTAAATCAAATGATAAAGTTGGGACTAAAACTGCCATATTAAGCGATTCTTTTCTTCGGTATAATGAACCTGATTAAAATACAGATTCTAGAAATAGAATTATATAAATATTAGCATTGGTGTATGTTTTGGATAAATTTGCTTCTAGCAAAAATAGTAATGTCAGGATATTTGAGCGAGAGAGTTATAAGGCAAATATACCATACATCTGAATTACAGATCCTTTGGAAATGCTCGATTCCTTCAAAAATGCAGTAAGCTGTTCAGGCTGAATATTTACATTTATTGTCGAATAATGAAAATTCAAATCTTGGGGTCTGTCCGGTTGGAGCTGGTGGGGATTTCATCGTGTCCAAGCAAAAGGCGAAACGCATGACCACTCCAAGTTACCCATGTTTCTTTACAAATAACGGAAGTCATCAACTCTGCATTTAGAGGAATTCATTTAATCTAGAACATCACAGCAAGAAAAGTATGGAGGAATTACATAAAGAAAGCAATATCGACATAGAGCGGAACCTATCAGAATATCAAAATTATACCAGAAAAAGAAATTAAAAAAAGCAAAAAGGAAACTGAAAAATTCCTATGATACTAAAGAAGATGATAATCCTTCTTAAAAAATTGGATTTTATTAAATTTAACTTCTTAATTAACAATAAAAGTTTCTATGAAATCTTCTCAAAACATTAATTTTTCGAGTACGTGAAACTTTTTCTCAATATCTATGAAACTTCGGAATGCAGCTTTTTAATGACATTTATATTATGCTATTTTACATACTTTAAATCTGGGTCTGCTAATTTTTTTTTAAAAATTGTTTATTTTAAGCAGTAAAATTGGGCTAAAATTCCTAAAATAAGATTGATAGTGATTAAATCATTAATAATAATTTTTTCAATTTTACTTTGATGAAAATGATGCTTTGAAATACGTCTATAACACATGTTATTCTATCTATCATTAAAATTTCACAATTCTATCTTGCAGCATTTCTGAACAAAATGTACATAAAATTGAAAAATTTAACATTAGAGATACATAACTTTCTCTATCCCCTCAAAAGTTTTGTGATGAGTTCAACATGTCGTTTTGAATAATTATTTAGCTCATATTCCAAGGAATCTTAGATGTACTGACTGGTACAGCCATGATTCCTTGGAGTATGAACTATTGAATATAAATATTAGCTGTACCGGTCGGTACAGGTAAAATTCCCTGGTATTGTTTCGCTCAACCACAAAATGTCGCAGCTCACTACTTTTTGAAATTTTATCTTAAAAGTTTTGACGTATATGTTTAATACCTGCTTTCATCAGGAATTACGCCTTGATATATTTTTTTTTATTTGATTCCAGTTTAAATCATATACAAAAAGGAGTAAAAGAATGACTAAAAAGGAATAAAGTTATTTATAATTTTGTCTAGCAGCTTTGTTTTGCTTAAAGATTTTCGAACTACTTTCCATTTAATTTGGCTTCCTTTTTGGAATGTTTTTGAATCAAATGATATATTTTAATATTGTTTTTCCATTATTAGCAAACAAAAGATCCTTTTTAACAGATTATGTAACATAAACTAAAAAAGTGTAATGCGTTCTAAAGAAAACAGTTCCTTTGGTGGTGAAATCTGTTGTTACGAAATCGTTTCTATTTTATAAGGATCAGACTACCCACATTTTAAAATGAATAAAATTAATATAAATTAAAAAATATGTTAATTGATTACAATTCTTTGACATTCAATTTAATTTTCTAAGAATATTTATCAACTTCAAAGTCCTTTAAGATAAATGCATTTAAAAAAAATTGCAAGAGCCCTTAAGCAGATTTTCCTGTTCAGTGTGACGGAAGTAAATTTAAATGAAAAAAATTACCTTCAAAAGCACCATTCAAAATTTTAATTATGTAAGAATTTGAAATAAAAAACAGTCACATAGTTTGAAGATTTACGAACATTGATTTTACAATAATTGTATGACACTAATTTTAGCAGAAAAAACATATTTAATAAAAGCACATTGATTTAGGATGTATTAATTTTTTTTCCTCTTCTAATAGAATTTACTTATTAAAACTTTCAGGATTTTTTTTACGGCTTCATTTTTTTTTTCTTGGAACGTTAATGAATTTATCATCTTTTCTGAGTGTGAAATATTTTTTGTTACCTCTCGAGATACGAAAAGTCGTAAAAGCATCAAGAATTATGAATTAAACTCATCGAAAATGAAAAATCAGCTTTGTAAATGGAAAAAAAAGATGTCTCTCTCGTATATTAAATTTCAAGTAGGAAAAAGAGTTGTCATTTCTAAGAATACCGAAATATTATTATTATTATTTTTTCTTAAGAATTTTTTGGTGTTTATGATTGCCGCTCATAATTAATAAAAATAAAGGAAAAAAAATTAAATTTGTTTTACACCTTGAATTATTAATCGTATTTAATGCTTTTACATTAATTTTTTACATGCTTTATTTAAATAAATGCTTTAAAAATTTTCAGAAAAATGAAAGAAATGTTAATTTAAAGAAAGCTCTTTTTTATATTAAAATGCATAAATAATAATGCTATATGTAATTCGGGTGCGTTTATAGCTGATTTTTGTATTCAGATATACGTTGTATATTTATTTTATTTTACTTTATAAAACATTTTTCCATTTAACTGAATTGATTGCATTTACGAACAGATTATCATTTTGATCATTTTCATAGAGCATGAATTGCAAAATAATATTCAGAAGTAGTTATTCAGCAGCTGGGAACTCAAAGACACAACTATACATTTTAAGTATTACAAATATTGCAATCAATGATATTTGTTATTTAACACATCAAAATTTAAAATTTAATGTGTATATATAGAAAGTCTTAGGTGTTTAAAATCGCATTGAATATATATATTGAAGGCAATATTATTTACCTAAAAATTTTTATTTTGTTGTATATATATATATATATATATATATATATATATTTTCATTCACATATATATCCACTACTCTCGATTTACGACCACAAAAATGAGTTAAATGATCTGGTGGCCTAATATATTAAGAAAAGTACTTATTCTGCATAATATTCTTTATCATAGAAAGGGTAAGAAATCTCTTTTCTCAGAAGTAATTCTATGTAAGCGAAATTTCAATTGTTATTCACTACTTGCAATTTCAGGTTCTATTTTTGTTTAAATTTCGTTTATTAGAGTACATATTTTTCATGTAATGAACAAGTTTCTTATAACTGTAATCATAAATCCATTTAACTACCCGGTAGTCAGAATACGCAAATCAGTGACAGTATGATCGTAATATAGTTGAAAAATGTATATTAGAGAGTATGGCAGCGGGTGTCGCAGTTGTAATGAAGTAAGAATTCTGGGATAGCCTTTTCCTTGACAATTATTTTGAAACATTATTTTTTCTTTAGAACTATGATGGAGAGCATTCAGGTGACTAGACGAACATGAAATTAATACATAGGTGGCAAGAGGCTAAATGTGAGTTCTGTTATTCACCTATGGCAAAAATTTCTAACTTCTGATTCGGCATCCAGAAGTTTCAGCCAAAAACTATCAAACGATAAGATGGAATCCGATGACCAATAATTACGATTAAGTGCATGAAAGAATAGAACCGATTCCACAAATCAGCTTTAGTCTCCCTTCTTGGAGACACTTAAGGTGGATGTCAAAGTCTACCATGCATGATTTCTTAACATTTTGCTATAAAGTAATTTACTGAAGTGTGATCGTTGGATCGTATTTATATTCTGATGCAGTATAAATATGTTTTTACTCAGTACTGATTCTGAGACATTATACAGAATAAAAACTGTACTTTCTTAATTCATTTCTCTTGAGATTTTCTTTTTAGATCTTGGTAAATTTTTTGATATTTGGAGCTTTTTTTTTTAAAAAAAAAATACTGGTTTCATTTTTTAAAATTTTTTATTATTTACATGTTTAATATGTACTAGACTTATTTTATGTTATATTTTCAAACTTTTTTTTTTAAAAAAAACACTCTCTTACGTCATAATACTTTGCATACTTTAAATTTTAGATAATTTGTTTTTGTTGTTTATTTTAGATAATTTGTTGTTTATATATATATATATAAATATATTGCTTTATAATTATTATATATATATGTATATATATATATATATAAATATATTGCTTTATAATTATTATATATATATATATATATATATATATATAAATATATTGCTTTATAATTATTATATATATATATATATATATATATATAGAGAGAGAGAGAGAAATGAATATCAGTTAATTTATAATTATAAGTCAGTCAAAGGAAGGTTAAGCAATGATTCCTTAACCGAAGCGATTTGGCAACCATTTTGGTAACAAGGCGAGAAGTTTTGCGACTTTGATGACAAATGGAAAGTACTCGAATGTGTTGGAACCTAGGCGAACTATCAATAGGAAAGACATTTATGAACATTTTGTGAATTTTCCCATGTGACGTCACATTTAGTCGGAAGAAGAAATACAGTTTGAGCCACGGTCTAGGGAAGGAGTATGTTAGTCTGTGTTTGGAGCTTGTGTTGCAGATATTGCTCGGGAAAGGGACTGGAAGCTATCGGTACTTGGAAGTGCAAAGGAGGAGAAGCAGCGTGTATCTACTGGTAATCGTCGGAGCCTGCCCTGGAAGTGCGGAGTTTGTCCGTAGCGAGAACCAGTGAGCTTGTGAGCTGAACGTTGTTGATACAACTGTGATTGTCAGTAAACGTGCTGTTTGTTCCTGCATTGTGTCACTAATCTGTAAAAGTCCTAAGTTTTCTGCCTGTGTGTTGTCCTGAAGGCTTACGAATAAAGCTTCTTTTCTCATTATCCTCCGTATTGAAAATATTTTACTCGCCCACACCCAGGAAATTTTCTTAATAATACATATGGTGAACCCCAGATTATCATCTCAGTTTCTTCTTTTCAACTTTCTTTCTCTTTTTAACTCTTTACCAAATCTTACCAATGACCTTTCATGTGCATATTATCTATAGCTTTAATTAAAGCAATAAAACCTTCATTTTGCAAATTTGGACGCATAATGAAAGGATCCAGAGTTTCTTTTAACTGCTATAGAAGCAGTATTATGGGAATTCTCCTTTCTTCTTGGGTATAAACACTCACTCTGGCCGTTGGCCACTTTTTTTTTCACTTTGTGTCTTTCGTCCTGCTTCTTATCTTATTAGCTACTGCCTTCTGTGTCTTTATTCCTTATGAAAATTGAGCAAACTTCAATAAAGTTATAAAATCAAATAAAAGAATTATTTATTTCAAAATAATCTTCGCGGCATCAATGTGTATGTTTTATAAAGTCCACAGGATCTAAAGCTGAATCCTTTCCACTCGCCGACGACTATCAGAAATAATCTACTTTCAGGTGAATGTCACATTCAAGCAAAATTTTAAAAATGCGAATTCTTCATAAAGTGTAACTTTTCTGTTCCGAGAAATGCAGCATAATTTGAAATAAAATGAAAAGTATGAATATAGATGGATATCATATGTTACGTGCAACGGTTATCAACTAAATCATGTTTTTGTGTTAACATTGCAAACATTTTCCTTTTGGAACTTCACAGGAGTAGTGCAAGATATTTTCTGAATACTTCAAACATTTCCATCATATTGAAACAAAAAAGTGAGCTGTGCTATTACCACTCAAACTCTTTCAAGATTTCTAGCTATTTGGCACTAGAAGGTGAAAAAAAAAATTTGACTACTCTTGAATAATTCATTCTTCTGCAAAAATAAAGCTGTGATAAAAGTAAATGAATTAGTTAAATTTATTCTCAATCTAAAATGCCGAATTTACTGAAAATTTTGCTAAATGTCAATTGTTTACGTATATTTTGGTTTCTATCATTAAAATCTTCTTAATAGATTATTATATCTGTATTAGTTTTGCAAAATAATTTCAGCTATATATTCGTTTAAAACAATGATAAAATTCTGAATTTGTTTTTATATTTTATATACTGAGTTAAGGTAATGGTACACAACCAAGGCGTGAGTATGTAAAATTATAAAATAAAAGTCACATAATATACCATAACTATTTTTATATGCACAAAATGAATATGTTTCTACTTAAAAAATTGAATTTAAGAATGTGAAAATCTTGAACAGACATATATTGCACTCTGTGTTGTTGATTTGTGACTTATACTAAATTTCAATTTAATTCTAGTTTGAAAAATATTGGGATGTTTTTAAATCTCTTTTAAGTACAAAAAGGTAATTATATTAAATGGTGTTGAATAGAAATTGATTCTTTTTTGAATTTTAAAAACATTTAGGAAATAAATACAACTGTATCTTATATTGATGAGTAGAAAAGCTGTAAAATGAATATTACACCTTCTTATAGTAATATTTTTTATGTTTATGTTATTTTTGGAGACAAATGAAACATATATTGTTATTTTAATGATAATGCTGAAATGAGAAAACCAATGTTTGGAATTTAATGGAAATCTAAATGTATGTTTTGGTGAAATGAAGTTATATTTTCACATTTCTTTAATAATGAAAGAGAATTCAATTGTAAAAGATGTTTTACTTTTAAATGAAAAAATGTCTCGTTAGGATGATTTCTGTGGTGAACTGGTTTAAAACAAAATATAAATGAATATAAATAATAAAAAAATGATGAATAATGAAAATAAGATAAATAATTAAAAATAATCGTCAGGTTCCAATATTCTCAAACTTGAAACTGTGAAATTGTCTACCTCAGATTATCAAAGAGAAATATATGTGAATTTAAGATAAATAAATAATAATATAAGGGAAATTGTATCAAGTTTGATTGACTGTCATGACTGGCCCAAATTTGTCAAAAATAAACCATGTTTCTGATGCTATAGAATGTAAAAGGTTTGGTCAAGAAATTATTTTTAACTAGTATAGAGAAATAACAGAATGAAAACATGTATCAATGAATGATTTAGAGTTTAATTAGCAATAAGTTTTTGTAAGTGTTGTTTACAGTAATGTGTTATGTTTGCCTTTGAACATCTTATTTGTAATAAAATATTTGTAAACAAATAGTTCTAAATTATGGTCTTAGTGAATTTCGTGTGTTTGTAAGGTGAAATGTATTGTATTAATTTAAGTTTTGGTTCAGAAAATTTTTCTCGAAATATGTATGAAATTTTGAAACTATAGAAACTATGATGTCAAGCTTCAAAAATTATTGTGTTAAACATGAATCCATGCTCAATTTTTAAGACATACTGTCCCAATGTAAACACCCACAAGTAAGTATTTTAAGAACTCACAACATTATTTTGAAAGTAGAACTATAATGCTCTTGTTTTATTACTCATTAATAACTTTATTATGTTACTCATCAATATATAAATTTTTTCCAACACTTAACTGAATCTTTTAACATCGTTAGTTACATTATTTTTTATTTATTTTCAGAGTTCGTACACTTGGAGAAATATTGTAAATATTGTTTTAAATTTTAGTGTCCATCACATGTTTGCTGAGATTATTGCTCTAATTTTCTACGTCTTTTTCCTATCAATTTAAAGTTTATGCTTGTAGAAACAATTTTCATACTAGAACCTATCTTAGAAATTAAAAATAGGATATACAAGCATTTTAGTTATAGTAAATGTTTCTTGGGTTTCACAGTTTGTATTTTTTGCCCGATTGATCAACTGAAAATGCGCCTCTAAGATTGCAGTTTAACGGAGAATGAATAGATGCCGTCATGGATAGCAAAAACCGCTTCTACACGCCTCGGAATTGAATGAAAGAGGCTTTGGATATGATATTTCGGTATAGATGCTCATGCTTCCTCCAAATGTTGCGGAACTTAATCAGGTGTTTAAGCGGGTGGTGTAAGCTGGGCCAGTTACTGTCCAATTATCGATCAGATGCGTTCGCTTCATGATATATTGGGGAGCAGTCAGTCCAAAGTAACAATGCAATCAAGCGGGAGAAGATACCTCGAGCATTGAATGCCACTTGTTTTTGCGTATTGTCCTCTCGGAATGTGGACGCACACGAGTTCTGAAGGTAAGTGAAGACAACTCGCTCCAAATCTTAGAAACATAGCCCCGGCTGCTCATTGTACCGTCAAAGCGTACTAGAGGCGGAAATGCGGAAGGAGAATTCAATGCAACCCCAAACTAATACCGGGACCATTATGGTGATACATGAGACAACGGTTAAGTAACATCTCTGCACTGTGTCTCCAGACCCTAATCCAACCATCATGGTATTGTGAAAAATAGCGAAATTCTTCTTTAAAGACAATGTTGTGTTATTCGGTAGCTCCATTTCGACGTTTAAAGCACTGCTAAAGACGAGAATATATGTGGTTTTGAGATGAAAGTAATTGTAGAAATAGATACCTTGATTATATTTCGTGCTGCAAATGACATCAAATGGTTCATGTGGACCCCGAATGCTGTGCAACAAAATATATTTGTCGTAATATGATTCTAGATACAGCAAAGTGATCGATCACTACCATGGGCACAATATGCTTGTCATTATGTACAGTGGCGTGAAAAATCGGGAGGAGTGTTGTCTGTCAATTTTTCCCTCTTACTTTCAGCACTTACAGATCCATGTCTATGATGCTTAGTTATTTCCCACATGATTATCGATTTCTTGAATGGATAATACTCGGTCTCCACAAGGAACAATTATTTATCGGTCGAATTCAGAAATATGCTTGAATGATGCTCATATTCTTCTCCGAATGATATTGAAGCTTCTCTTGCAAAATAACCACACGAAAAAGCTATTCCAGGATTTTAAAACGTCATCATGTTCTCCTTTTATACATCTCCGGATGGGGGCGTTAGAGGCGCCCAAAAATGTGAGCCTGCAATGAAATGCTAATCGTCGGCTCATCTCATCTCGGTATATGCACAGTGAAAATGTCACGTGGTGTGAATGCTGACTTCATTTTGTTCCATTTTGGGTGGCCATGAATATATATATTCGCTAACAGTAATAATGAAGTTTTCTATAATGAGCCATAAGTCAGCGAACATGAAAAACATGACATGAAAGTGAACATGAAAAACATGACATGAAAGTGAACATGAAAAACTTGTCATCTTAAGATATTTGGCATAGATAGATATATTTTAATTTATTTTAATTGCTTCTAGTTTCATATTTATTTGAATGGCATGAAATTTACCTAAAAATTCAAAAAAATACTATAAACTGAAAAAACTCTTCTTAATCTGCTTAGTTTAATAGAATAATCTAGCACGGGACAATTACAAATCTGGAGGACAGTTCTTAATCATGGAATATTATACTGTTACGATTAAGATATCAAACATTTTTCGTACTGTTGCTGAATTAACTCTATTGGTTGAATGCTACTGAGATAAAGTTAGTAATAAATTAGTATTAAGTGTATTCGACGGTGTAGTCAACATGGAACGTACCAAATACTTCGTTTTGCATTTTAATAAAAAAAATTGTGAAATGAATATGCCATGGTAAAAAAAAACTATTATCAAATTAAAGAATGAATCTTAGAAAAATAATAGCTTTATTTGATTTCAGCTTCATTTCTGAATATATAAATCATAAATTTTTAAAAAGGAAATTCCTTTTACTTTGAATGAAAGAAATGATAACTATAATCAGATTGAAAGAAGAGAGATATATAAATTTTTCCATTGCCGTAATATTCAGTTTAGTTCAAATACTCGGTAGACGGGAAAGGAAATGAAAAAAAAAAATCTGGTTCATAGCTTTAGGTATTTTTCTACATTTTATGAAACGGAATTATTTATTTTATTTCGATTTTTACTTGCTTCATCTCTAAAATCAAGAGTATTTTATGAAATTATTTAATGTGTTTATAGTTCTTTTATTTTTATTTATTGTTATTATTTTTGTATTGTTTGATGAAAACGAAAATGTTCTTAGAATTTCTTCGAATTATAAATAAAGATTTCTATCAGGAATAAAAACATTATTTTACTTTATGAATATCAAGATTGCTAGAGCTGTCATTAAAACTAATGAAAATTTAATTTTCAACTATTTTTGGTTAAAATTCTTAACTATTCAGTTTGTCATAATTATTAAATGTATAATGTATATGGATAGATCAAAGATGAAATGATTGAAGTTAATTTCACTTTTTTGTTTCCAAAACATATAAAATAAACTCAATATCGTAATGCTGAGAACATATAAAATACATGAGGTGTAACAATACATTGAAATGCGTATTTAAATATTATGAACAAATAATTTTCACTAAATTGTAAGTAAGTCTTTCTACGTTGTCTATTATTTCATATTACTTTCTTAAGTTAAATGATGGCATTTTTTAATTATCAAGAACGTTATTCAAATAATATCAAACGCTAGATGAATGATAAAAAAATATTTACTTTAACAATGTATCTGAAGTATAAACTCCTAATTGATATTTGCACCCAAATATTTTTTAATATATCATAAAAAAGAATCTTAATTATTTTTAATTTATTTTAAGAAAACGTGTTTTAGGAAAAAGAAAATCATTTACATACTCATTTTTTGGAGTGAAATTTTAAGTAAATGTTAATGGAACAATAGTTTTTTTGTTCAAACATTAATTAATATGCATCTTTTATTTAATTAAGAGAAAGTTAACAAAGCAGAAAGAAATTATTTTGTCTTATATATCTAAGAGAGCTTTATAAATGTCTTCAATTATATTTTTCTTAAAACCGATAATTTTCTTTTTGTGTTTTGTCATCAGAGCTTAAAGAATTTAATATTTTCTCAGATATTCTTACTAACTTAATTGAATCCTATATTAGCAGTGTAATTTGTAAAAGATTTATGATCGCCTTTTTTTTCCTATTTGTTGGAAAACAAGGGAGAAATCCTTCATCCTTTTGCAAAGAAAAAAATACCAAAGATTATGCATTAAAAATTTCCCTTCAGGAAGCACAAACATTTTCTTTCCTCTTGTTTTTTTGACATTTTGATAAAGAAGGAAAAAGAAAGCAATTCGGTTTTCTTCCAAAAATAATTAAACTTGTTTACATACTTTTCTCAACAGTTAGTCATCTTTCTTTCGACATTCCTCAAATTATTTATTTTTAAACAAACATCGTAATCCTTATTTAGAGAAAGTAATCTCTAAATAAGAATGAAAAAAGTTTACTTAGAGGTAAAATGCATATGATTCTTATATATATAAGAAATGTTTACTAAGGGAACACTAACATTTTATTTTAATGCTTTAAAAATATTTGCTTAAAGTGCCCCAATTCCTTTTATAATTGACTAAATGAAATTTTAAAAAAGTTATTTTGTTTTTTCACACGTACATTTCTTGTATTACAATGACAGAAAAATAAATATTTGATACATGTCTGATTTTCATGAAAAATGCGCAAAAATTTAAACTACCTTTCTAAACCTTTTTTTCTGCTCCATGTTTTCGTTCTAGGATTTTGAAGAGCTACCTCTATGTACAGTGCTTTTTAAAAGTTTTCGGAGGCATGTTAGTTCTTATATAAAAGCATTTGGCACATATGTTGATACATTTTTTTTTTTTGGTTTATCTTCGTGTTTTTATATTAATGAATGTTTTTCATTTTAAAAAAAAAATTCCAAAATGGAAGAAAACAAATATTATTCTAGTTCTCAAGATGGAATATTTTTTTCTATTGTACAAATAGAATTCCTTAAAGCCACATTCATCCATGACAGATTTTTGCCATGAGAATATTTTTTAATATGTAACATAATTTAAATATCGGAAGGCTATTTTAAGTTTAGTAACTAAACCAACAATTGAAGTCCTATTTCACGAATTTGATGGTTTGTAATGCAGAAATATGAAGGATAAAAAAAAGTACAAAACTTACGAAATTGTTAATCAGGAAATCACAGAGCTTTTGAGTTCTTATTTGTATTCTTTTTTATGCAAATTTATTTGCATTTCAACAAATTTAATAAAATACATGAAACATTTGTTTTTCTTCTATTATGAAGATAGAAGGTGTGTGAGGTGCTTATGATTAAAAGACAAAAAAAATTTAAATTCTTCACAAAATTACTATCAAATATATGTGTATATACGCACATTATGAAACATCTTTGAATTTGAGAACTAAGAAAATTCTGTATACAATAAATTCATTTTTAAACTTTATAATTTTTTTTTTTACTTCATAATTTATTTGAGACATTTTTTTAAAACTTTTTATTACGACATTATTAACACTAGTGAATAATATTTAATAAAAATTAAATATTTAACCAAATTATTTTTAATATAAAGAATTCATTGACTAAAATTTATTTATTATTTGCTATATTGCGTACATGCCCTTTAAAGGTAATTTATAAATTCTACGAATAGAATTTTTCAAGTTGTGAATTTATTTATAAAACAAAAAAGAACCATTAAAAAATAACTATGAAGCTTTAATAAAAAGTTATGAAATTGGCTGTGAGAAAAATATATGGCTTCCAATGTTTCCTAAAGGAGGAACTTTAGACATAGAAGCACTATTTATAAATGTTTAAATATTTCTTACTCCCAAAGCGAAGTTAACCTTTGTAGTACTTACGAGTTGTGGATATAAAATAACGAGACTGACGTTTCTACAGAAGAAGTGTGCAATGATCCTAATGCTGTCTTGTCTTACAGACATAATGACAGCTGTCTTGTGTGAAGTCTTATCTTTCGAATGCAGTGCCTCTCGCTTCTGTAAGCAAATCTGTAATGCCGTTGCTTTCTTTCCCATTACAGTTTTTTTTTTTTTTTTTTTTTTGCCAGAAAAAGGATAAATAAATGTGTAACAATAGAGCAAAAATTCTTGTGAAATTTCGCATGAAACTTGGAAACACCACTACTGAAACTAATAATTTATTGAAAGAAATGTATGTTTATCGCGTTCAAGGGCTTTTGAGTGATTTAAGCCTTTTCAGGATGACCTAGAAGGCGTTGAAGATAATGCATGCCCTAGTCACACTTCAACGTCAAAAATGGATGTCACTATCGAAGAAAATCTGTGATATCGTTTAATCAATCCGCAAGTTAAGAATTCGGGCTTTTTCTGAGAATGTAGCAATTGACAAAGAATCCGAACGACAAATTTTACACAACAATTTTAACATGCAAAAGTGTGTGTCTAAATGTAGAATAAAATTCTCTCGTTCGAATAACAAAAAGCTCGCAAAAATATTTTTCTGTCACTTTGAATGTCATTGAAAATGACCCAAACTTATTGGAAAGGATAATAACGTATGACGAATCGTGTCATATTCGTGATCCTGAAACGAAGCGCCAATCTATACACTGGAAGAGCCCATCTTCACCGAGAGCCAAAAAATCTCGAATAAGCAAATCAAAATTCGAAGCAATGATGATTGTCCTTTTCCGATATTCATGGGATTATGTAGCTTCACTGGGTTCCTGAAGGTCAAACCCTTAATTTACATTTCTACACTTACGTTGTTGCTGAACTCTAAGAAATGATAACGAAAAAAAAAAAAAAAAATCGAACCGAATTGTGGAAGGATAATTAGTTCCACATTGTCTGTCGGAAGGTTTCCAGTAAGTGCAGCATCATAGTGTTAAACCATCCACCTTATTTGCTGGATCCTGCGCTTTACGACTTCTATTAATTTCCTAAGGAGAAATTAGTATAAATATTTGATTCCGTTGAAGCTGTGAAAGAGAAAGCAGCATATGTCCTGAAGGAGCTTACAAGGAAGGAGCTTATGGAAGATTCTCATGTAGCGTTGTAGGGATAGAAGAGGTTATGCATGTGTAAGCGTTATTAAATACTTTCTACACGATGATTTACATTAAATGCAGCATATTTCCTTACTTTATCATTTATTTACTTCCAGATCAAAGGAAATTGATTATTTCGTTATCAATGCTTAAAGCAGAAATTAATTTTTGAATTTAATTTTTAAAGAGTTTTTCACCATATTTGCTTGTTTCAAAAAAGCAACTGTGTTAGAATTGAGAATGAAATAACTCACTGTAGCTTTTTCCTTTGATCTCTTTCCCTTTTTCTAATGGTATGGAATCTTCTTTAGGAACTAATTAATTACTCTAAGATATAAAATATAGAAGAATAGTTGGGACAAAGTGAATCATATAGTGAGAGAGAAGAAGCTAACAATTTGAGCATTAATTTAACTTACTGAAACAAACAGGATTAAAGTTAACAATTGTATAATTGTACATTCCTGGAAGATGATAGCTAGCTTCCACAAATATGATAGTTTGATTCGCATCCTTACTTAATGTGGTGGTTGTGAGTGCTTAGGTGTCTATGTGTGAAGTGTGTCTCTGTCTAATTTATGTGAGTGAGCGTGAGTGAATGGGCATAAATATATGACTGGATGTCACAAATATAGGTGAACTTCTAATTTAATTGTGTCGCCTGGAAGGATTTAGGATTACCACGAAGAGAAAGAGGGGATTATCACATTTTCCAGCATTATGCGTATGATGAACTCATCGAATCCTTCATTTGTAAATTAAAAATGCCCAAGAGGGACCATCCCAAATTAAAATCTTTTGTTCTATAATTGTGGAGATCTGATCTCGCTAATGACGGTCATTTCATACTCCAAAATATTTCCAAAATTTTTTCAAGCCAACGATAATATCTTCGCTTTCTTTGAAGCATATTTATTGTAAGCAACCGATTGTTTTGATTGTTGTTAGGTTTCCTGAGAATGAGGAATCATCTCATCGATGGTTAATTCAACAATTTGATGCGGCAGCATATAACTGAGAAATCTATACTGATTTATGAAACAATGTCACATTTATTTTGCACCGTTTAACAAATGGCAGCACGCAATTGTAACTCCATTTTGCCTTTTAAAACAATATTTTGTCAAAAACAGAAGTACCACTTTCATATGTTTGAGAGTCTCTGTCTCCCATCTCTCTCTTGTTTGAACTATTCCCATTTATGTTTTAAATTTCTTGAATAGGAGTTTACTAGATTATAGTTTCTTAAGATCTTCAGAATGAAGAATATCTACTTTTCGTGGGTAAAATAAAGATGAAAGCTCATTAAGTCACTAATTAAGAAGTCGTTAACAAGAAAAATTCAGACTAAAATGACATTTTTAAATAAAATCGTAATTTTTTAATAAAATATTTACAATGTGGGTGATTTAAATGCAAGATCTGAATGTTTTCATTGAAAATATAAGAGTGACTGAAAATTAAACGGAACGACAGTAACGATGATGAAATTTATAATTATATAAAAATATTTATAAATAATTGTTTTAAGTAAAATTAGCTTTCACTGATATGGTGTAATACGAAATTAAACGAAATGTTTTCTTTTAACTAGATAAAGTCTAGTGTACTAGATGGTATATTTTTAATAAAAACCAATAATTCATTCACAATTATTAATGAAGAAAATGTTTAAGAATTTCAACTGTGTAAACCGAAATAATTTTAATTATATTCCAATATTATGTTTAAAATAACTTTTTTGAATAAAATTTTATGTAAAATTTTAATAATTTTAAATTAATAGTGTCGATGATTTACTTATGATAAATAATTTTGAAGCAAATAGGAATATAATTTTTTAAGGTCCATTTTTATATTATTCATCTACTTCTTAGAAAATGTACATTTTTAATATAATCAACCGAATTATAGCAACCGAAATGGAAGTCTTATGAAAACCACAGTTAGTATCAAATGAAAGGATGAAAAGAAAAAAAATTAAAATCAAAGTATATTTGCGAAGTTTCTATCAATCAGAGTAATAGTATTATAAAATCAGAATAACAAAAATGAGACTTGCAAAAATTTATAAAATAATTATAATTTATGTATTACTTATGTCAACAGAAAAGTGCTTATGATCAGGAAAATAAATATTTTCTTGTAATTCTAGATCATAACAGACAATTTTTCAGAAGCAATAAATAGAAGTAAACTTATAAAAAGAAAAAGAAATTAAAAGGACTCCAAGTATCAAAAGAAAATTTTCATTCCTTTTCAAAAAGACTAGCACATCCATCAAAAAATTTTTTTCTCCAATTTTCTGTAGAAAGTAGCAAAACTACTAGAATATCTCATAAAGTAAATCATAAATATTGATATGTATAAATAGCGTAAAAAGTTTTTTGCAGATTACTCAAATTAAATATATTGGATATAATATACATATGTAAATAAGTATATAAATTGGGTATAAATATAATATACGGTGATGAAACCGTTAATAATTCATGCGTGTACTAAAAGGATATATTTTAGACAAAAAAAGCGAGTTTGAATTTCCTTTATTCATTTTTAATAGAATTAGTTTTAAAAATGTGAAAAATAATTTCAGAGACCCCTTTTTTGTTTCTTGGAACAATTTTTTTTATTTATAATATTTTTTGAAAATTTAAAAAAAAAAAAAAAAAAAAAAATCCTGAAACAGAAGAAATATTTGCAGTTCTCAAAATCTTGAACAAGGAACAGTTGAATGAGGATATACAATTTCAGAGAAATCTTTAATTTTTAAATTATGCTACAAAATTTATTGCTGTAAGAGATATTTTAAAATCATTTATGTTGTTATATTTTTTCAGCATGCCAAAATCATTTATAAATCTTTTCGCAAATAAAATACACACGGACTTTCTTTTCAAACATAGCTGTTTCTACTTTTGTTTAATTCAAAGATAAGAAATTTTCCAAGCAGTAAGAGTAAAATAATGCATTTAAATTCAATAACTTTAAAACAAGTCTGTTAAATAAGATACAAATAAGAAGAATCTAAAAAGTTTTAAGCTTTTTATAAAAAAATATTCAGGCCCTTTCATGCAAATTAATTTAAAATATATTTTTCCGTAGCATTTTCCAGTAGAGAAAAATTTGATTATGCAAATCCTATGTAGAGGATGAAAGTTTGTAAAAATATCTCCGTTCAAATAACGGAGTTCTTTTTCTAAAAAAATTCCTGACATGAAACGATATAATTATGTTATCTGTTACATTATAATCAGATTTTTTTGTTGTAAAACCATAAATAAATCATTTATTAATATTTCCTACAATATAGATTTTGATTATTTAAAGCGAATGTTGCCATAGCATTATTTTTAAAACACTATTTGCAATAAAAATTTGCTCTCATGCAATTATAGTTCGCAATAAACGAGATGTTTATTTCACAGTAAAAATGACTTATTTTGTGTTACATCTGCATTGATAAATTATACCAAAACTGGATCTGACTAGAATAAACTTTCAAAATCGGAATCAGAGTCAGTAGAATACACTTTTAGAATATCTCAGCTCACAATCCCTCATTATGCATCCTACATAGCTATACACCCTTTTTACCCTTTTGCCTGTAATCTGCCTGATTTCTCCAACATCCGTATCTCTTTAATTTACTTTTAAGTACAATTGTCACACACACACACACACACATATATATATATATATATATATATATATTCTCATGGACAAAAAAATTGAAGGAGTCGTCAAAATGAAACGAAATTATACATACGTAATGACTACTTTGATATAAATAAATGATTAGAAAATGAAAGAAAAACGATCATTTATTTCAGAGAAAAAAGTAAAAGAACGGAGGATTTAATACCCTGTTGAACCCCCTGCAGCGCGAATGCACGATGCGATACGATCGGGTATTGAGGCATACAAGTTCTGTATGATGTCTTGAGACATTTCCTTCCATATTTGCTGTAAACTTTCCTCTAGTTCATTCAAACTCGTGGGGTGCCAAACTCGCCGTCCTAAATGATCCCAGATATGCTCGATTGGAGACAAATCTGGGGAACAGGCAGGCCAAGGAAGGGTAGTAACGGTGCGGAGACAGTCTTGTGACACCCTTGCTGTGTGAGGCCGAGCATTGTCTTGTTGAAAAATGGGTCCTGGGAGCCGTTGCATGATTGGCAACATATGTGGTTGCAGGATGTCATGAACATACCGCTGGGCTGTCATGGTGACCCGGATCAATACTAGGGGTTACCGTGTATTGTAAGCAATGACACCCCATACCATCACACCAGCTGTGGGAACGGTGTGTCGCTGTAAAGCAAAGGCAGGATTAAGGCGTTCACCACGGGGCCTCCACACACGAACACGATTGCCATCACTGCTGAGATTGAATCTGGATTCGTCGCTTCTCATATTGTTTTCGAAAACGGCATAATGGCACGTCTACCTCAGCTCTTCCTTTGTAAACGATTCAGCACACTCAAACAAGATTTAGTTACCTGTTTTATACTACATGGAGAAAGACGTTAAAAGCCCTCTACCGGCTATACGTAATGCGCAATCACGCTGCATTTCTAATCATTTGCATATCTCTCCGACATGTACCTTCAGGACAAGTTTCGTTACGATCCCGCAATTATTTCTTGGTGCGCTAATTTTTTGTCCATAAGTGTATATATATATATATAATATGACTAAAAAATTGTTTTCCTCTCCATGAGGTTGAAAATATTCGCCACAGAAACAGTTTGATGACCAGTTTAAAATCACTATTATCGTCAATCCATGTGACATTTTCAGCGAAATCAGTCGACAAAATGATATCGTTACCCCACCTAATAATCGTCAAACTCGGCGTATAATAGAAATTTCTGCTAAAACGATAAAACAGCACCTTTACCAAATAGGGGTTTTACACAAAATACTCTCCAATCACAAATTTTCAACAGTTTAAGTTGAGTAGTTTTTAAGTCTATAGGGCATACACATATGACATTGTGCTTTTTATATATATAAATTAATTTACATAAGTCACGATTCCTTCCAAGGCGAGGTTCTTAATTCAAATAACATAATAAGATATCTTCAAACGTCAGTAAAAGGGATATGCGTGTGAAAACGCCTTACAAACATAGTTCGTTTCCCTTTTATTAGGTTGGTTCGTACTGTATTTGTGTTATAAATGGGAAATTCGATTGATGTGATTCAATGTAATATAGTACAGTTATCGGAGGCAGTCATTTTTCTAAGATGTCTGTGAGTATGAAAACCCTCGTATCTCAAAAAAATCGTCTCCATAACTGTTTCGGCCACTATGACCGCCCTCATTTTCTTTGCTGCAGATTCACTGGAAGCAGCTCATTGCAAAGTGTTTTACTCAGTTTCTTGTGTATGATGATGAATCCGACTCTCATCGACGATGAGCTGGGGGAAAAGTTATGTGGTGACATGGTGTGCACGCAATAACATTTTGATATTGCAACAAGAGTTTGATACATCATATTTTCTAGGAATGTGCTTCAAAATTGTTTTGCGCAGTTTAACAGATGGCAAAAATCATTGGTACCATCAACTTACCTCAGCAAAGATCTCTGCCGTATAAAACAAGTACTTCTTGAACAACTTTCGTAGATGTGAAAGTTTGTGACATCTTTCTCTCACCTGACTCTATTCAACAATCTAAATCAATTGTTAATGCAGCTTTACTCTTTCATCATAATTTTAACTCACAAGTTGTAAAGTCTTATTCAAAACACAAAAAACGAAACGCAAGATCTAAAATTGAAAGATATCTTTCGACTATTAAAATAATATATACGATTTCCGAATCACATAAATTTTAGGAGACGAATTTTTAAGGAATCCAGTATGCTAGTACGAAATAACATAGGCAATCGTATTGTCTCCAAATGGCTTAAATGAAAATTTCATTAACTTTAAATTAATTATTACCACATGATTAGATGAGTATTTAAATTAACATTCCAGACATATGCTAGACGAAAATGCTTAACTTCCTTCTAAATGACAAACGTGTCTCGCGGGGCTTAGAATTTCTCATGAAAATGGGAAAAATGTATTGCTCTAATAAATAGACTGCATGAATGATAAACTAATTTATCAGTGATTAGAATTAATGAAAAACTGAGTAAAAATTTAAAAATAATAACAAAAATAATTTAATCGAGCAACTGTTTGATATACTATGCTTACGGGGATGGTTCAAAAAGTGTCCGTGTTTTGAACGGAAATGTGGTATTAGATATGGGAGGTGGGAATGAAGAACTCACTGTATTATTTCACAGTAATTGTTTTTTTTTTCAAAATAAGTCCACAAGTCTGACGTCCTTTGCACTATAAAAAATATTTTTATTTTTATTTTTTTTCTGGTCGAGTAGGCCGTCTTCGTCTTCTTTGAAGCAGATTCAAAGTAAGTAATTAATGGTTTTGATAATTATTTAGATTATATTGTATAATGATGAATCCTGGATTTGTAGAGGCAAAATGACGACAACAACATGTCGCGGTAGCAACCAAATTTTGATTTGGAAGAAAATTGCAGCAAATCGAAATTAACCTCTTAATCACTGTCACATTTATTTTGGCCTCGTTTAACGGATGGTGGATCAAAATGGAAAAATAATGTGATCTTAAACGCTATTTCTTTTAAAATACAAGTACAGTTGGAATCTATTTTGTACACATTTAAATAAAGTAATTCGTTTTCAATGTATTCAAGCCTATTGATATTTTTCGTCATTGTATGAATTGTTATAATTTTTATAATAAAAGAAGTATTAATGAAAACACTACCTGGATTGCCCATTTTTCGTAAGGGTGAATCTACGTAATAAAACGCAGTCAAAATTTTATGAAATTATTTTAGTATGATTTTTTTAATGGTGAACAAAGAAATCAATGTACATAGCAATCTGCTAAAGGAAACTAAACAGAATAATAAAAAATCACAAAAACACAAAGATCGATACAAGGTTTAATACAAGGGTTATCAATATTATAAATGTTGATGTAACTGTTTGAGTGTTTTGATGAATATATTTTTATTAATAATAAGTTCGTAAATCGCTCGTCGGGAATCATTACTAAATTATTCATTCGAAACAGAATCGGAATTCTTCTATAAAGTAGAAGCAAATGTATTAAAAAGACAATCTGTAATTAACTACATCTTGCCAGGAAAAATAATAAATAAACATGAAGACCTAACAAAAACAGCAACACCGAGGTTTTCACTGTGAAGAATATTGCACATTTAAAACAAAATATCCCTCAATTTTCACTTTAATTTAAAATCTTAAGACTGCAAAGGAAATTTCGATAAAATTTCCCCTCTATCATACTATCAGTACCATAAATTCTTTGTACCTAATAGTTAAAGAGGAATTTCCTACTTCAGAGTTAATTAATCTTGCTTCTACATCGTCCATACAAATGAAATCTTTCTTTAGTTATCAAAGTTATATAATTCTTCATAATAAACAAAGAGACGCTTATGAAGGTTTCTTCAAAACCGTAAAAAATTTGAAGAATGATCTTCCCATGTAGGAAGGCAATTGCAATCTTGTAATTTAAATATAACTTTACGTGCAATAGATAATGAAAAGTTAACTTCTCTAGAAAATATGAATATTTGAGTCTAGGTCTATGAATGGTTACTAAGAGTTATGCCGTAAGTAGAATTACAGCTCAGTACGAGAGTAGTTCAGAAAGTACCTATCTTAGGAACCAGGCTATTACCAAATGAATGTACTAAAATGGCTCAAAAAGCACCCTTTTTAGGAACAAGATTATGTAACTATTATTCATTGATTGTACTAGAGTGTGGCTCAGAAAGTACCCGTGTTAGGAACGAAGATTTGCAACTATTAATTATTCATAGTACTAGAGTGGCTCAGAAAGTACTTGTGTAAGGGACGAGGCTTTGTAGCTATTATTCATTGATTGTACTAGAGGAACTCGATAAGTGCCCATATTAAGATAGAGGATCTGTAGCTATTATCCTTTGATTACGGAATTCATGGATATAAGGTCATTCGCACCCTGAAATATAGTTCTGATCAATGAGAAATGTCTTCGCCTTTTATGGAGCAAATTCACCGGAAACAACCGGCTTTGATTGTTGTTTGGATTCCGGTGTATAATGGAGAATTCACTTCTTATTGACGTGACAACTCGACGCGAAAGGACGATTATAATCTTTCATGGCTGCTAATCTTAAAGCAGCATAGTTAACATAATAGAATCATGCAAATATTAAATATATTTTTATAAGTTAAATGATGTAAATATTAATACAAATATTTATGATTTGTTCCAAATATATATATATATATATATATATATATAATTTTCTCCAAAGTCTACTTTCCGGCAATGCACCTGAATTCTAGTTTAGAATGATAATCGAAGCAGCTCCTCTTTACTAACTCACTCGGGTTCGAGTAAATTTAACCACACTAACTGTGGGTTCGAGTGGGCTTTCAAATTCTTACCAATATGGATATACTCTTAATAATTCTTAATCACGATACGTTTTCTATCACTGTAAATTCACACTCTCTATCGTGCTTCAGCTACCGACTACTCACTGAAAATTCCAACATTCAAATCTTCGTTGCATACATATGCATCTTCTCAAATCTGTTCACCCCGCTTCTTATACTCTATCTAATCAGCATATTTCACGTTTCAATTTTATTAGAAATAAACGTTCAATTTAGATTATATTCAAAAGTATCTAAATTCTATGGGGGTGCAGGTGATAATATTGAATAGTCTAATGTTACAAAATAGGTAGCTGTTATTTCATTCAAAAAATAAGTTAACTTTTTCCACACCCAGACTGTTTCAAGTTTTATTACCATTAAAATAATGCATGTACAATGTAATATCTCCGAGTAATTTGGTATTAGATTTCATTATCTAATTTATTTCAATAAAAGAATCCCTTCTCTTAATTACAAGGACATACTATATATATAACGCTTCTCTAACTAAATAACAGATATATAATATTTTATGTGAAAAATAATTAAAGATTAGTTGCAAAATAAGAGAAAGATGCATTTTAGTTCCTATCGATCTTTTTAATAATAAATTAATTAAATAGCCGTTACACTAAATGTCGAAGTTCAAAATCGCTCAAAGCGTTAGCGGCTTTTGGAAAACCTGAGAGCAGAGAATCTGAAACAAAGGAAACATTTTTCAATGAAAATAATCTTTTTGATAGGAGTTAAAAGCCTTTTGATTATTTTAGAAACGCTCGCAGTGTCTGATAACACATAAGAAACAAAAAAGGATATTTTATCTCGATACAATTACATGAATTATTGGTGTTCAGGAAGTACTGATTTCCTTCATGCTTTATTGATGTATATTTTACATATTCATATTGCACTGATGCATATTTTGATATGGTGTACCCTTTTTATTCTTTTACAAAGAAGTTTTCAAATGTTTCTTTATTTTTAATTTCCCCACAAAATACGTGATGATAAATAAAATTTTAAGTTCTTTCTGTAGCTTTTTAAATCAGATAAAAGTATACAGAATTATTTATAAAAGTGTATGTATGTGGAAGAAAAGTAACCGAAGTAATCATTCGTATTGCGCCATACCCCAAGCTATCTAAATTCCCTAAATGTTCAGTAAATAAGAAGCCAAATAAAAATACTTAAATTAGTTTTATTTTAGTCTATAGAATGACCGTAAAGTAACCATTGTTATGAATGTGAAACGATTACTAACTTGCATCCTCAATCCATAATGATTGCAAATTATCCTTATCTAAAAGAAACAATGAAACTGATTCTGAATCAGATATAACACTTTAAACTGGATCCTTTTAAATTCTATACCTTAGATAAGAATTGGTATTGAATTAGTTGAGAATTGGTATTTACTAATTCATTGCTTCCACCAATGTCATGTGAACAATAATATCGCTAACCTTCTATATCTTATCAATATTTTAACACGCTCAAACCTAAAATCTGATCCAATTTCCTTATCCGATGTCTTATCCACTACACTTCTTACTTAAAGAAGTTAATTAACATAAGTTACAGTTTATTCACAAGTAAAGAGTTCAACTTAAATTACATAATAAAGTAACCTGAAAGGTAAATTAAGCCTTTCCAGTACCGTTTTCTATTCAAGTATTAAACATTATCCAATCACGAGTCAGACTCGTTTAAGTACAGGAAGAGGTTAATTTTTAGAGTAGCGTAAAAGTATTTTCCTTTTGGATATTCTTTCCCCTTGAGCATTTCTTATAAATAAATTTTTGTTTACGTTGAGTATTTTAATACCTTAAATAAATAAATTTAATTTTTAATTACAATAACAGTTTACATTATGTTATTTATTTATAGGCGTATTATTATTACAAAAGGACACTTGAAGACTCTCAAAAGACTGTAATTTCTATTAAATTATTAATTATTTATTTGTGAATTATAGCTTTCAAATTTTTATTTGTCATTTAATATATATATATATATATATATATATATATATATATATATAATATATACTCAAAAGATGTTCTGAAAGTAAAATTTCGTAGTTTTTTTCAGAGTAGATTGAACACTAGGTGAGACAAAAAAAAAAATCACCATAATAATTCACACCCGTTTTTGGTTCAGTGACAGAAGTAGCGTCAGCGGAGGAGGAATGACGCAAGCTCAGAGCGACAAAGAAAAAAGAGTAGCAGTTCACCAGCGTGCCTGAGGTTTTTCGAGTACAAATAACGATAGCAGACAGACGTGTACTGACAACGTGATCGGTAATCAAAGGGCATTCTGTTATTCTGTATGAAAGAGTGAACAGGTCATGTCTCGTCAAATGGATTGACGCTGGTGTTGCATGTTCCATGAAGGAAGGCAGAATGCGGAGGATGAAGATCAAAGTGGGCGTCAATACGTATCCACGATTGAAAAAAACATTGCTAAAGTGTAGGTCATGATGTTAGCTGACAGGCGCTTAACTGTTTCAGATAGAGCGTCTACCTTGCGAATGGGTCAAGCTGAAGCTCATAGAATACAATGCTGAAGTGGAGCAGGCTGTGTGACAATTTCTAGCATCACAGAGCTCAGAGTCTTACCGGAGTGGTTTCTTCAAATTGATTGCACGCAACGACAAATGTCTCAATATGAGTTGTGACTATGTCTAAAAATAGTGCAAGGTTTATAATTCATGAGGACATAGTTTACTAATTTTTTCGACAATAAAATTACCGAGTGAAAAAATACAAATTTTTTTCCGGAACATCCCTCTTATAGGGAAAATAATTAAATTAATGTTTTCTTCCACACGAAATGTATCGCATAAAGCAAATGAATATATCACAATTATTTACATTTATGCTCTTATTGAAACCGTTTGCCATAATCGCTTTGGTCTTTTAACCTCGCATCGTCTGGTACTGTTCGTGCTCAGAATTTCGTCGGGCTAACAAGCCCGAGAAGGTGTTAAGGGAAAAACGTTTGAGAATCTGCCATAAATTTATCAGGAATTTTGCAATAATTCGAAGCATCCTAAGTTTGAAAATTTCATTCGAAACCATGACCGATAATTCGTATTTTCTAGATAATTAAATTCCATAGCTTCTGCAATCAATAATAATTAACTCATTAGTGAATTTGCACTTGTTTATAATTAAGTTATATTTATTGATGAAATTATAGATGTCAACAATAAATTTATTAATGAATTACGTAGATATTAATAATTAACTTATGTAGATGAAATAATATGTTAATACCTTATATTAATGAATCCCGCAAATGTTAATAATTAACTTATTAGTAGATTGTGGTAATTGTTAATATTTCCCCGATTTAATAAAATTGTAACATCTTGGTAAAATTGTGTCTGTTTTAAATGAATTTGTTAAGGAAGTCTTAGGTATTTTGCTTATATTTTACGCATTGGTGCATTTGTTGCTCTTTTGGATTTAAATTAATTGAATTATATATATATATATATATATATATATATATATATATATATATATAATTATTTTGAATAAAATTTGTGGGTTTTGAAATCAGTTAAATATGAAGTAGAAACTGTTTACTTTCTATTCATTATTAAATTCGTGTATGTATTTTTTTAAGTTGCCTATATACTTTCAATTGTAATTTTTTATAATTAACTTTACAACACAATGGTAATTTTTTTTTAATATCAATCCAACTAAACCTTTGAGAATATTATTGATAGTAAATAATTACTTCTAACATTGAATTGAAGGTTTCGGAGTAGTGAAAGTTTATTTTCAAATTTCATGAAATTTATATAAACTAATATTTAGTAATACTTTAACATTAATCTTGTGAATTAAATTATAAGATATTAACTTATAATTGACGATTAAGTAAGCTACAAATTGTTAATTTGTTTAATTATTATCGCCGGATATCAGCTCAAGCCAATTTGGCTATGGAGATTTTTCAGTGATGAGATGTCAGGGGAGAACAACCCGCAACCTCGACTTTCCTGAAGAAATGCATTTTTCTACAGGATCGTAGAATTAATGTGGACTTATTGCGTTCCGTTGTAGAACACACTATTTTCCGATTGAAAAGGATTTTTTTTTCTCATGAGTCACCTACTGTGTTTTCATCAATAATACTTTTATCCAAAGCGCAGCTGAAGACCAATAATTGTTAAAAGTTTTAAGGAATACAGCAAGACGTTGATTGATTGCGTATCAATGTCACAAATGAAAACATCACGACAGCTATTTGTAAATCATCTCGTAATTTTGAACTATAGGCAAGTGACAAGGACATCACCCGAGCTCGCACACTCTTCTTCAAACTTCCTTACCACATCAGTGGGAGGAACTTCACACCATGACCAGATTTAAAGAGCATCGGCCTCCTTACACGACGGATCTATAGTGGTATCAAGACTTGAATTCATGAACGATAGGGAAAATATGACCGCAAGGTTACGGCGGTCTTGCAACAAGATATGTTACAAATTATTTTGAACACAGTGATGAAAAAGGCTCATATGAAAGAGGCCAACAATGGTGTTCGTATAAGAACTATTGGATTATTGTTTTATGTACCGAGATGAAATGGTTTCCATAAAATAAATATATAGTGTATATATATGTATTCTTATAAATTATTAAACACTGAATTAATTTAAGAGTCTAGACGAATTTTGAGATTCACACACATACACACACACACAGTATATATATGTTCTCTTTAAGCTTCATATTTTCTCTACGATCACTCCAAATAAATATTTGTGACAGACAACAACAGACAAATATTTGCAATATTTCTTTTTTTTCCTTTGCAGAAAATGCAATTTCAGTGAAAATATCTTACATTTGCTTAAAGGTTTTTGATATTTTCTTACTGGTAGAAATGAATAGAATACCTATATTTTATTTTCATTCATCATTCCGGTATTTATGTTAACCTTCTTCATGAATTTTTATTTTAATTAAAATAATCAAGGTTTTTCTTCTCGGCTTTTATAACTTCCTTATATTTCTAGTCTTTTTAATGGAATTTGTCAAAAATTATTGCTTTATCCATTTCAATATCTAGAAGTTTAATCACATATTTTTAAAGCGTATGAAAGTTATATCGCATAATAAAAGCTTAGAAATACTCGAATAGTCGCTTAAAATTGGGAAATTTTTTACTTCATTTTTAAAGGAAAAGGCTCTTTAAATGACACATTCTCTGTGAGACAAATGTCATTGTGAAAGCAAAAACAAAATATTCTCTTATTTGATTTTTTTATGTTTGAATTGTCTGACTGTTATTTTTTATGTTTTAACTGTTTGATATTTCACGGCAAACTAAAACCAAATAAGCTAAAAAACGACTTGTTTATACTCCATGAATAATTTAATGAGTTTATATACATAATTTTGTTCAGTTTTAACTTTTTAACACTCTAAATAGAATTTAGCTTTAATCGCTAAAGCAAATAATCATTGCTTCCTTTGTTCAGTGAAAATTATTTGGAAATAAAATTCAAAGTGTTTACATAGCAGATCTAATTCTATGATTCTGATGTAAAATTAAATTAGTTCAAATTTGTGATTAATATCACTTATTTGTCTCTGCACGTTATTCATGTAAATCCACAATGCCTTCAGGCTGTAGAGTGATTCCATAGTTATAGTAAAGAGATTAAAACTTGTCCTTTTTTATATCCATTATTTGGCTAAAATGTTTTGAGCAAATTAGGATGTAAAATATTTGTTTAAACTGACTTATGTGCGTGTGAGACTTTTTTTTATCTACATCTGGTTTTCACGAATTTTAAATTAAGTAAAATCTGTACGTCTTAGAGCTCAAATTTAATAAATATAATTATTCTTTTTCTTGATTTTTTGATAATTTGTGAAGGAGGTTAAATGGATCAAGAATCATTTAACCTCATTCACAAATGCTATCTGTGATGTAACATTTGTGGCTATGCTGAGCCAAACAATATGTAACTCTGATGCAGTTGTTTGAAAAAAATATATAGGGAAAAATTGATTGACGAGAAAGGGGATCGAAAACAGATAAAGAAAGCAACAGTATATAGGAGGTCGTCACCAGTATTTACCAAATAAAATAAACTCCACAGGAAAGGAAAAAAATCACTAGAGGGCATAACTTGAGTGATGCTCTTAATTATCTGAAACATGTAAGTCTCAGACAGTCTCATAATCTGGTACTGTTTCCATAAATAATGGTAAAATTTCATTTAAATTTTAGTTATTATGTTGAATGAAGATGAAATTTAAATGCTTACTATTTTACCGTAATTAAAGAAAAATTGTTAGTTTGGTTTGAATTAAGACATCGAACTATAAACTGTAAGAGAGCAATTTTCCGACTTACTTCATAATGTTCAACAATTGTCAAGTGACGATGTTGACATGTGAGTTATTACTTCAAGTTTTTCACTTCCACATTATGCTTTCGAATTTTTTGGAGGAGAATTCAGTTTAAAATGCAGCAGTTCCCATTATCCCACGTGATATCTTTTCTGTTGAATCTAAACTCGAAACCAAGGAACCTCGCTTCTCGCGTGATTCGCGACTATGAACAATTGATTGATTGGCCGATAATTTATTTTAAAGTCATATCTAGAGGCAAAACGAGGACCTTGTCATCTTGAATCATGGTCAAATGGTGAATATGGCATCTAACCCAGCTACCAAATTTTCTATTTTCTACGCCAGACCACGCCAATGAGGGGATTCCAAGCCTTTCATACTTAACATGAATCAGTTCCGCTATATAATGGGTCTTTAATGGATTCAGAACACTAACCCCCAACTCAACTGAAAAATATCAGCTGTGAGATCGCGACCATGACCACCCGTTTACTGTGGCCTGAAGATAATTAGCTAAAGGTGTCATTAAAAAAACGAAATACATACAGGTTTTTCAAAAAAAACATTTACAAATGTTTCTTGCAATTATGTTTTTTTCCAGGTAGTTATTTAAATATGAATAACTTAAATTTTTTAAAATGCAAAACATTTTGAATGTACTTAAATAAAGAGCAATAGTTATATTTTAGCTGAAATTTTATTTATTTCACTTTATTTGAGTGAGCACCCCTTCACGTTTTCAGAAACATTTCATTACAATCCGGGGTTAATTTTTTAATTGATTATTTATTAATATCTCACTGCGAGCTAACACAAAGACTATTGGCGAAGGACCTCGTACTTTTGAATCTCTGTCAAAAGACGAGGACGAAACCTGAAACAGCACCTCCCTCTTCACACTTCCTAAATACGCCAATGGGAGGACTCTGAACCTTAAACATGTATCACTCTTGCGATATGGTGGATCTTTAGTGTCATCATGATTTGAACCTATTACTCAGAGGAAACAACGCCAGCTGAGTGAGGGATGATATCGTGTCCCAGCTCTCTAGATATAGATACGCCGAGAATCAGTGATCAGGAAAAATGGTGACCCATACATAAAAAGCAACATTGCTCCTCTGAAGCCTAGTCCAAGAAGCGTGTATTCTGCAACAAGCTAAATATGATCTCTTGTGTGCTGAATGTAGCGGAATACAAGGAAATGGACTTGTGGCAGACATCTATCTCTCGTGAAGCCTTCGCGAAAGAGTAGATAGTGAAATTCTGATTCTAATGGCAGTATACAGCTTACATAAGAGCTAAGTTGTAACTGTTCTGAGTCACCGCACTAAAAATTCAAAATAACAATTTTAATTCGTCGTTGTGGATCTCGGTCGATATTCATGTTTGATCAACATCAGACTAGCGTCCTAAGACTGTTTCGACAAATTGCAGAAGTCATTAAACGTTATATTGAACTCTGTAGCCACTAGGGAATGTGATTGGCCTGCCCTTAATCTATTAATAATTCTCCAACTTGTTCTGTCACCATACGTTCGTGACTAATCATTTTATGATACCTTATACAATTTATCCAACTCTAATAAGAAACATGGCGAATGTCGTAGAGTAGTACGAACACATAAATCGCCAACACCCCTTTGTACGTTTGTATTGTATTCACAGTCATAGCTACGCAGACACGCATGTGAACGCTTATGCATACTATAATGAATCCTTGCATAATTCTTTGATGGCATAATTAGTATCTTTGGTACAAAATGTTTTATAAAAATAGACATAATTTACAAATTTTCTTAGTTTTGGACACCAGTATATATATACAGTGTGTGTGAGTGTGTTTATATATATAAAAACAAGTTTAGTTTTTAGAAGAATCAATATTATCAAATGAAATACTTACTATTAAATGTTTATTTACAAGTCATAAAACAAAAATTTACTTTTAAGTTTCCCGCAAAAAGACCATACAAAAAAAATACACCGCATTTACAAATAACGAGACGCATGAATAACAAAAGTAATCTCTGTTAAGAGAAAACTTGGAATTTTGAATTATGTATGAAACTTTTTCTTCTTTGCGTTAGAGATAAAATAAATATAAGCGAATATTGTATGATTTTACAATGCAAGTAGCTTTATAATACTGCATTATATCAATGTATACAAACTGTCATATTATTTAAGATTTAGAAGTGTATGAACCATAATAATGAGACTTGGAGAATAGTATATATATATATATATATATATATATATATATATGTGTGTGTGTGTGTGTGTGTGTGTGTACATACACAAAATTTGATTGAAAAGTAATGGCTCCATCGCTATATATATATATATTTTATTTACAACCCGATTGTTATAATTCTTTTTGTGCTTGAAAGCTACATGTATGTTCCATGTAATTCAGTGTTCACTTTTCACCTCCATCTGTTTTCAAGACCTAGCTGAGGTTTATTTTCATGGTATTTCTTTCAGGGACTGCTAAATTTAATCCGCGATTGGTGATTGATGTACATTTACTTTAATCATCAATCCGAGTTAAGGAAATATGCTTATTTACATTACTTTTTGTAATTGTTGGTTCATTATTTCTTCAAATAAATCTGCACCTTCAAACAAACTATCCAAAAATGTTGCGGGTGGTCTATTGGCTTAAAAGGAACTTGAGAAAATATTAATTCATGGGTTACACAAACATTCATTTTCTGGCTTTTACGCGTTTTTTTTCTTCATTCGACTATAGTTATGCTTTTCTACTAAAGCGGAACCGCTATCTAGTGGTTTCAATAAAGCGATGGGTGTCGTCTTTAAAATGTTCACTATGTAAACCACATGGCAATGTTTCCTTTAGAGCGTAGAATGCGAACGGAACGTAAATCAACGCGTAAGCTATGGTTTTCCACGAAAAACTTGATTAAGATTAATAACAACCTCCACTGCAATATTGTGGCCTCCACATATAACTATTTTTCTTTCCTAAGCAACCATGTGTCAAAGAAGATTACCAATCTGCTATGCATAGCTCTGGCACATATTACGTAACATGCACACGAGATTTCATGATATATCTTTGCTTCTGACAATTTATTCACCAGAGTTTTATTTTAAAAATACACCTATGCGACGAGTGGATGCTTTAGTTTGTTGTTTATAAGAGCCTTGCTTCGTCATATTGTCACAATAAGCTTTTCTCCCATTTGGTACATTCGAGGAAAGGGTGTAAAATAATAAACAAATCGTATGTTGATATACACGTCTCAAATACAAAGTACTGAATTGTTTTTATTATAAATAAAACGAAGCCTGTTTAGAATAGTAGAAAATGATAAAAACAACTAAATTTTTGATGCACGTGGAAAAAAGAACTCTCAAGATCTTTCAAAAGGAACATAAAAAAGATCTATAGAATACCGAGCAAGTTCATGTACATTGCAGATGTCTATTTTTGCTACGTCTCTGCTTCTCTCCCAAAGGGATTAGCGCTTTCTGCTCCACTAACCTTTTGATCCCTCTCCCTGTATGACTTGTTATGCTTTGCGAATTTTTTCAGATATATAGGTGATGTAGATGCTTAGGGTAGTGAGGCTGTTTTCAAATACTACCATATGATTTTTTTTTGTCTCGCGACGGAATTATGGTGAGCCTTTTAGGTAACACCTTTATGGAATGGTGGGAAAAAAAAAGGTATTTTCCCTACTTATCGAGCCATAAGTTACATTGTTACTCACCGTAGCATATATTATTGTTGTTTTATTTCTTTGAAAGTACTTATTTCGGTTTTTTGTTGGTTATTTTTCTCATTTGAGTAGAGATTCACTATTATTTTGATACAAGAAATAGAATATTGTCACACCATGATAATTCTAAGGTTCCAGCAACTCCTATCCTTAAAAATATAATGGCCATTTTAATAAAACGTTTGAAATTCATAAATTAATAATCTTAAGTAAATTTTTATGGAGGTTATGTTAAAAACCATGCCTAAAATAAAAAAAACAGTTATACTTAAAATCAGAATGTTTTAAAAATAATGCAAGAAATTTTTGATTTAAAAATTTACTTTTTTGAAATTCATATGTGATTCTCGCTGGTTATTAATCTTTCTCTAATACTTAGCTTGAATAGTTAATCCCAAATACACGTAGTCAACGTAAAGCAGAGTAATGTTTAATTATTCTGTATGCTAACCAATGTATTAAATCTTTTATTGAATATTTAAAGTTCAACAGATAATTTTTCTTTCCCCGTAATTAAATTCCATAAGTACGTTTGAACAAACATTTAGAATACTAAACTATTTTATCTCTCACTAAACCATTCGGGAATTAAGTGAGTACTCTCACTGGAATTGAGGGTGTAATATTTAAAACTTCTAACGTTTAGAAGGATATCCTTGATAGGTTTTAGATTACTAACAACGGTATCCAACTTCTCACTTTCATTCATTATCTCTCACATTAATTCTACTACCCCTACCTAGTTTTAAATTCTCAAACTACAAATTAATAATTTCTTCGCTGCTTGGATACATCGTAATAGTGGATCTGATGCGCATTAAATATGTCGTGGCTCCAAGTCTTCCCAAAGGAGTGGTGTGGAAGTATGGAGAGAGAGGTGCCAGTTCAGGTGTCATCCTCTTCATGTGACCGAAGTTCAAAATAGTGATGACCAACCCCAGCAGACCTCGTGTGGTGCGAAATTAATGAGCTATCAATTTAATCAAATTCATACATCCTTATAAAAGTTATTTATTCAATCTATATTCAATATACTTTACAATTTAAAACTAATCGGCACAAGATACGTTTCATTTAGTGGGAAGGATTTTATTTTAAACATTTCGAATAGAAAAGTCCCTGAGCGTAGAGAATCATGAAATTGTATGTAAGAGAACATTTAAGTCTCCCGAATGAAGACACGAGGCGATTGCTAAAAACCTAAATTGCTAAATAATTTTTAGACACGAATTTTGAATCTACATTTTACAATATCTTCAGAGGCTTTCCTTTCCTTAGAAAATAACGGAATTTACGAATACAAAACCCGAAGAAATTTTCTTCTATCTCACGGGTCTTGTTATCTTGGGTATATATGAGTAACACGCCTTGAGAACTTTTCCTGTTTTCGACCCTCCTGTTTGCCGATAAATACTTATATTTTTTCCTTACTTCATCATTCGTCTTGACCACAAATATACAATAGCAACGATTGTTTACATGACAAACTTAGTTATTAGTAAATTATCCAGTATTTAGTATGTTTTGCTTATATACGTCCCTTGCACCAGTAAAAAGGATCAATTGAATTCGAAATTGAACCAGTAATCGGGATTCAATTTTACAAAAATATCACCATGCTGAATAATTAGAGAATTAGAGTTACTTCTGGTTAAGTGTAATGAAGTCTAAATATCTTTATATGGACCGTTCATAATAGTCTGAATTTTAAAGTACCTATTAAGTTTTATCTCTAACCGTCCGTCATGTAGCTCTAAAATTATTTATGCAAAACCTAACAAATCAAATGTTATCATAAATACTTCCATTCCATTAAAGCTGGTTTATTTCCAAAGGTTTTCATGCAGCGCTTAGTAAGAATAATAAAACCAATTCCCTTTTATGCTCAAAATGCTTCGATAGTTAAGCTATTTAGCTTCTACAGGCTTCATGAGATATTTTTTAAGGGCAATAAATGCTAATCAAATTTTGCTTATAAAAAGTTTGGATAAATAAATTAGCTAACTTATAAAAACTTTCATGCAAACATTTATTAAGTAAAATAAAACCTAATCCAATTTTTGGTTAAACGTTTTGATAAAGTTAAACTAGTTAACTTCTAAAAACTTTCGTACAGATTGGAGTTTAAGAGTAATTCGTAAGATACCAACTTTATCCGCCTGTAATAGCCTATTTTGTAGCTCAAAAACTCAGCCAAATGAAACTTTTGCTTAAAATATTTCGATTACTTAGTTAATTAATTTATACAAGTTTTCGAGTGGCTTAGTGTGGAAATAAAATTGTGAAACGAATCAGCTGCATCCGCATGTAATGCACAATTGTATAGCTCAAAAGCGACATTTGATTCAAGTCATAATACCTGGACAAGTAACCTGATGTCACTAGAGACACGTCGTGTAGTGGAACTGGTGCATGTTAAAGCTATTGAGGTTCCAAGCCCTCCCATTTGCATGACGGGCAAGCTTAGAAAAGGGGTATCATCTTCGTCACTTGACAGAGGTTAAAAACTGCGAGGTTCGTCTCCAATAGTTTTCGTGTTGCTTTTAAGTGCGATTCTAATAATCTTTCAATCAATCAATCAAAAACATTCAGAAAATTTAAATTATATCAAGAATAAAATCTATAGTAATTTTTTGAAAGAATTGTATTTCATATAGTGTCATTCTGTTTTCTATAGTAAACATCGAACATTTCCCTGTTAGAAGAGAGGATACAATCAGTTTTGTGTGTATAAAATACGTACTTTTTGTTTTACTCGAATGTGGTGCCGGCATCATATTTTCAAAGGTTAAGTTTCTGATTGTTATGAATAATTTATTACGATTTGCCTTTTAATTTATAAGTTTTCTGATCCGTAGAACAAAAACTATCTAGATTTTTTTCCTTTTTGGTAATTTGATTCGTTATGAAACACGCACTTTCGTTGGAGAATTATATATATTAAAATCATGAAAGTTTCGTTTAGATACACTTTGAAAAAATACATTTTTACTAGCATAAAATGAAAAATTAATAACATAGCATACAATTTTATTTCATGTTGTCTAAATTTTTAAATTTTTGTATAAACCCAAAATTGAAATTATGTGAATAATGACCGTGAGTGGAAGTTCTGACCTCAGCGCCCTATGGATATTTGTAGAGGAAATCCAGAAGCTTTTTAGATTTTTTCAGATCTGATGATCAAGTAAGTTTGATGGATGTTGACGTTCAAGTGGTTCACACTTTTCAAAAAATTAAATGGAAAATCCTCCAACTGCTCCACCAAGGTTTCTATTTATTGGCACTTCATCCATTCATTCATTGAATGAAATGTCAAATTATGGAAAATAGTTTAACAATACATACCAACATGTGTGAAAAAAATCAACATATCGGGGAATGATAATTTTATAATTCTATATTTATATTTAATTTTTGGGTTAATAAATTATTTTTTACACATATTTTGTTCATAAATATAATTTTCTTACAATTTTCGTAAAATAACAAAATATATTTTTGCAAACGGATTTTGAAATTTTTTGAACTGCGCAGTATTTAAGAATACTCAGTCACAAATGTTATGCTCTTTTTCATCTAAGAATCGGGACATCTTTTAAGCTTAATTTAAAGAAATTCAAGAATTTATTGCGCTCCATAGCGCGGAAACTAGATAAAATATATTCTAATTCGAGTTTTACTCTTGTATCTAAACGGGACTCAAAATTTGAGATCCATAGTCTAAAACTTTTTGAATTCGATTTAGAGCTATGGAAATTCGAGCCGAAACCCATTTAGCGAAAAAGAAAAATATATAACAATAATAAAAAATAAAAATCCTTTTTCAGAAAAAATATTCATAAAAGAAATCAGTGTCAGGACATTATAAAATAAAAATAAAAGATTTTGTAGTAAAAATAGACTTGTCGAAACAAATGTACAACAGGGAAAAACTTCAATTTTACCCGCTATTTTTGACAGTTGTTATCCAATTTTCTGGGGCGAAATATTTGGAAATGTAAAAACCCTTTCAGTAATATATCGGTTCCGATATTGTTAACTCTAGTGTTATTAAGTTTGTGTCAAGGCAATTCACAAAAAAATTCAATTCTATTTCTTTATTTAAGAAAATGGTTTTTGAAGTAAGAATTTAGCCACTGAGAGAAAATAATATAAGCAGCTAAAATATCGAAGAAATATAAGTAAAAAGTACGAATTGTATTCGTTTATGTAACAAAAAAATTCCTGGTATATTAAATTGACGTTTAGTGACTATTGAAATAAGATAGTAGAAAAGTTTGGAGAAAGTAACTGAAAAAAATGATGCTAGGAAGCACAAAATAATATTTCTAGACAACATTATTTTTTATTGTTCCGAAACCCTTTGTCGTCATCCAAGAAGCTTTCATTTCTTGAAATGTGATAAGAGATTATTTCTTATCTCTTAAAAATGAAAAAAAAATTACAATTCATGACATATCGAAATCGAAACCAAAAATACTGAGATTACACAGAAATATTTCAATACTTTTTACTTATACGAGGTTCCAATGGAACAGCTTTCGTCTCTAAGGGTGCATTTTTCTATGCAACGCATTAAATAGAATGTGCTTCAAAAAAAGAAACAATTCGAATATCTCGATTTGAAAAGGATTATCTCCCACGTCTAATTACGATAATTTGAGGTCAAATAATTTTAATATTGGTTTGAAATTATGAACCAGCAAAGAACATTTTGTAGTATATCACGTAATGTATTAAATTACAAAATAATTCTATTTAATGCGTTGCAACGATAAAGAAAGAACAGCGAAGGTTAACTAATTTACAATTTATTTTGCGATGCGTGATATAAGACTAATGCCTTAAAAATGAAAAAAAAAAAAAAAAAAAAAATTAGAGTAAGAAAACGTTATAAAATCCAAATAAAAAAAAACATCTTTAACACAGTAAAATAGGTAAGACTATTTCCCAAATATTCTTTTTTGCATTAGATACATAGATTGGGAAACTATAAACATTTTAGAATTCATGTGAATATATAATTCGTTCTCAGAAGCTTAATATTTGGGAATTCATACTTTTTAAATTAAAATGTGTGTTTAAATTAAAAGTGACTTTATTTTGCTCCATTAGGTTTCAAAGTACTTCGCTATACTTCTTTTTGCCCTGTTGGGTAATTAGTATTTGATTATATATACTTGTCTGATGTGCCTGAGCCCTTAATGCTAATTTCACTCAATATTGACTGTAATAAGCTACAAGTTGAACAAATGAAGTGTTATTTTATGTATTAATTCCAGACATAAGTATTAAAATACTGACATGACCAGACGTAATTATGCAAATTATATGATCATCTTAAATAGGATTTCGTACGATGACATATATATATATATATGACGTAAGAAATATCCAGTTATTACACTGAACTTATCTTTATGTCAAATCGTTGCGTCACCGTGAGAATCTTTATAAATTTATACATTTGTATTAATTTGTTGATTAATCATAGTCCCTGAATGAGCTATTGGTTTATTAAACTCCCAAATGATAATTTTGCAAAACTTTGTCGTTAAAGAGTTTCCTTATATGTTTCATGATCGCTTTCATCAGTAATGATTTTAGCATTCAAAAATATTTCATAATAAATTTCTCCTAATTTTTTTTGTAATGAAACAGAACATATATAAGATTAAGCATTTTATTTACCAAGCGATTGATGTGTTATCTTAAATTATAAGTAATGAGAAATCCCGAAAACACGTGTTAAAATTCTGAATAGTTAGATTCATTTTCACAGTCATGTTTCGATTTCTGAATTGCACGTAATTTAAAATAATTTATCAATGAATAAGGAAGTAAAATACTTAATTTTTATATGTGTTTTTTGAGGAACTTATTTTTACATATTGAGGAAAATAAAGCTCATTGGTGGTGAAAGCAGGCATCAAACACATGCGCAAACCTTTTTACGAGACAAGTATGAAAAGCAGTCAGCTATGACATTTTGTGCTCCCTCTGGGGAATGGCAAAAGCTCTACGCAAGAAGGGAACTCCCGTTTCGACCCTTAATGGTCCAAATGGTATCGCCCTATCAGACCAAGAGAAAGCAAATTTCCTTGCTGACTCTCTCAAAAATCAATTTAAATTAAATGACATATCAAATCTTATCTCAGACAAACACACAACGGAAGTCGTTCACAAGTACTTGAACAATCCAACAAATTTTTCAAACGCAACCCCCCCTACTACCACCCAAGCCTTCAGAACTCATACACTACATTAAGAAATTAAAAACAAAAAAGGCACCAAGAAATGATGGTATCACAAACAAAATGATGAAAGAACTTCCTACCAACTAATCTTCCAAATCACAGCAATAATTAACGACATAATCAATCTAGGGTATTTCCCTCAGTCTTGGAATAATGCATCTATTATTCAAATTATTAAACCAGGTAAAGATCCTACCCTCCCTGATAGTTACAGACCCATCTCCCTCCTCCCAATTAATAGTAAAATTGCTGAAAAAATTATACTCAATAGATTCAACGACTTTTTACAAATCTATGATATCCTGATTCCTGAGCAGCATGGTTTCAGAGAAAAACTGTCCACATCCCACCAGCTGCTTCGTGTCGTTGAACACTCAAAGGCCGGTTTAAATAATAGAAAATCCACATGTGCAATCTTCCTAGACATTTAAAAAGCATTTGATAGAGTTTGGCACGAGGGACTGCTCTACAAATTAATTAAAATCAAAACAAATCCCATACTTATTAAAAATTTTCACTCATACCTCAAAAATAGAACCTTTGATGTAAAAGTAAATAACTCTTACTGAAACACAACTAAAATTAACGCAGGAAGAGTTCAGAGCACAATTTTTTCCCCAAACTTTTTTTTCTATTTATATGAACGACATTCCTAAAGCATTCAACACGATTATCTGCATGCACGCAGACGACACGGCTATACTAGCACAGAACAAAGAGCCACTTTTAGTGGCTCGCGCACTACAAAAACATATCACATAACTAGAAGACTGGTTCTCCAAATTGAAAATAGCTCTGAATGCTTCAAAAATGGAGGCCATCTTCTTTTCAAACAAAACAAAATACACCAAACCTGAAGTCACACTATATTCACACAAGATCACCTGTTCTAATCATTCCAAATATCTTGGAGTAATTCTTGATAAAAAAAAAAAACTCCCGTTCGAACAACACATAACACAATGTATTAAAAAATTCTGAGCCAGCGCGTGTTTGGTTTACCCCCTAATTGCTCGGAATTCAAAATTAAATATCTGTAATAAGTTGCTTATCTATACTCTGATTCTCAGACCTATCCTAACTTACAGCTGTCCCATTTGGGGTTTCGCTGCCAAAACACATATTAATAAACTTGAAAAAGCTTAAAATAATATCGTCAGACAAATAGTAAACTCTAGATGGTTCATGAGAAACACAGACATATACTCCTCTATTAACTTCCCAAGAATCAAACAAATCATTCAAAAAATTTCACTTAAATTCTTTAATAATCTCATGACCATCGATAACGAATCTCTCCTTAATATCTGTCACTATGATCCTGATTTAAAAATTAAAAGACCAAAAAAACATTCTATTAAACCTGTAATTAACAAACACCAGTCTCCTCACGCAAACACTTTAATTTTCTCTCATTTATTTATGTTTTCAACCTCCAGATGTCTCTAGCTATGCTAGAAACTCCTATCTCGAGTAAACCACATACACACACTGAATGGCAGCCTCCTCATTGGTCGGTTGATTAGTCAGATAAATACCCCAACTCCCCTCTGATCAACTCTTGTTAGCCACTCAGAAAGCTTCCAGCCTCTGAGAAACCTTTCATCATATTATTACACAACTAAATGCTTTTTTTTTTAATATTAAACTCGTTAATTTTTTTTTTCATATTTTATTCAATATTAAATTATTAAATTCATAAACGCAGTTCTAATCAGAAAAAGCAGAAGTAAAGCTCTTTTTTTAAGATTCTATACCTGACGTGTAGATTAAGAGCATAAAGCTCAAGTGCTCCAGTGTGATCCCTTCAACTGATGATGATGACATTTTGTGGTTAACTAAATAACTACTTTAGCGGCTAAAATGTGTTTCATACCAGTTCAATTGATTTGATCTAACATTATTTTAAAACTACGAGAGAGATATTGGCAAAACTCATTATTTAAATTAGAATAATTATATGATGAAGACGAAACCTAACATATTTTCTGACTTTTACAGTAAGCCACGAAAGGACTTCCGTGCTTAATTGAACTTAAAAGTGCGACAGTTGCCATTATATCACGCGAGGGGCCTTCAGTATACTTGTATTAAGAGTTGAAACGAGATCAGTTGTCGGTCTTGGCTTGTACACACTTGATCACTATGCTACTATGGAAGCTAACGTTCATTTAGAAGAGGTCTATAAAGCGAAATAATAAAGGTAACTCTAAGATCTAAAAATGCTTTAAATTTTGTATTTTTCTTTCTTTCTATCTTTCTTTCATTTTCTTTTTTGCTTTTGTTGCTTAAAAATAGAGGGTGTTTTGCTAATTCCAAAAATGCATTATTTAAGATAATTTGATAAATAGAAAGTTTTGGAATAATGTCGAGTATGTAAATACTCTGAGAATACCTACATTTATAAATACGGTGGAACGATTCCATGCAAGAAGTACTTAAATGTAAGTACACTAACTATAAATGTAAATACAGCTATTTACTGTTTGCGCATAAAAACAGTTCATATACATAAATGTGATTTCTTTTTATGCACAAATGCAATGCATAAGTATACCAATATCTCAATGTTAAAATATAATTACAATAGATTTTAATCTTAAAAAGAGGAGAATTGCCTACACACGGCGTAAAATAAGTTCAATTTTCCTTGTTGGAGATGTCTCAATAACCCTAAAGGAGCTAAAATATACAACTCTAAGAACATTTTTTTTATTAACGTAATATAACTACTCGTATATTATCAAGTATAAATAAAAGAGTTTAGAAAAAAGAATGGAGATAAAACTAGGAATATACGAAGCAAAGAAATATTTATATAAGTTAATTGTACGGTTCCGGCTTTCTTTGTATTGCAAACATAAAATTACATTAAGACCTCGCATGTGAACTAACACTAAAAATTTGCAATTTAGATTATTGGAAGTTTCGCTTACCTGTCAGGCAATTCTAATCATACTTTGAAAATAAATCCATTTCCATGACATCATTAAATTAATCTATTTCTGAGATGTCACACCACATTTAAACATAGAATACTGTTCACTACTAGATTTGAAATATATCTGGGTCATCACTCGAGGCAGGCAGTTACAACTCCCCCAGATAGCCTCTTGTATAGCACGCATCTCTTCTATTTTTTTAGTTTCAACACATTGTAATGAGATAATGATGTCTACTCTTGAGGTGGACTCCACTTTTATCTTCCAAATGCAAACCGTACCATAGCAAGGATTCTGAGTCGACATTGTTTTCTTCAAGTTGTAGGTTCGATTCCCGATACCACTAAAGACCCGCAGTGTAATGAGGATGATGCATGTTAAATCTTGTCGAGGTCACAAATCCTCCTATCAGCGAGGTGTGGAAATTTCGAGAGGGAGATGCCAACTTGTTTCCGTGCTCGTCACTTAGTCCGTTACGAATAATCCACGTGTTGATTCTTAGTGCGATTCAATAAGCAATCTTACATCATTTTAGAAGCACGAAATTTGAACCCACTACATGCTGATTATGTTAAATTAAGAGGATATTTCCAAACATACCCATATTAGGCTTGAGAAATGGGAATGGAGTAACTCATTCTAGTATTACCCACTGATTGTTTTACTTATTCTAAGAAAACCATGAGTGCGACGCCCTTCTCTTTCAAAAAATTTTTCCACATAATTTTTCCGGCTAATAAGACTGACCTCTTTGAATAATATTCACCGGAATCAACCCATTGCTATGATGTCTGTTTTTATTGTCAGTGTTAGCTAATAAATCCAGGTCTCATCGATGTGGTCAAGTCGATGGAAAAGGAAACGAAAACCCGGTGCATTTAAACAATCAAAACTAACCTATGAATCAGTATCATATTTGTTTTGATGCTGTTTATCGGATGATGGAACACAATGCCAAAGCTAGTTAACCTCAGTGGAGCCATCTGGATTCTATAACAAGTGATTTGAGCTGATATAATAGCCACAGGTTATTTAATTTTTTTTTTTTTTTTTTGATATTACAATTGTTATACAAAATATTTTTCAACTACCTTTTAATTTATTGAAGTATGTGTAATTATATTAAATGTTTAATTCGACTTACTTAAAGTTAAGGGCACCCATGATATTTAGAAACTATGATTTCTATTACTTTCACACTGCTCCTTTTTTTTTTCTTTAAAAAAAGGATATTGCTCCATTTAAAAAATTAATAATTATTTTTTTTAAAGAATGGAGCATTTTGAAAATGTACATTAAGTACCGAGAAAAAATCTTAAAAATGAGACTGAATTTTATCAGATCGGTTTTGTCAGTTTCCTCTCAGGCTGTGGTGAAATATTTTCTATCTTTGTATTTCACTTCTTGACATATCAGCTAAAAGGATTTTTTTTCTCAAATTGTTCCCAGATGATAAATGACCATTCTGACAAATTCTTTTCAGTCAGTCTAATGGCAGATCACATTTCATTGAATTCCAGTGAATTCAGTAAGAAAAGTATATTCCGGATTACCATTATTACTGTTCAAGTGCAATACAAGTGTGCATTGTAAATAAAAAGGATGATCGTGTCATAGATATGGGATGCCTTTCATTTACAGCGACATTGAAAGGAAATGTGTAGTGGAAAGTTGAAAAAGGAGGAACTAGTGAATAAAAGCTGTTGATGGTTGTAGGATGAAAAGAGTGATTGAAATACTTTGACCACTTTGTCGTGTCTATCCGAGATATATTTTCAGAATTTATGAGTGTCAAAACGAGAATACTTTCCCAATAAATTTAAGAGCTAAAATGTTTCGCAATCTCAAAAATGCTTTCAGTTTTTGTACTGAATATTTTCATTTTAGCAGTAAAAATGGTAGATATTGACGATGAGTTTTTATATAATGGGTTTGTATTAATGTTTTACATTGTACTTTTATATTTGTATTATTGCTTTAGAGTAATATTTTGTATATTTAGCCACCCAAGGGGCTTTATTTTAGGTAGATCACTTTTGGCCGTACCAGATCACTTTTCAATTTTTAATTGCCAACTACATTTTTAATTACATTTAGCTTAAATATATTCAATTTAATAATTAATCGTTTGCTCAAATTTTAATTCTACGTAGCTGATATAATTTTCACTTTAATAAATTATCATTTGATTTAATTTAATAGTTACATTTAGCTTAAATATATTCAATTTAATAATTTATCATTTCTTTTAATTTCAATATCGAAAAACTTTACTCTTCTCCATTTCTCGATAGTTCATCCATTACTTTAATTCTGATATTTAATAGAGTAGTTTAATAATTATTATAAAGAAAATGCGCACTTTGGGTGGCTAAATTTGTCCTTTGCAAAATTTTGCATAGAACTTTTTACATTTTGGTTTTATAGTTTTGCATTATATCCATATTTCATATTATTTTTATATGATTCTTACTATGATTACAATGTATTGATTACGTATTATTATAATATGATTTTGAGAATAGAATAAAGATTTGCATTTTTAGATGCTTAATAAATTGTAAAAATCAATAGGAAAAAATTCCTCGATTTCTTGTGCCTTTATATGTATGAATATTTCTTAATCTGTTTCATCTAATTTTAATTTATATTTGTTTAAATGACGAATAGGTGACAAGATTGTTACATTTCATCTTCTTGAATTCTAGTCACACTAAGCGGTGCATGACGCCACATCACCTGTGCGTACTATGTCAGACTAACTCTGCTTTTCGTGCCATACAACCAACTCAACAGTTTAGGATTTGATAAATAAATAGTAAAAAATTTATTCCAAATAAAGTATGTTTTCTAATGTTGTCCCTTATTTATGGTGAAAATTTTATTTTGTTTTTAAAGAGCTTTAAAAGAGCTAAAGTTTTAAAGAGCTCTCTTACTTTGTAATTTTTCAAGATAAAAACTTCTCTGGAATTTAACGAAAAGGTTAGTCCTGATAAGCATTTTGTCCTTCCAAAAATTAAATATCCAGGACAAGTTTTGTAAGGGAGGACAATTTTTTTTTTTTTATCCAGGACAAGTTTTTTTTAAATATTTTTCTTTTTTTAATAAAAAAAGAAAAATATTTTTTTAAAAAAAAGAAATACTATATAGGTTATGTATTAATTGAATCTAAATAACCTTATTATAACATGCGGTAACATGTGGTTGTCTGGGGAAAAGGGCACCAACAAACATACGTGGGAATAAAATATAGGATGCATGGTGTTAGATTCCAAAGACATTATAATATATTATGATTATAGTAATTATATTTAGTGCTTTTAAGGCATATGTACATTGTTAAGATAATGTTTAATTTAATGTTTTTTCGCATGTTTTTATTTCAGTATCCAAACACAATATTATTGTATGCTTCAATTATTTATCGTTTGCTCTTATTATAATATTTATTGAATAATTGATTTTCATGGCGGAATCGTCTGTTCTTATTCCTTTTGTTGTTAACATTGGCAACGTTTTTGTATTTTGAATAATTTGCTTGTGGAAATAAAGATGCATTAGGAGTTTAAGGAGGTGTTTTCTTGCCTCGATAATAATTGCATCTGTTGTGCCTGAGGCTGGAAAAACGCTTACTTTACGCTAATTAATATTCATTATGAATAATTCTACTTTTTGAGAACTTAACAGAAGAAAATATTAGAGCATGTCAAAATAAAACGTAGCTGAGCGAATTTGAATTTTTTTTTTTTTAATATTGTTTTTTTTTTTTCGTTTCGTTTTCAACTTGAATATGTTGTACGCAAAATAACATAACATCTTCAATGTGCTTCCTTAGAAACGGAAGTTAAAATTATTTTAATTTCCCATATCCTTCATGAAAGAAGCGAAAATTATCTTTGAAACACAAATTATATTAATATTGAGTTTTTTATGCACTTTATTTCTCCGAAATATGCTGAAACATACGCGAAAGCACAAGTATAATATTTCGCATGTTTTGAAGACTACATTGATAAAAAAAGCTTCCTTTTTGTAATGGCTGTAAATATCTTTAATTTGACTCTTGTTGAATATTTTTCTTCATTCTATTTGAATGAGAATTAGATACTCTTCAACTAGCAAATTTAATACAGATATATAAATATAAAAATTTAATTATTATTTTTTTAATTGTTTATATATTGCTTTTAATTATGCACTGTTTTACAGGTAAGATTTTTTTAAAATATATTGCAATAAGAAACATTTTCGTAATATTTTTCCACTCTCCAATTAATTAATCTTTCAGTTGTGTACTTACAAAATATGGGACAACCTTCAAAACTCTAGTACTTCTAAATAAAGCTGAACAAGTTTGATATATTTTCTTTGCCGAAGTGAACTAAATTAAGATGTTAATCGATTAATTAATTAACTCATTGATATCCTTAATAACGTTTGTGATTTTCAAAACAGTTGAACAGATTTTATATGAATGTTAATGTGACTCAAAGGGAAATAAATCATAGTATTGTCAATGTTAATTATTATTTTAATTAACTTAGTTGATTAACTTGTAAAACTAGAATTTGTTTCATTACAAATGTCGTTTTAGTTTCTCCTGTAGCTGATTTTTCTTCACGAAATAAGCACAAAATTCAAATTCTGCTCAAAAGTTTCGGAATCTATATACAAAGCTTAAGGAATTAGAAATTAGATCACTAGTGTTAAATAATTGTCCCAAAAATTTGGCAGTTAGAAATTTCTAGTATATTTATCATATTTGAAACTGTAATTACCCTTTTTACTATATTATAAATATTTATTTTTACTCAATGACTTCGAATATGTTTGTAACAATTAATAGTTAGTTATTTTCAATTTTAAATTGAAAAAGGATCATTATTCAAATTTTGAATTCTTAAATGCACTGTTATACGGAAAAATAAAGTTTGGAGTGAAGTTCGAAATTTCTTTAGATATCTAGAATTCTCGTATCTTAAAGTCTTTGAATCCAAATGTCTTACCACAGGTACGGACATCATGACCCGATGCATCCTAGTAATCTTTTTCTTTCCTATGGGGTTTACTGTCTTTGTATAAACGTATTTGGTAAAAAAGTATGACGCGCCCTCGGAATACCATAGCAACCATTCTCTCTTTTCGAACCTTCTTATATATATTTAGTTTATATTTACATGATTTTATAACTTAATTTTTTCTATGAGGAAACAGTTCATAAATTTAATGGTCACCGCTGTTATTTTAAATAATTGAAATGCGATAAAACCTATATGCGTTGTGAAGATTTCATACTATTTTCCATCTTTGGATTAGCAGATCAGGTGTTTTAATACAACTCTTCTTATCAATACCTGGAAAGTAATAGTTATAAACTCATTATTTGTACAAAATGTTTTGTTCCAAAATGAATTCAATAAAGTGCATTTTTACTTGTCTAATATTCTTAAGCATATGATATATTTTGTATTTCAAAATATTTCTCTCTTATTTTTAAAAATAAAACAGATACCAAAATTCAGGATTTTTTAACTCCCTATAAATTATCTTACTTTATACTTAGTTGAAGTAAAATGTAATTGCGATAAATATATGAAGAGAGATGGTATTCTTATTTTATACAACTCAAAATATTCGCAGTAGTTTTTTAACATGGTTCTTTTATTGTTTATGCTAAGAAAAATACGCTGTTGAAGAAGTTCCGATATCGTGTAATTGTTACATCTTGTTAAATTTGTAAGAAAATTGAAAAATGTATCTGTCAATGATAAGAAAAATCTTATCTCACTTTTAAAAGGAAAGAATTCCTGATATATGTATTAATTACGGTCCAATAAACGCTCCTTTGAAGTTACTATAGTGAAATAATTATAATTTGTGAGTTTGGTTGTTAAAACCCGTACAGGTTCGTGATCACGTGATTCTTCATTCTTGGCCCAAAATGCATGTGTGACGAATGTTTCCGTTTTAATTCATATAATTTTTTTCTATTAATATATATAATTTTTCAAATCGGGTCCATGATCACACTGGTGTGATTTCAAATTGGAACGTTTTATTTTAATTTTTCACTGCCATTAGATGGCGGTTGAAGTAATATTTTCAAATATTGTTCCACAGAATGTTGACCTTCAATTCCCGTTTTTTTTTTTTTTTTTCTCTTGGATCAGGGAAAATTTAAAATGTAAACTACTGAATTTGGTCGCTTCTTTTGATCGGATTGTGCATTTAAATGGCTGTGATTCACTGAGTTTTTCTTTATATTTTGAGGGAATTCAGGGGGTGGGGGAAGAAATGTTTATTAGTTAGGGTTGGAAATAGACTTATCTTTCACAAGATGATCTTTGTATGTTTTTGGATCAGTTTTATTTTTGCTATCATGGAGAAAAGATTGAAATATCTGAGTGAAAAGTCAAGGAGACAATGTGTTGCTTGCAAAAAAAGGTTTCTTAAAAAAAGGAAAGCTCAAGTTCACATATTATAAATGCAAAATTTAAAATTAGGGCTTTGTCCTGCTCAGTGTTTCGAAATGTATCCAGAGCTTTAAAAGTTTTAAGTATTAATTAGTAATTTTACTTCATTTATTTCACATTTTTGTCATTCAGTTTTCTAATATTTTACCTATATTTCAAATTCTTGTAAAATTAAAGAACAAATACAATTTACATTGTTGTTATTTCCGTAACTATATAATTTTTTTCTTATCAAAATGAATGTAATTTCTTCAAAATTCGCAAATATTTTTTTAAACATTACAAAAATTTTACTACCGTATATTTAGGTTATATCAATGATAATTATTTGCAGCGCATTTAATCGCAGAGATGATTTTTATATGAAATTAGGCTTAACGAGGAGCATCGCCCGGTCCCGTGCGTGCGTACATTTTCGGAGCGTGCAGGCCTGGGGAAACGGTTCGTTCTCCTTTCACCGGTCTTGAACGGGTTAAACTTCTTTTAGTAACCTTTGAAGTAGTATGTTTAAAGAAATTGGACTCTTCAGTCTCGAAAGCATACTTCATTTTTCTACCTTATGAATGTATTTTACTCAAATAATGAAGAAGAATCCTTCCATCAAGGATATACTTTATTTTTCTTTCTTACAAATGTATTACAGGCAAGTAAGTAATAATGAAAATTCCTTCGATGAAGGACATAATTTATTTTTCTTTCATACAAATGTGTTATTGACAAGTATTAAACAAAAGTCCATCCTTGAAACATAAATTTTCTCAGACATAAGTAACTTTTATTAATTTTTTTTATCTTTCATGTATTTATATTTTCTTATGCCCAGGCAATTTTACAAGAACAATAGAACAGATCCAGTTAAGACATTTTTGTTACTAGAGTCAATGGAAACTTCTCTATCAGCAAGAGAAAAAAAGCCAATGATTTCGCATTTTATTTCATTAAATAAAATCTTCAATTATTTCCACTAGAAAAATTTAGAGAAATCTTTCATGGAAATGTATCCATTTCTCTTTCAGTTGTTTTAAATACTGGAGTTTCTACACTGGAGAAATTTTCTACTCTGGAGAAATTTGATTTTTATGCTCATTTAATTTGTTTTAAAAATTTAGAATCAAATAGTACGTCTAAGAATTGTAAATTTAAACTTATCGGTAATGTTTTGGAACGTTTTAGGTTAAATAACGTTACATATAATAGTACATTATTTTAATATAGATCTTATATTCAAGTGTTCCTCAATGTAGATTTGAATCAAATTGAATATATATTTTAATATAGATTTTATACAATTATATCTATATATTAGTTTCAATACAGATTTTTTGTCAAATTTTATTATCAATAATATTACAAACCTAGGGGCTATGGACATTGATTTCGCCTCAATGTATTGAAATTGTAACTCTAAATATGGTATAGAACAAATTGTGCTTTACTTTTCAATTTACAGTTAATCTGTGTCCTATCGATTAGCATCAAAGTGAATATGCAAGGATTTTACAAAATTTATGTAATGCTATTGTTTATTAGCATCACGCTTGGAAGCAGCTTAAGAGCTATTGGTGGCAGACTTTATAATTTCGAACCTCGATCAATGACGTGGATGACACCTAAGGCAAACCTCCCTCTTGAAACTTCCAGATCAGCCCCCATGTACAGCTCGTCCTTAGGGGCATAGGACTCTAACGTATGTCTTACCATACCCACAAAGATATCGTGAACATCTCAATTCACACAAAGAGGTCAAGAACTTAATTATAGTTAATTCGAATTAAACGTATTTATGAATTTTACATTGGAAGACAAACCTAATAATCAAAAAAAAAAAAAGTGAAAGAAACAGAAAATAACTACAAAAGATATTCAATATTTAAGCATAGTAAGACATTTTAGTGGGAAAAAACACCTAATGAAAGCAAATGAAAACTTGAAAGTGTTAGTTGGTAAGTTCGAGAAGAGTGGTTTTCAGATTTTCGATTCATATCTATGTAAACGTAACCTCTAAAAAGTTTAGTACAATGGTGTGTTCCTCTAAGAAAGTATTTTTCATAAGCGAAGTTCTCTGATTTGATTATACTTTCGGAAAGTGTCAAACTGTCCGAAATATTCTCTCGGGAGAACAGAGAATTTAACATCATAAGTTTTTACGTGTGGTTGGAAGAGTTTAAGGCAGTCGAATCAACGTCATCGACGACTTCACGGTCAAATTTTTTGTGATTATTTGGATAGGCACACCCTATACTGCTCAACACCAATTGGAAGAAAAAGTTAAGGAGAAAAAGTCAGAGGTTGCAGAAAAAATATATACTTTATTTGCAAAACAACGATTGACCTCATAAGGCACAAATGATGCCAGAAATAATTTACAAAGTGGATTGGGAGCTTATGCCTCATCTTACTTACATCTCTGACTTTGCCTTTTTATATTTTTCTGTTGTTGGGTCAATTGAAGAGGCTTTATGAGGCATCAAGTTCAATAATAACGAAGAGGTAAAGGAAAAAATTACAAAACTGACTTCAAGATCAAAGTAAAGAATTCTTCGCTAGGAGTTTAAGAAAACTCCCAAAAATACGGATCAAATGCAGATAATCTGAGAGAAGAGATAAATCAAAGTTCATAAAATTATAAACTTCAACGTAACGAACACGAGGAAACAAAAACGTTATCCAGTAGTACTATTTATGAGATTGGTTGCAAAGCACATGACGATCGTGTTATTAATCAGTGGCATTCTAGAAGAGCCTTTTTTTTCTTGGGACTTATTAAAATATTTGTAAGATCGTATATCCATTTTACTCTGAACATTGGTGAACTGAAAAATGCGAATAGCTACAGCCATTCAAATTGCCATACAAAGCATGCTGAAAAAAAAGTGTAGATTGAATTCCAATATCCCCTGCATATCGTTCGCCTTTTTGGTGGTGATCATGTTGAAAATTTTAGTTCTGAAAAACTTTATCGAGTTGTTTTTAATATAACTTCTCCGTTAAGCTTGTAACATCTGCAATTTTGCAATAATAGTCTTCGAGTTTGGAATTTTCTTTTAGAGATACTCTGTATGGTACAGGAAGAAATTGCTTGTTTATGAAATTTTTTTTTCTGAGTGTCAAAGAAGCAGCCGAACAAAAAGGTATCTGCATTATAGTGACACAAATTTATAAGAAAATTTGGAAACTTTTATTTGTTTGAAAAAAATATGTTCTAACTTTGTTCCTTTTTCTTTAAATGGACTTTAACTTATAGTATTTCTGATTTCTACCTCAAATCTATGGATTAGTTCTAATTATTTTAATGTAATAAACCTTAAAGTGCATTCTGATGAGAGATATTTTTTCCCATTGATTTAAAGTATCTTTATGCTCATTTAAAATGTTGTATGGCGAAAAAAATTTCAGAAAAATATTATATAGAATATAGTGAAATTCCTCAAACTTTTACTATGTTTTCCCCTTTTGCGTGTGTTTTCCTACATTCAAACAGATACAATAATGCAAATTTTAGTAGTAAATTATACAGAAGAATAATATTTCGCTTTTACGTATTCTAAATGACTGGTTGACGTGAACCTTAAGAAAACCTAATACAGTTATCAAATTTGGCAATATATATATAATCACAATTCACTCAATGAAAAGCAACTTTCGATTTCGGATTAGTTGATGTAATTGTCCACCTTACCCTCTAAATTAAGTTTCTCAGAGCATCTTGTTGTCAAGTTGTTATGCTTGCTGAGTCGGGCCAGCGTTGTTTTCGTCGAGTAGTGGGCTCGAGCCCCGATGTCACTAATGATTCACCATGTAAAGAGGCTGATGACCATGAAATCTAATCGAGGTCATAAGTTCTATGTTAGTGTGGTGTTGAAGCTGGAGAGGGAAGTGACAACTCAAGTGTCCTCGTTCCTTGACCGAAGCTTAAATTAAGAAGTTCGTCGCCAATAGTCATCGTGTTGCTTCTGAGACATAAATTAAATAATCAATCAATCCATTAGTATAAAATGTCGCTCATTTTAGAGGCTTATATAAACAATTAAATTAATACACAAATACGTATCCCAAAAGATGTATTGAAATAACGAAATCTGGAGCCTTTATTAGTCATATTACTCAGTAATATGGCTAAAGAGAAATCATTTCATTCTACCATTGCGTTTTGAAGATTTCATTACTTTGACTGTAAATATAGACTATACTCGAAAACAAGAAACAGCTTATTTTTATTAATACATTTAAGCAACTTACTTATATAGAAAATGTGCTATTATACGGATTTAAACTGTTCCATGCGGTATTTTCAAATTAAATTTATTCAAAGGTAGAATTAGGACAATGTTAACCATAAATTATTTTCAGTTGAATGCATATCATGACGCTCATTTCTAATATTATAAGTGTTTGCAATATGTACAAATAAATATACTTCAGTAATAAATAACTTAATAAGTATACTTCTGAATTGAAAATAATGCGAAAATTGTTGCATTTTTAATTCAATTAAATATTCTTACTTGAATTTAATTTAATACTATAAAAAGAAAAATAATTTTTTTGTTCTAGTATACATTTGTTGTATAATTTTAAAAATTTTTTTGAAGCACTTAAAGGCACTTTAGAGAGTTAACGACAGAAAATTATTCAACCGTGATAAGCAGAAAAATCAAATTTCTGGCTTAAGAAATCCATACGTTGTGTGTATAGATGAAATTTTCTTATTAATACTCTTTTGGATTTTAAGTGTAATTTTCTATACAAAACTTTAATAGTATTGAGGCAAAAGACGTCAACTAACATTAAGGAATAATGCAGGAAGAAGTAAACGAAACCGTATACATACTTGAGAGACGATTTTCATAATCCTGCAATAAAAACGATGTTTACGGACATTGTTTCTTCTCTCATTCACTTTACTTGCGCACTAATTCGCTTCTGTTTTTTCTCCTGAGCATTGAAATTCATTGCTTGTGTCAGGAGTGTTGCTCGAAATTTTCATAGTAGTGAGCTTTACAGTAAAATAAGGGCTTTTATGTCAAGGCTTACTAGTTACTGTGATAGTTAAATCTGCTCGGTTATTTTCACCGAAAAGGAACATTTGCGGCAGAAATATTTTAAACACGTTATCGAAAATTGATATGTAAATAATTTTTATGTATCTAAACAAATTGAAGCTTAAAAATGTCTATTTATAATTTAAAATTAATGAGATTATTTTAATCATGGAAGATTAAAAGAATAATAATCTACTTAATGTGCATAACTAATATCGTAATAATGTATTTAATTATAATTATTAAGATAATGTAATTACTGCATAATTAATGAAATTATTATTTACCATTTATTCAAAAAACACGCGCGTGAATATTTTTATAAGGAAAATTCTGATGGAAGAAATGACATACTTACAATATTTCTTTTTCATTTTCACAAGCGGTTCATATAACAACTGGTTATTATATTTAGTTTTTCAGTTCTTAAGTATTTACTTATTAATAGCGTGCAAAAAATTAAAATTAAGTATTTTAAAGTAGTATTGTACTGTGTAGTGTTTCGATAAGTATACATATGCAATCCTTTGAGGTGTAGAAAGAGAGAATATTTAAAGAAAAAATTTACATAATTAATCTTTAATAATTAAATACATCATAATATAGAATAAGTTTTACCATTTTTATCGACTTTTCTGTTACGATGTTACAATAAAAAAATACAAGATCAAAACCTACATATTTACAAAACCTGTGAGTGACTATTTACTATATATCGACGGCAGCTTTCCACGTATTTCAATCATAACTTTTCATGCAAAATCTTTAATTAGAAAGAACATTGTGTATCAAGTATTCCTGTTCTGAAATTGGAATTAAAATTTACTCACCTTTCTATAATAAACATTGATGACGGGAGATACGAATATTATGTATGCATATCACTTCAATATGAAAGTTCTGAAATATTTTTACTGAAAGCAGTTACAGAAGCATAAAATATAGCAAACTACTTTATTCAAACAAAAATCATCTAATATCGCTATTATAAACTATTTGAAACTAATTTACCAAAAGATAATTTGAAAAAGAAAGTTATTTATGAGAAATTACCGCATAATAGATGACGTTATCTATTTCGATATCATTTAGTTGATTATGGCGTTATCAGCGGACTTGAAAGAAATAATAACTGAAAAGGCTTTATTAATTTTGATATTTGTATTTTCGAGTGTAAATTTTTAAATATAGAATAAGTCTGTTTCAATCAAAAAGCTTTTGTGCTGAGGCAGAAATCTAAATCCGGTATGTAAATTCAAAATTATTACTATAAATTTAATTTCGTCCATTAAATGAATGGTTAAATATAGATAAAGAAAATATAAAAAGTAACTTGTTTATTTTAAAACACTGAAAAATTATTTTTCACAAGTTTTAGAATTTACATTTTAAGACATCACTTATAAATTTCTGTATAAGTTATCCGCCTACCTTCGAAAAGGATTTTTTCAAATAATTGAAAAACTAACTTTTATTATAAGATATGGTTAAATATATATTATAAGATATGATTAAAAACTTAAAATACAATGTAAAATTTGCATAAATTAATAATTGTTTTAATATTTCAGCTCAAAAAATACATAAAAATAGCAGTAAAATGGCACTTGTGCAAAACGCGAAAACTGAAACTTAAATAGAGATATTTCAATTCTGTAAATTGCATTACGATGAATTGAATCTAATTTAGGGTTTGTGCCACTCTCACAATTATAACAGTGAAAATTAAATATTTATAGGAAGTCGTACTTTAAAATACAGAAAAAACGTTCAAATTTGTGAGAAGTTATGACTTTTATCATCAATAAAATGTAAAGTAACCGCATTATAACAATAGGAGAGGTTCAAGTCTGGAATTATTTTTCATAGAGTATTCCATGAAAGTTTCATAACATTACATACATAATTGTTTTCAATACGTTGCTTTGCGGTGAAGCAAAATATGAAAATCTTGAATTGGAGAAAAAGCCGAAAATACATTTCAACCCAGAAACTTAACTTAATTAAATAAACATTTAACATTAAAAGGCCCCTGATTTGCGAAGTTCACTATCTGTATTACTTAAATAAGTTATCGTTTTCTTCCTGATGGTCTTTAAAACTTTCCATTTAACAAGTGTTGTAAAACGGCTCAATTCCCTGATTCGATTGTAATCTAACTTTTGTATCTCTTTTCAGTAAAGTAGCTCGGATTTTCAATGTTCTGCTTATTTAAGACTTTTAAGCAGCCTTGATGCCCTTCGAGAAATTGTATAATTGCATCATATGCACCCAATTTCACAGTTTTCAAACAAACAAAAACTTCCTTTGGTACTCTCTATCATATTGCACCAATAAAAGATTCATTTGCATTTTGGGTCTTAGAAAATTCGTCTTGCATGTTGGAAGATATTTTGATGATGATATTACATAAAATATCAATGAAAAATAAACATTACAATTCAATTTCCGGTCGCAGAATACTAATTCAAATTCTAAAATTTGACATAGACTATTATTATTAAAACGCTTATAACTCAAGTTCTATGTAAGATAGAAACAAAATTGAAACTGTTCTAGAAAGCTAAGAAATCTGGCTTCAGTAACAGACTGTAAGTAAAAAAATCGAATTTTGACCAAAAATTGCGTTTTAAAGGTAGGCAGATACCTTAAAGCAATCATAAAAATTCAATGCTGTCCATTTGCTAATATTTGAAACGATAGTAAAAGTTCAATATTTGATTATCTGAAAAACATTAACTCAGCGAGAGTGAACTAATTGCTCACATTTATTTTTCCCCAATAAATTTGCTGCTTGGTTCATTTAACCAATCAAGAAAACCTTTAATTAGTATTTATTTTATGGAACAACAAACCTAAATATAAAATTTCTGACAAAAAAAAACTGAAACGTCATGTTATAAAAAATAAATGTAATAAATTCGAAGATCTAGGATAACTGTTAAATAAAGAAAATTTAAATATGTAAATGCTGTAAACTTTTTTAGCAAAAAATAATAAATTTCATAAAAGTATCTGGTATGTGTGTTTCCAGAAAAAAGTAATTGAATCTCTAATATATTAATAACTTATTGTTACGTATAATTTAAATATCAGTATTATTAAATCTAAATTAACAACACATAAATAATTATTTCCAGGATGGTTTTTTAAAAATTACATTTAATAATTATTTTTTAAATTTTTCATTACATTGTATTAAAACTCTTGTTCAACAAATTATTGCTTGACTCAATTGTTTTCGTATTCCATGAATTTGAGGAATCTTATAATTATGTATATATATATAATATTTTCTATAATTTGACTTTATGAAGCATAAACAGACTCATAGTCGACAATTCAGAATTCTTTGATAAAATCCAACAAACGATTATCTTGAGACTTTATTAAAAATATTGAAAAACGAATATGGTTACGTAAAATACGACTGTTTTGGTAAAGATGAAAAAAAGACATATATCCCGAAACTTTTATATCCCGAAAACTTATGAATGTTATAGCATAATTATAAGCCATGGAGAAAATTATGTATTTCATTATTAAAATTCATGTCATATATGCTAGTTATAGCCACTGTTGTTCTCTGAAATGAAATAAAAAGTTTGCAGTATTGAAAAATGCATTTCAGTTTTGGAGATATTGTAAGTATTCTTCTGTTTATATACACATTCCTACTAAAAAGGAGTAATTTTTATGAGTATAATTATGTGGATTAATATTATGGTTTTTTTCCCATATTTAATTTGACTGGTTACCACAGGTAGTTATTGAAAAAAATCTTAGTCAATTTTAGATGAATATACTACATTTATTCACAACAATGGGACATACACCGGACAGCACAACAAAACACAAATATTAGCCGCATACAGTTATATCTTACTCATTCCATTGTCATCTCTCTTCACTGGTAGGGCAAATACGTAAGTGAAAGAAAGAGGCACAGAGTTCAAACATCACCTGAAGTGGTAGAGATAGTGATTTTTAACCAGGATGTAATTAACAAAGGTTTTGGCAAGGGTTTTTATAAATTGCGAGCGAAATAGTATCTGTTTAATGAAACATAGTACTTTGTAAGGTATTTATTAAAATTAGATATTTGTAAGAAAATGGTTATATTCACACATTAAATATGCTCTAATTGGACAAGAAAAAATACCTTCCTTTTGAAACTAACAATTCTTACAAATTAAAATATTTTTAAAATACCAATATTATAAAATTCCTACTATTTCAACAAATTTTAATCTTTTCAAGAGATTTGTTTCTCATTTTTGTAGAATGACTCTTCATAATTCTGTACATTAGTTATACTAGCGTTATTTTCAGTTTTACAAATTTTTGATATCAGAAACTACGAGAAACTGCATAAACACGATTGTATCTAATTTTGTGAATTCTTAAAAAAAATTACTTTTCAATTATATTCTTATTCCAAGCACATAATTATCAAACATATTATGAAAAACACGAGAAAAAATTACAATAACGTATATTGATTACGAAAACAGCTTTGCGTTTTAAATTCAGGAGCGTCATGAAAAATAAAAAAGTGAAACAAAGCAGTTTAAAATTTTGAAGGTCATTGAAATATGATTGGGTATACTGTTATAAAATATTTTGACTACTGGTTCAGTAATATAACTGGACTTAGGAAATGTTGTAGAAATATTTAGAAATGATATTAAATTAATATAATATATTTTCGATGTTTTAGTCATTTTAGGATACAGCGTCCCTGTAAAAGATGTATTCATGCAACAGTAAAAATATTGGGAGAAATATCCAAACGAGATTTTGGTTGGTTTTCTTTACACTATTAGTTCTCAATCTATATACGAGAATTGATTGAAAAGAAATGTTTTTATTGCTATAACTGTTCCAATTTCCAACTCAGGTGTCATCCTCCTTACTTAACAGAATTTCAAAATTACGAAATCTGTTGCCAATAGCCATCGAGCATTCAATTAATAAGAAAACAAGAAAGACCACGAGAATACATGTAGCTTTCGGACACAATAAGAAGAATGTAAATCCGGTAATAAATCATATAGTTTAGGTTTGGAGGTATTGATTTTCAACCAAACTCGTACGTGTATCTGTAGAACACACTAAAAGATCTGAATAAGGTGAACAAATTATTCAGACCATAATTACCAATTAGTACTTTATAAAGTCTCATCTAAGCAAAGTTCATTGCCTCATATGGTATTATTCAACAAATAAAGAATTGATTGATGGTATCCTATATAATTGAAAGTTTGGAGAAGAAAGTGCCCTCTCAGGTGTCGTCCTCGTCTACGAGGTCCGTTGCCAATAGCACTCTTGTACCTTCTCAGAGAAATGTCAACAAGCAATCGTATCACATCTGCGTATGAATTTAGTGTGAATCTGATTTTAAATAAAAATAAATAAATACTCTTTAATATGGATATAATGAATGAATAGTAATTAATTTTTAATATGTGAAATAGCATTCTACTATAATTTATTTGGTAAATACTATTGGAAAGAATAACTGTATTCTTTTTTTAGAAAACAATAAGACATCCTTTGTTGTTCCAATATTAAATAGTTTTAACATATAGATGTATTGTAATAAAATTATTTCCATGGGTGATTAGTTAGAAAGAAAAAAAAAACTGCAAATATTTTCACTCTGTATGATTCGGATACTATTTTTATAATTTCAAACATGACATTGGCTACTAGGTGTTGTCTGCTGAGAGAATTTTATATGTGCGATTTATGTAGAATTTTCTTAAAGAAAGATTTATTTATAGTCGAAATGTAAGTCGCTATATTTTTGTATTTAAAAACTATTTGCAGAAACACTCTGTTTTCGGAGTGTTAGGTTATAAACTAAAGATATATTGAGAAACCACATTCGAGAAATCACTACTATTCATGATACAGTTCAACAGGCATCCGTTTAAATGATCGTATATATCACCATCAGTCAACAGAATCGATCGCAATATATCTTTCTAGCGTAAATATTGGTTCCACCTAAGCAAATTTTTCAGGGCTAGAGGGAGGATAACGTGTTTTTTTATTGTGCGCTTTGTTTTTACTGTTGTAATAGTATTGTTTTACATAAATTTCACAACAAAAATATGTACTCATAAATGCTATAAAATAATTCTTTAAGCAGTAAAATATTTTGAATCACATTTAACAGTATACTCTTGCAATTGGTAGTGAATTATTACTATGCTTGATGGACTGTTTCTTGACATATTGCAAACTAATACTGATTTATCTTCCAAAAATTGAGAACCATGATTTGGTTCTTCAGGACAGTGGTGGTGATTGGGGGAGGGGGGAGGAAGGAAATCCACTCTTACAGTTTTTGGAAAAAAATAATTTTGTACAGTTTTAGTAGCCTAAAACTAGAGTTTATAAACAAAACATTTGCCAAAAAGCTCTCTTTTTTTTGTTCCATAATTATCTCCCTTTTTGTTTCTTTTACCTATTAAAAAATTTCTTTGAGGGAATCAAAGAATTAAGTGCAAAATTACAGGTAACGTGGCATTGTTGTTAGACTCATGCAGTGGGGCTACACATTTCGAATAGTACTACAGCAAGTAATGGAGACTTACAATGCAGATGCAGTATGTACTTTGAAGAAGCTACTAAGATGAAATAATGCATGAAATAGGTTTATGAAATATTGTTTTAAACAAAGAGATTAAGCAACTGACTTCAAGAAACCTATTTTACTCCATATGTCTTTCTTTCTATAATATAATTCATCGCATTTCTTTGAACACTTATTTAAATATTATATTATTTGACACAAGCAATCTTTAAGATTACTTTTTTCATTTTCATTGTATGTTTTGCAGTGTAATGGGATATAGATTAAGTTCCTTCGTAAACTCTCTCGTTGGATTTCAGCAAATTATTACTTTTTGGTGTTTATTTTAAACAAGACATAGATTTTAAATTATATAATTACTGATAATTTTTATACATAGAAATACTTCTGTTTAACTCTATAGTAGTAATCGAAATCTAAAAAAATTGCAGGTCAATATTAAATCAAAACATTATTAAAATTTGTATAAACTGTCAATTTTTACTTCTCTATCCATTTAAGTCACCACTGAAGCCCAGTGGTCATGAACGTGAGTTTACAACCAGCATTTTTACGGTTGAGTTCGGATTCGAATCATGATATTACTAAAGACACGTCATGTAGCGGAACTAAAGTACCTGTCGAGGCTTAAAGTACTCCATTGGTATGATGTGCAAGTTTAGAGCGGGAAGGGCTCACTTGACTGAATTTGAAGCTTATGGGTTGAGTTCAACAATAACCATCGCGTTGTTTCTAAGTCTAACATCAATAAACTATCAATTAAAATCAAAGCAGGCAATTACACAGTGACATTAATAAACAATCAATCAATCAATCTCTGTCCAAATTCCTTCAGAAAGTGTCGAACACTTACTATTTTGTTGTTAAATTCTTATACTTTTGTGTGTGTGTCCATCTCCTTATACTTCCCAAATCCTTATTTTTTTATTATCTATAAAACTCCCCTCCATCTACTACCCTATCTCTACCGCTGATTTAGGGTTGAAATGTAAAATATTTTTTCGTTAATGTATGCTTATGTTCCGATATCTTAACCAAAGTACTTACTATTGCTTAAATATAATACACAGTTGCTTTTCGGACAATAGCATCAACCTCTCTTAAGTTTGAATGTGTTTCGTACTTGTAAAATACTGTTTACTTTTCCTTGAAAGACTTTATTTGAGCATACTGTATTAAATTTTATACAAAAATAATGGATTTTTTTTGGTAAAAAATGGTATAATTTTGATGTATAAATAAGTATTTAGTGATTTTCCAGTAATCAGGCAATGTTCTGGTTCAATATCAGAGAGAGTGTTGTTAGGGTACAGTATTAATGTCTACTCTTATTATTTTACTTAAATGCCAGGCCCTTGAACATTATGTCATTAGGCAACGAGCTCTCCAAAATTTCTTTACAGTACAATTTAAATGATTTAAAGAAGAACATTCGTCCAGATGTTCAGCAGTCATTGCTTTTCCGGAATCACATAAAACACATGTAGATGAATTAATAATGTTAAAACGAAACGAGTAGGTACTAAGACAATCGTCATAGGTCAAAAGTCTAAACATAGCCATAGAAGCAGGAGCGCGGAGTGAATCGGGGACACAGAGAATTCTACAGAGCTCAATCCAGGACTTGTCAGCAACAGAAAGAGAAGTTGCATGATGAAATGATTGCTTAGAATTCTTTTGATTTCCAATTCAGCAGAATGTCAGGACAGATGTTTACATCTGCCTTTGGAGATTAGTAGTTAACTTTTTTTTCTAAAAATCAGCTGTTTCATTGCCCCAAAGACCACAATAGAATGGGACCCATTAGAAAGACACTTTTCCTTTAAATTCCTGCAGTAGAACCCCTCATCTCAGTACACGGAAACTTTCCTGGTTGCCTTACAGATCCTGAAGGGTAGAGACAGTATCAGAGAGTATTACAGCTCTCTCGAATTTTTCAAGACGAATAGCTAGTTGTTGGAGGGCTACATGGATAGCTCCGAGTTCTCCATCGAAGTGAGTGGTAAATGTTCCAACATGAAGGTAGAATGAAAAGGAGTTACTAAAAATACCTGCTCCAGCACCTAGAGAGAAGTCCAGAAGAAACCCATCAGTATAGATATGAAGCCACTAGTTTGGAAGAAAGCGAGTATGAATAGTTTCTAAAGCAATGACGTGGAATGTAATGGGACAAAAATCACATTATTTCACTTTTCGAATCAAGTATAATCTGACATCAAGTACCATATACTCTAGTGGATTTGCAAAAAAAATTATTTCATAGGGCATGTCATTTATAACCTTATATTGGGCATTAAAATGAATGCATTGAATGAAACTTCTATGAATTTTTAGATTACGTACCCTTCCATAGTCATAACCTCGCTAGGAAAAATTATTTGGGAATCTAATAAGTCTGTTACGAAGAACAGCAATATTCATCGGAATTAAATTTGTCATTGGTTGTTGGTGACAAAGTAATTGTATAGCGAGTACAGGAGTGTTTTAACTCCCTCTATTATCATGCGTAAGAACTGGATTTGGAATTCATTAAGAAGATGCAAGTTACGTTCAGAGGCTGAAATCAAAACTTCGTTGCAGTAATTCAGAATCGATTGAATATAAGTCTTATAGGTTGTATTCAAACTATCCCTATTGCATCCTCATTTAATTCTAGCTAATCTTTTAAGAATGGAGAGTTTCTTAATTGCCTTTGACACGACATGCTCAACACGTCTAGTCTAGTTTAGTTTATTATCAAAGGTGCAACCCAGATAGGTCGATACATCATTAAGTTGCAAATCAGTACCCCTAAAGGCAAGGTTAGAGGTAAAGAATTGCCTATTTAAAATAAAGAACTAGCTAAAAGTCTTCATTAGTTTTATAGTCATTTTGTTATTCACACACTAATAAAACAATCTACCGAGAGTCGAATTTAGGGTGATATTTATCTTAGATTAACCCCATTTTGATGTATGTCTTCTGTTAACAGGAAGTTATGTAGTCATCTGAACAGATGATTAAACTTCATTTGAAAAAAAAATAAAAGTATGTGTTATGACGCACAGCAAAATATAAGAGTAATATCTTAAATGATTACTTATTGATATATCCACAGTACATTCTCTCAATTCAGCGAACTCTCAAGTTGCTGAACCGTGTGTTTACGAGGATGGATTTTATCGGATATTATTTCCGAGGCACCTACTCTTTAGGGGAATAGCTTCTCCAGGTAAATAATATACTTATATCCCCAAGATACCCGAGTTAACTTTTAACTTTTTTTCTCTACCATGGGATTTACTGCTTTTAGCAAACATGATTGACACATTCAAAGCAGCTCAAGTAATATTTCCCTATTTTCCGACTACCCATTTTGTCAACTACTACTTGTCTTTTTCATCTTTATTCCAACTTACGTCTAAATCACATAAGTAAATTTGTAATAATTTCCACGTTACATTTCGTTACTAATAAGTTAACAAATATTCGGCACAGTTTAGATTCGACAATTACTCGTAGCTTAGCAGGGTAGTTGGATATTAAATCCATCTCGACCCAAATTCAGAGATGCAGTGTATTCAATTGGGGGCAGCTCAGGTGTCATTATCGTTATTTCACTCGAGTTCCAAAATATGAGAGTCGTCACCAATAACTATTGCATTTGTAAATTTTATGATTTAAAAAAATTCATTTTTCTTTCATATTCTCTGTAATCTAAAATATTTATATGTAAGTATTGAGTAATTTTTAGTGATTAGAAATTTGCTTCCATTTCTAGGATATAATTTTATAATTTCTTAAGAGAAAATAAACTTGATGCGAAGCTCCTAAATTTATTGTTTGTCTTTAGAACATAAAATTTTGTATACTAGTGAGAATAAATATATCAACAGCTCGTCAAATAATTAAAGGTTCAACTTATTTCTATTCGTTTGGATTATGGGCATTCAAAAAAGGTCAAAGGGCCACTTATCGGGACTGTACGGATGATGTGAGTGCACTGTGAGACTTTCCTTACAAAACTGCAATACAAACCTTGTGTTGAGCGTGTCTTGTGAGGTATTGCAATGTCGTGCAAGAAGATAATACTTTTTCTTAACTTTCCATCTCTCTTACTTTTCACATTTTGTTTAAACTTCTTATTGTTTAGCAGCACGACTCATCATCAATGGTTTTGACTTTCCGCTTAATTTCGGTGTAGACAGACAACTCCTTTGTAATGGACAAGAAACCGTAGCCATGACTTAATCCGCTGATGGGAGAGCTTTGAATGTCTCATGTCTGATGTGCTTCCCATTGTTGGCCTTCTTTGTCTCTCCGCATCCGTTAAGTCTGTGTGACTGCCTTTGAAGTTTTGGCTCCATTTCACAATGACTGGACGTCACAATGCATGTGACCCATACTCTTTCGATATTTTGCAATGACCTCCATACGAGCTAAATGTTTTGCACTCAAAAAGCGTACTGTTTCGTGTACTTAACTGTTACAAAGTTTTCAACTCTCGCTCAAAAGAAATTGCTATCGATGGAAGCTGTGGAGCTCAATTACAGTTTGTACAAACTTCTATACTGTTTCGCAACATTACCAACTATGGAGAACAATTGATCTTATTTTTTGAACACCCGTTGTAGAACGGGTATTTAATCGTTTGTAGAGTTCAGTGCATTGTTTTTTTAAAAAGTATTATTTATCATCGAAATTCACTCTTGCCGTTTCATAAGTGGCTGTTTATTCATTCATCTTAGAAATTATTATAGTGTTATTAGAACAGCGAGCTAGTTAAAATTTTAATTCAAATAACTGCATTATGTATGAGTGCGCTTGTATATGTTTGTGTTGAGCTGAAAAAATAAGAGCCTTGAAAATGTAGAATAAAAACGCCTGCAATTATCCATTTTTATTGTAGTTTCACCAAGATATTTAGCTACAATCTTAGTAGTACCTCGAAAAAAATCTACAAAATTTATATTAATGGTACACGTTCTTTTACTGTTTTTTAAATTCAATGATAAGTAAGATACGAATTCTAAAACACATTCTACTGCGAGGAGTATTGAAAAATCCTTGTTAGTTTATAATGTAATTTTGAAATTTAAATGCAAAATTGAGGAAATGTTGTTTATAAAAAGGAAAACATTTTTATAATGCAGGATTTAAAAACAAACACATATTCTTTTATGTGGAATAGTGTGCGCATTTTACATTTAAGAATTAATATTTTCAAAATGCTTCATTTCATTATAAATAATTAGAATTTATTTACATAAAATGATAATTTTTTTTGCCAATAGGCAAACAAATACATTAAACATTAATTATTTCAAAAATAATATGTTTATAAATATGTTTATGCCAAAGTGATAGAGAATTTCTCTGAAGTTAACAATTGAGGTGTAAAATTTGGATCTGGTGAAAATATACTATTTATTACTTCTAAAGAAATTAATTAACTTCAGTAATATAAGAAATCAAAATGTGTTAAATGTATAAAACAACCTGTATTAAAATTTATGTTCACATGTTACAAATATTTCAAAAAATCATCAGCTTATATTATGCATAAATATCCAACTATACTGTCCCGTTCTCTCTAGTTTTGTAGCAAAGATATGGTTCTTCATTTCGCAGTGAGGCAGATTCTACATATGAAGCGGGGGTGAGATTGTGCTTGAATAGCATTATAGTTTAAGATAGTAGTATTCAATACATCTGAAATTCATCGTGTGAGTTTGCGTAGTAGATATGCGGGTTTCGAGTACTGAGGAAACCAAGGTTTGGTCAGTTCATAGTGAATTTCATTAACAAGTAGTTGGCCTAATACATGGATTTGACCTGATTTCACAGCATTATTAACATGTGAATGACATTATGAGGTTTCCCGTTCCACGCATTTAACTAATTTTGATTGCTCTAGAATGCAGAGATAAAGCCCATTCATGAGGAAGACTAAGAAACAAATGATTATTGCTTTATTTAACCATTTTTTATTAAGTTAACAGTACACTTTCGGAGAAGAGTTTTAGTATTGACATAAATTTTGTTTAAAAATGCATATTTTATGACCCAATGGAATTTGAAAATTATAAAAATACCATCAAAAGTTTTGTGAGTGTAACTTTTTTCTTGTAAAAAGGCATTTTATACAAATATAAGCAAAAATTAAAACTTCCCTCAAAACATAATTCAAAAGAAAATAAATACATTGACATTTTGTAAGTTGAATATTACAGAGTATACCCTTATCTAGGGAGGAGAGATTTATTTTGATAATGTAGCTCTTACGTATGAAGCTATGGTAGTTTGATTTCAGAACACTGAAGTTTTCTTTAAAAAACGTAGTTTTCACTTTATGGTAATATAAAGAAAACTATTCAAAATAAAATCTCAATAATAATCTGTTTTATGTATAAGTATTTGAAACACACATGCACATAAAACACACACACACACAGACATATATATATATATATATATATAATTTCAGGTTTATTGGTGCATAACATTTCGAACTATTGTGTTTAGTAGTAATGAAAAAATTTATTTTTAGAACCTTTCCTGTCAGAGTAACTCATAATCAAATACGATTAAAACAACTGTAAAACTCAGCTTCTAAATAAGACATATATAAGAAACCATATTCAAGCAGATATTTAAAGATAAAAGATTGAATTTTCATATGAGACTAAAAGTAAAAAGAAAATGATATTTTGAGCAAAAACTCTGTGCTTTGGAGGTGTAGTTTTACCTAAAGAAAGGAGAACCAATATAAACAAAACTTTTTAGTAGCGGCAAACTGATTTTTAGTAACATTAAATAATTATTTCGTATCATTTCATTTTTCATATATGTGTTTAGTCACCTATTACCTAAAGCGTTCCAGATTAGATTAACCGATAAGATGGAAAATTGGATTTTGTACAGTAAAAAGTTTCGATAATACTTCTTTTAGGATTCCAAGGATATTATATACACTTATTTTCTTCACAAACGATGTACCATTAATGCAGTACACTACTACAAACTTTTCGAGAAGGTTAAAGCAATATATCGATCCAAAAGACGTAGCATTGCGAGTGGAAACGTGGTCGCTGTAACTAATGGTCACGGTCGAAAACTCATTGCCAGCATTTTTTTTGTCCGCATCGTGGACTTTGATGTCACAAAAAGGCCAGCCGTGTGGCGAGACTGATTCCCGTTAAATCTGGTCAAACAACCAAGTCTTTCCATTGATGTGGTGTGGAAGATTGCAGAAGGCGGTGCCATCTTAGACGAAGTCAGGTATTGAAAGTCAAAACATTAAAGGTTGTAAAAAGTCATCTATTTTCATACAGGGGAGAAAAAAATTTAAAAAAATTAAGCTGAATTCATGCTTTATTAATTAGTAAATATATAAATAAAAATTATTACTTTTTAAAATATTGTGTCATGCAAGTTTTCGTACTAAATCTTTTCAAGGCATTTCGATATGTCTATATTCTTGTGGATTAATAAAGTTAGTGTTAAATGTAATTACTGAAAAATTTTTCATAGGTAATTATCATTGGGATTGCATTTTAGTTATTTTAATCACATGAACAAATTGATGAATTTAAGGTATACTCCTTAAAAAAATTATTTAGATAGAAATACTGTCCGGTTAAATATAGCAATTGTATGAAACATCCTAATTTTCTTTTGTCATGTTAAGACTTAAATAAAGCATTTTGCTGTATACCGGCCTGCATTACTACTCCAAATATTTTCGTATTTTAAAAGAGAAAAAGAAGATTTGATATGAAACACACACACACACACGTGTGTGTGTGTGTGTGTGTGTACCCTAAAACTAAGTATAATGGTTACAAAATAAGAAAATATTGTGAAGGAATGCTATTGATCAGATTTATCATACAAAGAAACAGTTTGAAGGAGCCTGAGTTTAAGAGGAGTTCCATTTCAGTGAAAAACTAATGAAACAAAATAAGTAATGCATCAGTTTAATAAGGAGTGATCACCTTTGACTATCTGACACTGCACAACCATTTCCCAAACAAGCTATCTCACATTGTGTACCTTATCAACAAGATCCGAAGATCACTAAGATCTATTTTCAGATCTAGAATGGAGCTTGGTGGGTGCGGAAAGTTTCAGGTTGCTTACCGACTATATATCACACATACGAGTCCTCAATAGGATTTAAGTCCAGTGAGTAAGCAGGTCATAGCGTGAGTTGGATATTTTCCATTTTAAAGGAGGCGTCGATCAGCATCACACGGAAACAATGAATGGTATCATCCATAAAAATGAAGTCAGGGCTGACAGCATCTCTAAACTGGTGAACATGAGACTGGAGATATTCATCGCCGTATCTCTTACCAGTTATCTCAAAGATATGGATGTCTATTCAATTGTCCAGCACCATGCCTGTGCACACCATTATCCTCTTGAATTAAACCTATGTTTTTTACATGATATTTTCTAAGTGAAAACGAGTTATATGCTCTTGTGATGTCGTTACCCAATGAGAATCGATGTTTAGACCGAAGCTTCATTCTTCATTGAACATCTACGTTGGCACACTATCACTAACTTCTGGGCTAATGTTCCAAACTTCAGCGTAACTGAGCGTATCTATGCTCTTATTAGACAGGAATGTAAACTGCTAATCGTCGACCAATATGATTGAGTCTCCTGTAAACAGTTTAAAAACTTATACTGTGGTTGATATGAAAGCTGAACACAATTCTTTGTCACAGAAATCCCTCCTACGTCACGCATCTATTGCCAGTTATCGACGAACAATTATGACTCGTGACCTATCTGGTACTGGTATTTGGTTAACATCTCCCTCCCCACACTTTAATACCTATGCCACAATCTTGACATCACATATTCATCTACCCCAGTAGATTTCAGGCACTTTGATTTGTGTCAATCCGGGTCCTTAGGGGCTTACCTTCTTCGGGAAGGTATGATATGTAAAGTAACATCATTTTGAAAACAACAGAGCAAAGCTGAAGCTTCACAATTTTACCATGTAATATACTGGTAAATGTACATCAAGTGTCATATTTTCTTGTAATTTTGAAAAACTCTTAAGATGTTGTGAATAAATATGAATTGGACGCTTTTTCAAAATTATGAAATTCAATATATTACTGGGCTCAGGATTCTAAAGTGCAACATTTATCAAAATTTACCAAAGTAATTTTTTAGTAGAGAAATATTCAGTAGTGAAGATAATGATACTTTTTAAAAAATGTGATGGGAAAAAATTCAATAGAATTATTTACAATGTGATGAAATTTTAGGAAAATATTTAATTAAAATTTATATAAATTTTTCCTGTCAATAATTTGTCTCAATGCTTATGTATAAATCACAAAAAACATATTTTGAATATGTATGAGGAAATTTTGAATATGTATGAGGTATGATATGTATGAAGAAATTTCACGCGCACTAACGTGATTGATAGTTTCTGAGAAATCCTGAGTGAAAACTGAAATCTTTATTTTTTGAGAAAAATAAAGTTAAAGCTGAAAAATGAAACAAAAAATGAAATACGAGTATCAATTTTTCCTCGACAACTCTGGAAGTTTCGGTAGCATCGTTAAAATTTTGTCACCGAACTGTCCCTACAAGATTTAGCTCCGACATTTATGTATTTCCAAAAATGGAAACGTTTCCCGCTCAAGGGTTCCTAGACCCCTTAATAAATGTATAGAAATAATACTCAATTCATAATATTCCTCCTTTTCTGTGCTTTTGAATGGTATTAGCTAACTTTCAAATCTAACTGAAATTTACATGAAGATTGCTATGAAACTTAAGATTTGTATCTTTCAATTCCAATGGTCCAACATATGGGTTCATACCCTTTTCTTAGTTTATTATTTCACTTTCAAATGATACCTAATTCATTGTGAGTATTTACAAAACCAGAAACAAATTATAGTAGTTAAAATTGGTCACACACACACATAAGTAACTCCAATCCAAATAATTTATGCTATTGTATGGAATTTTACCAAAGATAAATAAGAATAAAAAATCTAACATTTTTGACGATTTCGAAAAATGATTATTAAGACAGGAATATTACTTTTCTTTTTGTAGAAACTTGAGTGTAATTGAGATTAAGTTGTTTAGAGAGTAAATAACTAAAGAATATAGATTTTTTTTATCCTGTTAATTCAAGTTATAGTAACTTTTTGATTTTTTTAAATATTTTCGAACAACGTATAATTGATATTATACTATTATTTTTTAAACAATGATTCACGGTATGCAAGTGAGTGTGATTTTAGAAGAAAACATGATATTTTACGTATAAAATATTTTAAAGTAAATATAAAAGCACCTAAAACGTGAACCTAAGTTCCGTTCATGAAATTTTGATATATAGTCTTGATATTTCATGAACAGAACATGGATGTTAGATATCAATAGTAATAATCATAGCACTTGTTATATAAATATCCGTTAGGCGAATTATTTAACTAAAAAATTTCGGTAGGTGTCGCCTATTGTAACATTTATACATCTGAATCTTGTGACATTCTTCATCTACGGGGTTTTAAAACGTTTTTCTGAATTTCACTTGGTGTGTGTGTGTGAGTGTGTGAGTGTGTGTGTGTGTCATCAAATTTTCGATCGTTAATTTAACCAATTTCCCATCAAGCTAGAACTTTGATACTTTGGGAATCATTCTTACTTGCCTAAAAATGCAATATTCAGACATTTGCGACAAGTTTTAACTAATATTTCAATAATTTTAATAAATCAAAATATCCCTTCCACTCGACGCTATGAGGAAAAAATTCCCCCTTCGGTGAACATCGGGAATTCCCCCATACGCCGCATGAGGTATCGTAAAACTTTTGTGCTCACAAATGGGAGATACTATCACCCCTTTACTATCTCCGAGATAGTAAGAGTTGCTGACTTATAGTCAGTCATCCTTCGCAAGAAAGAAAGTTTCCAATATTTGGCGCAGTGTCATATCACAATAATTTTTTCTCAAATCTGGTTCCCAGTTTTAATAGAATGACTTACAAACTCTCAAATGTTTGTTTTGATTTTATATTACGAATTTTTTTAATACGTTCACAAATGTGTCTTTTTAAGTAAATTTTAAAGTTAAAAATTATGTTTTCTAGAATTTGATGAGCAGTGTTTCAGAAGTACTAAGAAAGTAGAATTTAAATGATTGGCATGTCGATTCTAAATCATGAATTAGTAAAAATTATTAGATGCATAACTTTTAATTGCTCCATTCGTAATTTTTTAGTAAAGTTCGTTTGTGTTTTGTCCATGTTTTGGGGTCTAGAAGAGTATGACGCGTAATACATGTAGATTTATATACACTTAGCCAATCATACTCAAATTAGCCTCACCTCACCACCACGCTTTTAGATCTGGTAATCCAAACATATTTGGAAACTAAGAAGGAAAGGTTTGTATGTGGTGTAAAATTTTTCAGTAAGAAATATTCAATAAATGATTGATTAAATTGAAATTATAATTAAATTTTTCTATGTGTTTATCACGTGTTTGTTTTGAATTTAATGTATAATAATTAATATACTTTGTCATTATATAAAAACGTTGGTTTTTATCTCGAATTATTACCAGTGCACTTTTAAGTACACTGAGATGAGGTCAACATGTACATTTAAGTACTGTTAAAGTATTTCAAATTTTTTTGTTCTATTAGTAGAGGTGTAATCGTTCTCATCATTTTAAGTAAATAAATACTTTTCATCTAAGGTATGAACTGTGTGTGTGTGCAAATTATTACTGAACTAACCAAAGTACACAAATTAAATTCTTATGGAAGCGAGGCCATAATAGTTAAATAATTACAAAAACAAAATATTCATGTCTATCGACAAATAATAGCAAAAGATCTTACAATGAATTCAAATATAAGCAATTTTGAAATACAAAAAAATAACATTGAAATTGGTCCGAGCAGTATTGTTTTCTTTTCAGAATTTATCGATATAATTAGCTTTTCTTTAATTTATTTTTTAAACTATGTAAGCGAATCCTTAAAGCAATGACACTTGAGACTATTTTTATCTGAAGCATTTATTGATTCCTTTTAAAATTGGTTTCAAATGGACAAGATTTCTCTGAACAAAATGAAAAAAGTTTAATTTTCCTCAGTAGCATTTTCCTTTTGTTTGGATATTAAACTCGTGATTATTACTTGTTTGCCGAGGAAAATTAAAACCGTATAAGACGAAAAACGTGAGTGGAAAGAATAAAACTTGATCGAGGGAAAATAAAACAAAGGAATTTTCATTTTATATATATTATGTTTAGTATTACGTATCAGAAATTTTCTAGTAACATTTATATATATATATATAAGTGTCCGCTTGACTTTATATTTAAAAATTCCTTTCACTGTCCATAGTAAATAAAGACACGAAATGTAAAGTAAATAATGTAAAAAATAAAGTAGTAAATAAAAACACAATGTAAACATCTTAATATTTCTAAAAATGAATTTAAAAGAAAGGAAGAGATAAGAGAGAAATAATAGTCACATTTTAAGGATACCAGGATATGTGAGGGAAAATAAAATATCTAATTTAAGACTCTGTTTTTGTGATATTAATATTTTAAAAGTGTTTGTAAAGCTTAAGATTTTGCGTGATGAATAATGGTATTTTAATCATTTTATTGAATTGTAAATGTATTCTATTGAGTCGAAAGGTTTTCCTCCCCGATTGAGTTGAATGAGGATATGAATTCTTCAGATATATTTCCATTTAATTACAACTTTTTTAAAATAATATTATGTAAATATATAAAATAGTTAACTCCTCCTTTATAAAACAGCTCTTTAACGTAGTGAAACGAATTAATGTAGAGAAACAACACTATAATGATACTACAATATATTTTCTTTGAAATGTAAATTAAAGAACTTTACAATTTTGGAAATTTTTCATTATTTTCTTTTTTCATATGAAAAATTATTTCTTAAGATTTAGGCATTACTTAAGATAAGTAAAAATTATTTTTGGTTCACTATATGTATAAACATTCTTCATAGTAGTATGAAAATTTGCAACCATATTGTGTAAAAGTTTTATTTGAAATGGTATCTAAATAAAAATGTAAATGAAATTTTATACCTGAGAAGGAAGAGAAACCTTTTGATAAAAAATTACTTGTATAGTTCTATAGAATAATTAAAATATCATTATTAGACACCTAAAAAATTTAACTTAAACTAATAAAACGAAAAGATATACAGGGTGGGCAAAAAGTACGTAAAAACTTTAAAAAATAATAAGACCCGGAAAATTAAACAAATTAAAACCGGTTTCCAGGTTTAGCATCGATAAGTGAAGGGATTTTCTTAAGATGAGAAAAAAAATAATCCAAAAAAAAACAGCCAGCAGAGGGCATTGGTACAAACGACTTAGTTGGAAATAAGCAAATGAGACATTCGATTATAAATACCGATACTCTTGATCCAGATCCAGTTCTCCGTTGCATGCCAACAAAGTGGACAAGGATGTTGAGTGGGAAAGACAAAGCTCTGTTGGTGAAGCTGTTTTACATGAACGAGGAATTAGCGACTGTCGCACTACGTAAACTCAGGCTTCAGAAAAATATGAAGACTGGAAAAAGGCCCTTTAACAATGGGAGGCCTCATAAGGCTTCTTCAGGAATCGGAGGAAATTGGATAGTGTAAGGTCGCAGCCGAAATGGAAACATTAGGGTCAGAATCCGCTACAGGGACAAACAGTGCTCTGGAAGCTGGCAGACGCTTGGGCTTACCGCCATTCTCTATACGCAACATTCTTCATAGAGTTCTTAATCAATCATTCAAATTACAGTCTTTCCATGAACTCCTACCGTCGGATACCACAGAAAGAGAAGCATTTGCGAGGTGGGCTTCTTCCAAAATTGAACAAGATTCCTCTTGGGTCTTTAACATTTTGTGGATAGATGAAGTTCATTTTTCGATCCATGGCGACGTTAATACCCATAAATGTCGCATCTGGACGACGTCAAATCCACCAGTATACACAGAGAAACCACTGCATTCCCCGAAATTCACAAAGTGGTGTGGGTTCACAAGTTTCTTCATCATAGGACCCTTCTTCTTTGAAACACAGTGTCCGATAAATGGATGGAAAACGGTGACAGTAAATGCTCAGCGAATTTAACACTTCTGCGCGAAAAGGCTGCTCCATGCTTGCGTGAAAAAGATGCGCTTTCTATTGTTATGTTTATGCAAGATGGAGCAACAAGTCACACTGCTAATCCAGCCAAGAAATTCTTGATACATACGTTCGGAGAAGAAAGAATTATTAGCAAACGTTGCAAGTTTCCATGCCTCCTCGGACTCCAGATCTAAAACCAGCAGACTTTGGGCTGTGGGGATATTTAAAATCCCGGATGTATCGGTCCCATTCCATCCAATCTGTTGAAATTTAAAGATGCCATCCGACGAGTGCTGTAATGTATACAGCCGGACATTCTGTACTCTGCCGTTGCTGGATTTGTGACACGCCTGCAATGTGTTATCCTCTGTGGTGATGTGACACGCCTGCAATGTGTTATCCTCTGTGGTGATGTGACACGCCTGCAATGTGTTATCCTCTATGGTGATGGACATGTGGAACACATACTGCTGTAATAAATGATTGGGTAACATTAATTTTGATATTTGCGAGTCGTTTCTTTCACTTATGTACGAAACGCCAGCTATCGGCTGTTTTTTGAATTATTATTTTCAATTTTTTAAAAAAAGATCCCTTGATTTATCGATGTTAAACCAGCAAACCATTTTTTATTTTGTTTAATTTTAAGGGTTTTATAAATTTTCAAAGTGTTTACGGACTTTTTGCCTACCCTGTATATTACAAAAACAAAGAGCCTTAGATATAGTGCAGCCTTAGATATTCACAATTTTTCACGTGTTCTAGTACGAGCACAACAATATGTAACCGAAAATTTTGATCTATTTATATACCATATGGATATTTTTTTCAAGAATTTCTGTCCTTTATATCATATACGTAATTATTTTTCTTAATACATCAGAATCTTCTATTGTTCAAATTCCTTTTAAGCGAAATGGGATATCATTGGGAATTTTTTATGTGATTCTTATTCACTAAAGAACCTAAAGCTAAGTTTTCAAAAAGTCTGTTATTCAATAAAATGCTGAGAAAATCGTAGAATTGCATTCCGGTTTCGATTAACATTCCCCGATTTGCGTAATTAACTACGAGTAAACAAACAGACTGAAAACAGTAATCCATACAAATTTCATTTTTTTAAAAAATTCCTCGAATAGCATAAATAACTGCATACATAAACAATGCGCGTAAACATTCTTTTTTATATTACAAATTCACAAGAAATAAAAAAAAAAAAAAAAAAAAAAAACTCTTCGCGTTTAATGTCAAAACGTGTTTGCGAATAGCTCTTTTATATATCTATATATATATATATAAAATCTTTAGCAAACAACTGAACTGATAATATTTTTTGTTAAATATAAAAATTCTTAAAATATATTTGTGTATTCCATAAAATGTATATAAACTTCTTATGGTTCCAAATAATAGAATTTTTTTCTCTTTATTTGGATTGCTTTTGAATTTTGGATCTAATTTTTACTGTTTCTGTAGAGTAGTTCGTTTTACACGAATTCTACTTACACGCAAAATTAATGAATGCATAATTGGTAAAAAATGCGAAATCGCTCTGGTGCATTACAACACAATGCGTTTTTCACGTTATATATAGTGTGTACGTATTTTACACACATATATAGTGTGTGTATGTATTTTACACACTGGTAACGTAACTAAAAATTACTCGAATTTGATAAATAATACGCTAGTAATTGAAATGTAAAATTGTAACCAAATGTCACAAATCAAAGAGAAAAATATCTGTACATGCATAAATCCCAAAATCTATTTTATTTATAGGGCTTATAATTCTTCAATTACAATTCGCAGTGAACTTATTTTTATAATGAACAAACATATATTTTTGACACTGAGCAGTATTTAGGGAAAAATTAGAGAAATGTGAATCATAAAATTGCAAACTTCATAAAATTCACTTCATAAAATTTTCTGTGTACAGAATGTTACGCTTATAAGCACTCTAAATTTTTTTGAAGTAATACATGTCTTATATTTTATATCTGTATGTTAATTAAAGTCCCACTGAGAAGCAACACGAGGGCTATTGAGTGGAGGGAAACACGGGTTTTCAGTCTCCATCAAATTAAAAGGTGACACTTGAGCTGAAGCTTCCCTCTCTAAACTTCCACTGCATGCCACTGGAAAGACTTGAGATCACGACAGATTTAACATGCATTATTCCCACGACACGTTAAATCTTCAGTGGTATCAGAGCTCCAAACAACGAAGTTTGTGAGTCCGTGACCATGCCCACTAAGGTACCGCGGGCAAGTGCAGCTTAGCAAAATTTAGCATCGTGTATTCGTGCTACAGGGGGTTCAACAGGGTACTAAATCCTCCGTTCTTTTACCTTTTTCTCTGAAATAAATGATTCCTTTTCTTTGATTTTCTAATTATTTACTTATATTAAAGTAGTCATTACGTATGTAAAATTTCGTTTAATTTTGATGACTCCTTCTTGGTGCGCTAATTTTTTTGTCCATGAGTGTATATGCAAGGGAATTCAGGTCTCCTTCATGAAAGGGGGGGGGGGAAGACATCTTATAATAAAAGTATATTCAATTTTTTTCTATGTTATTTTAGAAATGTTTTTCACTTTTTTTTGAAGAGTAATGTATTATTCAGATATAATAAATTAGCAAATTGTTGGAGCAAGAATGTTTTGGATAATTTGATTGAATAATTTGATAATGAAGGATAATTTGATTTTATTGTTTTATTAACGTCGCTAAGTAACATGTTGACAATTTTCAGCGGACCTCGAATTGAATATCGTTCAAGTGGTGAAAACGACACCTGGGCTGACATCTCCCTCTCTCCTAACTTCCACATCATGTCATGAGAGGATCTAGACATATTTAATGATGGCATCATGGCTCGATCCTATAACTCGTTGGAAATAATGCCGTCCGCAAATTCGCGACCATAACTACTAGGCTATCACGGCCACACAAGTAAAAGGTGACCGCAAGCCAGGGTAGCTAATGTAATGGCACTATTATCTTCTTTACGACATCAAACGTTGGCGACTGAAATACAATAAGGGATGAAGGTCCTAGCTCAGGATGGATGAATCATTTGTTTCCAACCGAAGAGGTTTCGCTTACTTGTACAAGTTCGTTTTGCTTGAATTGAACATTCGAATGCAATTTTTAATAATTTCCTTTCTTACATTTGAATTGTACTACTCACACATTTGCCTATAAATATCGTTTACTCTTAATTCTTTCATTCGAAAAACGATAAACAGAAAGAATTTTACAGTCCTTTGCGTAAGGTTTACACCTGTAAGATGTCCACAACACTTTTACGTAAGATTAACGGTGTCAACCTTTCATCATAGGAACCTTTCTGTGTGACACATTCTATTAGTAGTTGAGGACTCGGTAGCATATCTGCAGATTTTAACCCCCTGTCGTATGAGGGCATTATTATATTCCGGAATTTAATTTCCGAACCTCTTATGTAATAAATAGTTCTTTTATTCTTGACACATCGGCTGCTGGAGCCTAGTGGGCATGGAAGCGGATTCACAGCCTGCATTGTTTTCTTCGAGTTTTAGGTTTCAACTCTGTTCCAATGAAGACCAGCCGTGAAGAAGCCGTTAGAAAGGTTAATGCTCGTTGAATCGGGATGAGTGGCAAAGTCCTCCCTTGCCATCTCTGGTATCGTCCTCGTCACTTGACCAAGGTTCCAAATTACGAGGTCCGTTGCCAATTTAGAATAAATTGAAAATTTCAATTAAAATAACTATTTACTTTTATTAATATAATATGTCAAATCATACATAAATATATAATTATGTATGCAAATATTTATTTTCATACATTAAGCAAACTATGAACAAAAAAAATTTGAAAAGCATCCTCAAAAACTATAAAGCCAAAATTAAGTGAAAAAATTTGGAATTTTCAAAAAGAAGACAAACATAATTTGCAAACTTTAGTTACTTGACTTTTAGAACTTTCAGAATTCCGTCAGACAGATTATGAATATTAATTGAATACTTCCTTTTTTCACATATTTATTTTGATAGCAGCGTCTAGCCTCTACAAGCTAAATTTTCTTAACATCTAAATTAAATCATTAAATTGAACTTCGCGATTAATATAAGCCCTAAATATTTGTGAATAATATCATATTCAGTTATATGGAAACAGAAATAAAATGAAATGATACCCTACTGAAATTCAATAGAAAATGCCTCAGGGTTTCTCTTTAGATTTACTTAGATATTAATGCGAAAGGAAAGTTACCAGCATCTTAAAATATTTAAACAAGATACATAAATTATTAATCTATTACAGAAACGTATGTTCGATAAATAAATTTATTACTAACGACTCTAAATGCATAAATATGTATTATATTTTAAAAGGAACTCAGAGAAATGGAACAAATATTTGTATAATCTTAATTTATGCAAAAGAAGTAGCAAATGCATTAAGGAAATCAAAATGACATGTTTTGATCTTATAAAAAGTATGCATATATAAACATCATACACTTTTGCATATGATAATCTTAT